>JAPQRN010000026.1:10832702-10853793 GCA_037367275.1 Coranthus polyacanthus
CAAGTGTCTGCTCTGATTTATTACTGGGTTTAATGGAGCAGTTGGATGGAACTCCTGTCACTTTGAGGCTCATATAGTTCAAATTCAGCAAATCACCGGGCTTTGGGAGTCACACTGTATGAAAGACGACAAATGTGGCTACACTTGTGGTAAATATGGTGTACTGGTTGTAAACGGTAACAGCGGTTTTAAAAGAAAAGCTTTGAATATTTCCAAGAGCCTCTCTCCACCCTGTGCAAAATCAGGAAAGAACATAAAAATTGTACAAATACCACACTAGATATCGCGATACCGGTTGAGCCCATTAAAGTCAGACGCCTCGTGAACTGTTTAAAGTTTGAACCATGTGTCTACGTTAAAGCATGATGACGTCATGTGGCTCTAAAGGAGGCGTGAGATTGATGCCTTCCCATTGGAAGTGGATAGGAAATTTTCTTCACACGTTTTGTTTTCGTCGCCGTGGTTACTGAAATCACAAGGAAAAGTCATCACGCACCTTTTTTTTCTCGCACGTTTTGATGAGTGATTTGTGTGCGTGCTCTTAAAAGCTGTGTGGTATGGCAGAGGCTGAAGAATAAAAAGAAGCAACAGATTAATGAACGTGTGTCTGCTTATGCTGCATAATGAAACAAAAGGATACGCCACTGTCCCGTCCATTTGGGCTAGGTCGACAAATTCCCTCAAATGCATTAAGAAAGTGACGAGCCTGTTTTCGAAAGCCCATCGTGCGTGTTGCAACGTAGGAAGTAAAAGCAGAAAGCGAATTCATAGTGAGTTGCAGATTGCTGAAACTCTACTTAAATGCAGAAATGAAGTATTTGTACTCTCTGGCCAGTATGAGCTCCAGTATTATATAGCTAAGGCCAAACATGACATATAAAAGCCTGATTGATTCCCTTTCTGATGCTGAGTACATTTCTTTCACATGTCCCAGAAATGCTTGCAAAAGAAAAACAGAAAGAGAGGGAGAGAATTTCCAGAAGAGGCAAAACACTCGTAACCACTGGTAATATGTTTCTCATGGTGGTGCATTCATAGCAGCGAGGGAGGCAAATGCCTTTGGTTAAGCGCAGCTATTTATTCTGTCCCTGGAAACGGCTGAAAAACAACAAAAGCATTCTCAACAAAGAGTAGCACGACCTGATGCTGCTGCCTGTTTTCCTTAGTCTGCGGTGACTATCCTCCCTCAACATGGGGGCACTACTGGCACTGGTTGTACTCAGAAAAAGCCACACAATAGGCACACTCAGCTCAGAGGGAACTTTTCAACTCAAACATAGTGTAAGGAACCCAACCAAAACAAGGGACACTGCTAAGTTAATCCTTAAAAGGTTCAATTTCAGTGTGGCTAAGCTCATGGAAAGAAAGGAAAACACTGCCAGTTGTGTTGTTTGGATTTGTAGGATGCAGCGCACACGAATGCCCGCTCACATGTACTTAAATTGTAGATCATACACACACACACACACACACACACACCAGAGTACCCACAGTGAACTCTGTCCGCTGGTTCTGCACAAGCTTGGGACGGAGTCCAGGTTTTCAGACAGACAAGGGAGCAGATTCCGGTGGTCTGGATCGTTTCACGTTCTCAATTTTCAACCCATGGAACTCTTCTTATTTACTACAGCAGAGGATTAGGAAGTTATTTACAGTAAATACTGTACACACACACACACACACACCAGCACATACTGTAGCTACATGCATGGATTCAGACACGTGCTCTTCCCTGTTGCTCAATCGTTCAGTCTTTTATTGCTTTTCTCATCCATGTGTGTGTTTTTTTTTTTTTTAATGTAATGCAAGTTACACAAGCACGGGACAAATTAGAGGATCGCAAAGAAACGTTTGCACAGGCTCGTGTGTTGACATGACCTTTGTGTGGGAGTCTGTGCTGTCATTCACCGACTTTAGACGAGAGGCATTATTGGAGAACTCGGGAGTCAGCATAAGGACTTTCGTGGAAAAACCAAACCCGAGTCCTCTGCGTAGAAATCACTACACTGGCTGTTATCGTGGACGAGGGCGACCGAGACAATCATCCCGGCGCAAAACAGACTCCGGCACAATCTTCACGTAGGCACGCAGTCAAGTGCAGATCTTACATATTGAACGTTTAAAGGAAAAACTTGAATAAACAGCAAATGCACGGAGCTTCCACACAGGTTCACTGCGTGGTACAACACTGAACTGAACTGCTGTTGGAAGATGTGTTTGACAGCGCTCACCACCAGCATCATCATCAAAACAAAGAGTGAGGGAATTATCTTTTGGATGAATGGTGTTCCATCCCTCCAGTAGAGTCCATAGACATGCACAATCAAAGCCAAGGAACAGGGAAGTTATGTTGGTTTTTCCTGTAAAGGTTCAGTATCTTACCTGATGAAATTGACGTGTGAGCGGATTGTAATATACCTTTAAAAAAATGAGCTCTTTCCCCACCTGCCTTAGCTTAGACAGTGGCTCCCAAAGCTTTTCAGCTCCGGACACAAAAAATGACATTTGATCAAATCTACAAAACATAGGCTACGTCATGATTTGCCTTAACGTCCACATTTTTACTGACCCTTCCCCTGTCAGAACCGTGTGAAATTAAATGACCTGTCAGTGTCTTACATCGTGTGTGTGTCTTGTTACATCTTTTACATCGTTTTCATCTTTTTGCATTTTGCATCATATCACGGTTATGTATTTTACAATTGGATCCGTTTTGGGTCCCAGCCCCAAGTTTGGGAAAGGCAGAGCTTGAAAATGGAGTCCGACAACGCGAACAAACGACCGGCTCCCAGCGCAACACTAGACTCGGACAAAAATGTCATGTAAGCGCTTGCAAATCTTACGTATTGGACCTTTATTTCGTTACCTGTCCGTACGTATGAACACTGAAGCCTACGTTTAAGGAAAATCAACGCAACAGCGACGCATTTGGTGCAAAAGAACATTAACTTGCAAATGTTTTGGAAAGAATAATGCACAGTTTGATTCTTCTCTTTGATTTGATACAGCACATGTGAGCGTTTGACTGTCAGAGATATTTAGATGTTTAGTTGCTGGCTTTTAAAGGCTCACGTTGCCTCAGAGTGAGTTTGCGTTGCAGTGTTGTGCTGCCAGCTGTTGATTTGTCAGCATTTTGAATTCTCGGGGTGAGAGTAATGATTTTGAAAAGGGAAGGGAAACAACATGTCCTTTTCTGGAACGTGGTGACTCTTCATTGGAACATGTTCCCTCCAGGAATATTCTGAAAGGTTTCCTGGAGCCCGGAACAATTAATTAGTTACAAAGTCAGCTGTCACATTTGTGATTGTCACTTTTCTCCTCACTTTCCATCTCTCCTGATATTCTGTGTTATGTAACTGTCTTGCACAGAGGTATGCAGATGTGTGCACGTTTGCATGGGTGTGTGTGTGTGTGTGTGTGTGTGTCATTACTGTCAGATTTTTTCATATTGTCTGAAGCTTCCTGATGTAATCGGCCAAATCGGTGTGTGAAGAAAGCGCCTGGACACAATGGCCGAGGTTCAGACAGGTCGTGGAAAACTGTTTGAAGAACAATGTTATCTCGAGACCTGGTAATAAAATCCCAGTGGTGTGGAAAGGTACAAACCCTTTGAGTAAAGAGAGACTTCCGCTGTCCCAGACTCACCTGGGCCATCTATTAGTCTGCCCGTCAGTCAAGTCTGCATAAACAAATGTAACTTCTCTGTCTGTCAGCCGTGATCTTTCCTGATCTGACAGCTTGTTGCAGTCTTGTTGATGATAAAACAGGCAATGTGGCTGAGCTGCAAATGAACGTCAGGAGGGATTAAGAGCGAGAAATATCAGGGAGGACAGATGCTCTCAACGCTTTTTTACAATGAAAATCAAACAAACTAAGAGGTATCGAGGAAAGGCGTGCTAATTGGAAACTTTTACTCAAGTGCTCCACTTAAGTACAAGGACATTATTTGAGTATTTCCTTTTTATGTTGCTGTGGATTTAACGACCAGCAGTACATAAAGCTGTCAAAATGAGCTCAACCTCAAACGTGTACAACAATAAAACGCAACGTGCAGTTAAATTTTACTGCACAAAACTCATTCTTTAAGTACATTTTGCTGATAACACACACATACCGTTACATAAGTAAAGTTAATTTGTTGAAGAGCAATTGCTTGATTAACTTACTGATCAGTGATTACTTTCCTTCTGCATCAAACATGTGATTATGAAGGATTCTTTGGTCTGTTAAAGAGAGAGATCCCGTCATAGGAGAGAAGTGTTTTCATTCAGACAGAACTGCTTTGAAAGTTTTACCATTTGTCTAACGCCGGCCATAAAAGTGTGCGTGGGTGGAAAAATGGAAGAGAAAAGAACATCAATGTTATTCTACAGCTGCAGCGTGCGTTGTTATTTTGAAAGGAAAAAGACATTCTCGTTCATCCATCATCCCACAGAGATGCGCAAGGCATCTGAGTCAGGCAGCAAAAAAATGAAGCAAATCTAGACTTAATGACACAAACGCGTCCTATAGTTTGGGTTCTTTTCTGAGGCGGCGGAGCTCTTGGATTGCCGTACTAATTGTGGTTCTCTGGTGGTCTTCTGACTGGCTTTCTGGGCCCGGATCAAGAGGACACACAGGTTCGCGGCACTAGAACAGCTGCAAAAGCATCTTTGTTATTCCGAAGAAAAATCTACTATTACTCGAGGAGATACACAGCATTCCTCGAGACGGTTTTCTGCCAAACTAAAGTGCACTTACTGTTAGCCTTAGATAAAAGAGAAAAATAATATGCTCGGTCTCGTTGGGGTTTATACTTTGAAAACTACGGGGGAAAAAAAAAGAAAGTCCCCGTGAGTGTAAACACTGCAGGATTTCTGGGGCTCTTATGTAAGCTTGCTCTCACCCCTGGTTATACATGACACGCTGGGAAATATCAAATTAAATGAGCTTGTTGAAAAAAAACTAAGATAAATAGAGAGGTCTATTATTACTTTTGGCCTGTCGTGGCTAATAGTAGAGCTCTCCTCGAAAAAAAATACGCAGCCAAGAGAACACGATGTTCCTCGACTAATCTGAAGGTACGCGCTGGCCGTGACACCTACAAATGTCCTTTACATGTTATGCTGGGTTTTTTTTTTTTTCGTGGGTTAAATCATGAAAACACTATTATTATGTAAAGCTGAATGTTTCCTGTTGCTTTTGACAGGACTGAGAAAGTCAAACAAACCCTTTTAAAATGGGCGGACATTCAGGTTTGGACTCATTACGCCTTGATTGCTTTTAGACGGCGAGACCGAGCAAAAACAGTTTATTACACGCGTTTAAGAAAAGCCCCATTATGTGAAAAGGTAATTTATTTCCAAAGCAGTCAGTGCTCTTATGGGAACTTTCCTTTAAGTTTGCCAAATTAATGGCTGGTATCCCATTTCAGGCTTAAACTTCACCCGCAGAGCAGGTTATCTAAATAATTAATCTGTCAGGGAAATAATACATAAGTGCTTCTCATATACTGTGAGAGGAAAGGCACCAACTTCTACACAGCCTGTTTCAACAGCGCCATCAAGTGGAGTACTAACAGATTGCGCTTTGACTTTGCCGCACTACACGGTGAGGTATCATTAACTCCCATTGCATATTGTTGTTTGTAAGTGAAATCTTTTTTTTTTTTTTTCCTGCAGTTGGAATCTGATCGGAATGATTTCCATCAGATTGAAAAAAAATATTGTCCACGTAATCACAACCAGCGACGCTTTCTATTCCAACATAATGTTATGACATAAAAAAAAAAAAAAAACACAACCAAAACCAGCTCTTTCCACTTTATTGACAGAGGTGCACAATTAATGACTGTGGTCACATGAATCCCATCTATCTGTGCTACTCCCTCCTAAATGTGACAGATATAATTTCAGACTTTAACATAAATATGTAATCAACATAAGGGAAAATAGAAATCAGTAACACCGACACGTCAAATAATGCTGTATTATTACAGAACATCCACCTACAGTTCAGATCTACACATTCGCCTTCATACTGATCCGAGTTGATGTATATGTCTACGTAGATATTCCCTTTGGACTTCATAGCTCAGTATGCACTGTGATAGAAGTCTGCATGTGCAATATGTGTTTGCGTATCTGAAGTCAAACAAATGAAGACTGAACGGTGGGGAAGAACTATAGCAATGCAGAGAGAAAGAGACAACGTGGACGCAACAGACACACAGGAAGGTCAACAATCACTCATTTCACGCTCATTAAGTATCTGTCAACGTCATCAGTCAAGACAGGTTTCAGTTATGATGTATTAGTAGCATAACACTACCACATAAAGAGACCGTGCACGTTTCGTAAAAGAAAATTATTGCATAAATTATATTAAACTAAATAAAAACACAAGTAAAACTAAGACAAGACACACAACAGACAATGCTATTTTTCTGAGGAATGAACGAACAGCGATTTCTGAGAAGATGTTTTAGATTTAATTCTAAATTTTTTTAAAACAGTCCCGACACATGAACACATGACCTTGTGGAGCGTCACTCCTGCGCTGAACACCCACAGTAATCGCTATTTAACGACACGCAGGTTCTCAAAAGATGAGTGACATTAGTAGAGGATTGGTTTGATTTCATTCTTCAAACCTCCCATCCAAGATGCTTTCGAATGTGAAGGGAAGGAACTTGAAGCCCTGCCCGGTGTAAAACTTGTTTTGGAACTCCACCCTGTAACGATAAAAAAGATGCAGTCAAACCACAATGTTCAGGAAGCGTCCCGAACGGACCCGATAACGCGGGCGCGTCTCAGCGATGACTGGCGGGACTGAGAGGAGAAACTGGAGCTCATGACCCCTGCCCTCCATTCCACAGTCCGCCTCTGTAACAGAGACCACCTTGCACCCACTCATGTCTACGCCCCCGCTCCTGGACCTGGTCCTGGGGTCACCTAAGCCTCTTCCCCTCTGGAAAACGATGAGGCTCTATTTTTAAAAAGCCAACGCTAAGTGGCGGCTGCGTGACCTTTAACTGGCGAGCCATAAATACCTGTCATTCTATAGTGTATGTGGTGCAGAATTGGAGGAGGGCTGTCATTTAAATAATGTATATTTTACTATGTGGAACTTCCTTCCTTACATTTTCTTGGACGTACTGTATGTTCGAACTATAACTCAAAGGTCACATTTGCACAGGTATATTTATATTCTTGAATTGAAAACCGTATCCTTGGTGACTATTTGCTGTATTTGAAAAACCACTGTGAGGCTGAACCAAAACAACAAGCAGCACCTGTAGCTTCTCCTCCTCGACTTACTTTAAGAGGAACTGTACATTAAAACGTGCTTTAAGCTGGAAACTAAATGATATGACTGTACTGTAAAGAAACACATCACTCCTATATCACATCCTTGTAAAAATGGTCTCCTGGAAAATACCAAACTCGATCCAATGGCCGAGTTTGGTCCCTTGTGTTTTTACTCGACTTGGAAGAACTACTCTTAGTTTCTATGCTACCACTAAATGGAACAGCCTAAAGCTGAACACTCCGGTCCCGCTTGGTGAATTCAAATCCTCCTCTATCTGCACGTGCATTTTTATTCATTAAATGTTTTTATTTCACTAATTTAATTTCACTGTAATTTCTTTACTTTGTGTGTTTTATGTCGTTGTCTCTCGACGTCAGCCCTCAATGATCTTCGAGTTTAAATAAAAGAAACACAATGCTGCTGGTAAGAATTATTGAAGAATTTGGCAAAATTACAAAAATCTGCATTTCAAGGGATGAAAATGGCTTGCCGCCAGCTGTGTTAAATCACCCTGTAGCTTGTGAAGCAGATGCCGACATAGGGTCAACCGTTTGGGACTCCTTTGAGTTTTAAAACAGCTTAAAACGTATCTTTTTTTCCCAATATGATTGAGTTTTGATTGTGTATGCTTTGTGATCTGCTGTTTTTCCTCTTGTAAAGCACTTCGTCACGCGGGTTTCGAAGGGTGGTATATAAATAAACTTTTACTTACTTACTCTGTGTGTTGAAATTCACATAAAAAATGAGTGTTAATGCCCTCTAACGATAGGAATGTGGGCCACCTGCCCCCGCCCTGGCTCTCGAGTAGGGGTTAGGCCAGTGACACTAAGCAGGGGAACTGAACAGATGTATCTGTCTCTTCACTGAGGTTCTGTGAGGTAAAATTGCTGTTTTTGTCAAGGGAGTCTGGTGGCTTTGAAGAGCGCGTCAGGGCTCCAGTTCCCCATCGGAAAGCGCTGTCTGACAGCAAAGTAAAAGATGTTCTCAAGAGTTTGTACATCTAAGCTCATATAGATGTTTTTTTTTCCCCAGGCACTAAAATACATTTTGCTGATGCCGTGTTTACACAAGACTCATCTAACTCTTTTAGACCCGTGAATACCTCGGCATAGATGCCTTGTGATTCTGTGTTGCGCTATTTTTCTCTGGCCTGGTATCACTGAACAAACCCTGTCTCAGCCCCATCCTCACGCCGACCGTTTCACATTTTTCAAAATCACGCAGTGGGCGGGGTTAACTTCAACAGTCAATTTATATGAACTAAAATAGGGGCTGCAACAAATAAGCATATAACTGAGAATGGCTCCTACAGCATCTTCTCCATCTCAATAACTAAAAATTTGTCCACCTTCGCTTTCAGACAGAAGTTGCACGTGGCAGTCACATGAGATTGGAAAGCTTTCTTTCCTCATGCAGTTGTTGGAAATCAAATATCATGACTGGTGTTTTATAATTAGTCTCCATGTGTTTGATACTGACCATCCCTGAAGGCCATTTAGTGAAAGTTGAGTCACCCAGCACTGCAGAGTGCTGTGTAGAGGACAATTATAGAGAAGAAAAGCTGCGACAGGCCTGCTTTGTAAATGTGCCAGTGAATTTTAAAACCAGGGTGACATTTAGCAAATCCAGACAAAGACATTAATGAGCAGACAACAAAGGCTCATCCCTGCCATACCAAGGAGTCATAGAGCGTTGTGAACAGCATTCACGCAGCGTAAATGGAAATCACGATGCTGACCGGACCCAGACTTGTTCCAGGCCACAAGCCAGGAAAGAGAAGTGGCTGCTGGGAAGCCATAATCTGTTAATCTCAAACTGTCTGAGACACACCCTCGGTGGCGGCTGGTGCTAAACTAGATGAGACGGGGCAAGAGAACATCAACACAACAGCGGCCAGTTGTAAATTCATCCGCAGAGCCGTACTTCTGATCCGTCAATCAGCTCATATTCTGTGTCTGACACGTCACAAGCACCTCTGATTTTATTGTTTGAATTAACTCCGCCTGCCATTGTTTTCTGTATTTTAGCTGAATACTATTTAATGATGTTTAATAAGATGCTCAGTGTCACACATGGCTGTATGACAGATAAAGTTGAGGACGTTCTGTCGCCTCTAATTTTCTTTGCGATTGATTATGAGTTAAGCTGAAATCCCCGCACAGCTGCTGTCATTAATGTGCGAGTGTTTATTTTGTCAACAGCAACAGCTTGAAAATGGTTTAAAAGTGGCTGCTGAGCAACACGTAGTCTTTATATAGAGTACCGCGAATAAATCACTACCTCACACGACAGAAACAGAAAGATATGTAAATGAGAAGAGTTTTCAGAACTGGGCTGTATTTAGTATATGTGATGGGAGGAGACTAATTGAAGGTGTAACGGGCTGAACGGGCTGACATTGGACAGTGACCTCCTGGGTAAATGTTCTCACCAAATAAAAGAGCTGGCAAAAATTCACACAAGGACAAAAAAAACCACAACAGTACAATACAGTTCAAAACTCTGACTGATTACATACAAGGTGCAGGATTAGTAAACTATCTTTATTTCATAATTATTTAATTATTTGTAAATAATTTACGCTTAACATCATGTTTAAGTAGCCTTTTTTTAAAATCAGGATAATTGGAAGTCAGAGCCTACATGGCACTGACACGTATGCCATTTATGTTATTAGTCATTTTCTTTTAATGTAAAGAATGTGGTCAATTACACCCGATAGATAACCTGTTTGAGGAATCATTGACTCACTCTAGCCAGTAGATGGAGCTACAGCTCTGTGGATTACAGAGCTAGTCGTTCTTTTTTGTAACTTAGTCCCCGTCATTTAAAACAGCATGGAGACTGAGTGCAGACACTTGGTACATAACTTTGTACGTAGAAAAAAAAAAAAAATGAACACAAGAAGAGATGCTCACTGTTTATTAGATTATTACAACAGAGGCAGATTGTTATTCTTGTATACGCGCACATAACGGGAGTAGATTATATATAAATGAAAGCTAATAGAAACTTACCAGTGCAGTCGCAGTGCATGCAGGAAGGCAGAAAGGCCTTCCATAATGAGAAGAATGGCAATTGTGAGAACAGCGAAGAAGTAAAAGACAATGGAGAGGAGGATGAAGCCTCCGAGGCTGCGACTGCTAAGGCCAATTCGCATCACCATGGACCACAGCACCTCCGACAACTCTGTGCATGATACAAAGAAAGCACATGGATGTTGACACTTGACACATGGTAATCACTTGTGTGCGTGTAGCTTTCCTTTAATGAATGTGTGTGTGTTTATGTTTAAGGAGGTGAAACAGCGTGACTCACGTGCATGAGCCAGACTGAGGGCCCAGAGCCTCAGATAGGAAGCAGTGTTGGAGATACAGCCCAGGCAGTATTCTATGGTGTGGATTGCCTGGTGCACTGCCACATCAGCAAAGTTAAACTGTGGGACAGAGACATGACGTGAAAATGTAACTGTGTGTCATCATGGGTAACAGCAGCTCTACTACAGAGTCTGAATCATTGCGAGTGCATGACCATTCAGGAAATCCATTTGCCATAGTGGAGCCATTTCCCCAAATCAGAAGAGGCATCATGTTCTCAGGACCCTGTGAACCCACATACAATTAGCTTCCCTGCTGACGCCTCATGCATGGTATAGAGACCGCAAGAAAGCAAATGGCCTATGAGACGCCACGACCACCGTTTAAGGAAACCCTGCCACCCATGTTTGAACAAGAGAGTCCCGAAACATATCGCTCAGACACCGACTAACACATACAGTACATCCACACACGCAGCTAAAAGCTGGAGGCATTGGTTGCCAGCAGACAGTACAGGGATAACAAAGCAGAGGGAGACAGAACTGATAGCCATGCACTTTGACAGGAGGGGATAGTTGCAGGGTGAAGATGCAGTATGAGCTCCTGTCCTACCTCTTCCTCCGCGCGGGCCTTGAAAGCAGGTGACAAAAGGCAACGCTTGGTTATTGACAACACACACACGCACACAGATGGGCCGATAAGACATCAGTAAACAGGAAAGTAACAAGAGAAAACAGTTACTCACGTCAAAAGACTAGAAAGATGACAACATTCTGCACAGCTGTACATTAAAAGGAATCTAAATTATGGACTGTATTTCCTCAAATAGTGACTGGGGCATTTATTGAAGTCAGCTGCAGAAAGTAACAGACCTTTATCTGAAGCAGGCTTGTATTCATTTATTTTCAATTCCGTCTGCTTGAAGTATAATTGGTCATATTTTGGTATAAAGCCTTGTCGTGGCCTGCACCCATTTCCCTGTTTGGAACAAACTCAACGTTTCCTGTAACTGTTCCAAATTAAAAGCCCTCTATTGTTTCAGTGGACAAACAGACAAAAGCGAGTGATCATATAACTTTCTTGGGGGCGGTAACAACAGCCAGATGGAGGCTGTAAAGTAGAGCGGATGCAACAAACTGGCAGTTTTTATTTGAGGAAATACAGAAGTATGTTTTTTATGTTCTGCAGTAGTGTCAAAGCTTTGCAGGATGTACAACAAAAGACACAGGGCTGGACCACAATGGAAACAACTAAGTAAAAGACATTTGTTAATTAATAATTTAACAGCACTAAAACTAATTTAAGGGTGAAAATCTAACTTATTCAGCGAAAAGGACTTTCATTCACAATTGACATTTTTCAGTGCAGTGATGCTCAAAGAAACTTGAGGGATAGGTTTCTGTTTTCAGCTGTCGCTGGATGGCTGAATTATTGATGTGAGCAGATCAAATAACTTGTGTTATCTCCACCGCTCAGCAGTGGCTCCAGCTTTGTTAGCGAGCTGGAGAAAATACAACCAGGTAGAAAACAATGTTACCGACAAGGCCATCTTTTACCTCAGGTTCCTCCTCTGAGTGCTGCGAGAGCTGGTCATGCTGGATGATTTCAGCCTCGTCCTCGGTGGGCCCGTTGCCCACCCTGATTCCCCCAAAGTTTTGCGTGCCCTGCCATACAAGAACGGCAAAATGACAAACTCAGGGATAATGTGTGATGACATTTATAATAGTAGAACAGAGTTTTATTTCAGAGATTGCTAATGCTTGCAGGTTTTCTTGGACTTACCATGTGTTTACGCCACAAATACTGTCTCCGCATAACCAGAGTTTTCACTATTAACATACAAGGAACACATGCCAAGGCGATTACCACCAACAGTGACTGCAAGGCCGCCTACATATTCAGGGGAAAAGAGAGACAGAAACTCACATTAAGCTTGCTGTGGCTCATTTCAAGACATCAGGGTGAATGAGTGTGACTATGTGGATCTGACCTGTCCTCTGTAGAGGGGTTTGGTACTGGGATCACTGTAGTTGAACAGGAACATGTTAATGAAGGCAATAAGGAGACTGGGAGCATCCCTGGACGTGCGAGCATCATAGGAGAGCCACTTATAGAAGATCAGAATCACTAGGTATCCAAACAGACTGGCCATGAAGATGATCTCTGGGATGAATCCCAAGTAGATGTTCAGTGGTTTCTTGAAATATCTGCAGAGAGCCGCAAAGAATCCGCACTGTAACAAAACTCATGTAATGCACAAATTAAAAACCGAAGAAATGCAATACGAGATGTCAAGTCAAGTAAAGTAGGACAGTATCTCACAGATGGTTGAAAAGACTGAGAGTGACTCCAAACAGCATGTGGATGACTCCCAGGATGACAGACATCTTCATCTTGAAGGAGTTCAGGAATGTCAGCTTGTTGGTGGCAATGTTCCATATCTTGGAGACAGCAGGGTCAGAGATGTCAGTGTTGAGCTTTCATTTAATGATTTTAACCACAATAAACCTAGTTCATTAAAAACATGTTTACGGTGGCATTATTATAGTGGAATCTGTCAACTAGCTGGCTTAATAGCATAATGAGCAGCGTTGCCAGAAGCACAAAAATGATCATATTTGTACAATGCACAATAATTTGATCATTTTGTGACACTTGGTATTTGTAGTTGTAATCAGTCTAGGCTATCACATTTTAATTCATTTCCCAACACGATCAGGATAGTAAATCATACATCTGTGTTTACACATCTTTTCTCATGTGGTGTTTTTACAGCCAATCATGCATTTGACTCACAAATACGTCTGTCCTAAACTTAAATCCTCTTTAGTAATGATACATTTTAAATGTTTCTAAATTAAATTAGAAACCAAAGTAACTTAGGGCCTAGAAGTACATTTACCCATTGCAAATCTGTTGGATATGACTCGCATGTGATGATGTTCCTCAAAATTTCTAGTACATTTCAAGCCTAGCAACACTGATGATGAGTAAAAACTAAGCTACTGCAGCTTTTACAGGATGAAGAAGGTACAGATCACAAAGTAAATACATAAAATAATCACCGGATCAATGCCTATGGGGTATGGGCCTTGGAACACGCCATCTACTGCCGGGTCCAACTGGAGAACTCGACTGTCATTAAGAGTCCCGAACCTGAAAAGAATAAGAACAAATAAGCTTTCTGATATGAATGACTGCAACGTCTGATTTAAAGTGGCAGTCAGTTAATATCCCTGACACTTACGTCCAGTTGCCTCCGACTCGAGGGTTAAACATAGGCCTGACGCTCCATCCAGAGCCAAACACATTGAGGGACTTGGAGAAGCAGTCGTTATAAATGATGCCCGTGTAGACTGAGAAAATTCCCATCAGCAGGATTATGTAGCGACCTGCAAACACCATGCTGAACATCTGCCATGAAGCAAATATATGAAGTAAATGTCAGGGGAACAAACTAAGATTTCAACCAGTTTAATTATAGCTCGGCTGAAACGAGAACAAGAGAGACAATTAAAGCTGCGTCTTTGCATTAATGGCCATGAATCCGAAGTGCAGGGTTGATGAGATGGCCATACCTCATTATCATTCTTCTGGGCGATTAGCCTGCTCTCTCTCAACACAAGGTACAGGGCTGCACAGGTCATGAGCGCCCCATGGCCCAGGTCACCAAACATAACCGCAAATAGGAAGGGGAAGGTGATGATGGTGTATGGAGCTGAAGACAAGGAGGAGGGCGTTGGTGCGCCGGGCGAAACAATGAGTGAAACATGTCACAATACAGAGCATGTTTAAACAAGATGATAATGATGATGAGAGACAGAGGCTCAATACAACAGCTGAGGAAACAGACTTTTTTTTTTACACCAAATGCTCAGCTGCTTTCAAAGGTTAAGGTTAATGAAATATCCAGAGCAAGGTGTGACGCATGCTTACCTGGGTTGATCTCCCGATAGCTGCCAATCCCATAGGCATCAACGATGTTTTGAAAGCCCGAGGTGAACTTGTTTGTCTTGTTGTAAGTGGGCGGGGTCTGCTTGGTCTGCATCCTATTGAGGATGGAAGGCACAGTGGAGCCGCTCTTCTCCTGAAGTGCACAACACACAAAGTCATGTCAACACAACGTTATGTTACACATCGACTTACTTTCCTGTAAAAGCCTGCAAACACAAGCCTTGTTTAAAAATCAATGGATAATTATTATTCCTAATTATTATGATAGTTATCTAGAACATTTTAGCTACTGAAGGTACTAGGGCCGTTACTGTTAAATATAAATATAATTATTTTTTCCATACTCAACCAGACCTGGAAATTAATAAAATCAAATTGCATACATTTCCATACTGTTAATATGTAAAATGATGGGTTTCCAATCAAAACACATGCTGCATTTGTCTTTGTGGTCACAGCTAGTTAACAACCTCAGACACAGCTCCTTGTCTGAACCCACTTCGGTGTTTAAATATCCATTAAACGTGAACTTCCTCGAGCTCAGTTACTCACCGTCCCCCTGCGAAGTGCAAACTGGATGGATTCCAGGTCAGAGACAGGACACCACACCTCAGCGATTAGACACTTCTGAGTGACATCGATGTTGCAGAGGTTCAGAGTGTGGTAGATGGCCTTCATCTTCCTCACTTTGATGAACCACACTCTGACCGTCTTGGCTGCAGCCTGCAGGACTCTCTGCCTGTGATCCTCAGTCTGGTTCAGCACCTTTGGGTTGTTAGGACAGTAGTTAAGGCCAAGAATGGACATATTCGCCTAAATAGAGAGGCCCATTAGAGAGTCAGTGGGTATTCCTGCTGTTTTGATTGACACTTCACTTCTGTCTTTCTAGAAAAAAGTGAATCTTAGAGAACATAGTGTAAGTACAGTTTTTTCTAATCTGAAAGGAAGAACTACTTGTGTGTACAACACTTTCTCTATAACTCCAGAATTATTGCTCAATCTTTGGTAGTTTTGGTAAAAAATGTCTGCATCACTTGAAGTAAATGAAGCCCTAAAAGTTCAAATAAACAATTCCCGAAGTCTTTTCTTTAGAGAAAATTGAGGTGTTGTAAAATGTTTTGACAGGTGGTGAATTAAGAACTAGGGGATTGAAGAAGATATTTATCATCCTTTATTTTATCTAAATTACACCATAATATTGTAAACAGTGATTCCCACCACAATAATACATGCTATCATAATCAAAATCTAAAAGTAGCAGCAATGGATCCATTCTGAGATATTTATAGAAAGGCTTTACATTCACTGGTATAATTGGTGAGCAGTAAGTCACATGTCGAAGGCGTTAGGCTGTCGAATCCATTAGTTTTTCCCGTGAGAGATACAGGATCTTCCCAGGTATGTTTGTATGAGTCACATTTAATGCCAAGTCCCATCATCAGCAAATAGCAGGATATTTAAGCCTTGTTCTGTCTGGCTACACACAGACTCATCTGCTGTTGAGAGGCTTAATGGACCACAAATACTAGCTGATTCCAATCCAAACAGCCTGACATTCTTTCTCACCAATTCTACTATTCAGTTTTTGTGCCAACTCAGCTTCGACGAAGGACCAGTGAGCTTCTCAAATAAAAGGCCCTCCAGCTATCAAGTACTACATGACACGCTGACGACACAAAACGTCCTCAGCTAAACAAAAGAGTAGGCCTGGGGCAAGGAGAGCAAACATGATCATTGAAATGTGAGCATGTGTGACATGAGGTAAAATACCTTTGTGGGCGTTTCACCTCATGTCACTGCAACAAACTTTACCCAGGCTGCTTCCTGGTTCAAAGTCTGTCAAATGTCCAATTGAGCCCGTATCAGAACAGAGCAGGCCAGTGTCGGGAGAATTTACAGTCACAACAAGCAATCACGGAAATGTCATGTCAGATGAAGCTATAAATTACACAAACTTGGTGATACGATCTGTGTTTGGCAGGAAAAAAAACAAAAAACAAAATCAGAAGCAGTGGCTATCGGACCATCACACAAATCATCATGTGTCCTCAAACTCTCTTCTGTATCTTCAATTTTTTTCTGGTCTTTCACCGACACTGTTGATACGTCTACTGTTGATAACATATTGCCGTCACAGATGGTTCAACCACTTCATGGTCAACCAAAACCAAACTAACTCTGTGTTATGTGTTTGTGTTATGTTCTGCCTCCTGCACATTTTATCCAGACACCACCTCTCACCAAATCCAAGGAGTATTTCCAGTTTCGTGAGAACGAGTCAGACACAGATAATCTGCTGTTGTGTGCTACATGAGTGAAAGGACAACTGGTGTTCTTCAGAGAAAACAACTTACTTTGGGGATTATGAAATGTATTCTACTGGCATTTCCTTATAATGTAAACTAATGCTGAGCAGACAGAAACAAAAAGAGTGAAGTAAGCAATTTTTGTGCAAATAAGCGTAAATGTGCCATCTTCCCAGTAAGTATATTCACCATTTGTAGGTCATCAATGCGTGCGTTGACGCCTGCTAGCATCTCTTTCCTCTCCTGGGGGGTTTCTGGACATGGATACAAGGTTGCTCTAAACCTGATAAAGAGAGTGGGAAAGACATTAAAAAAAATCATATATTGCACAAAAAAAAACAACATACATTTTCCATAAGATTTTCTATATACGTCAGTTCTTTTACCCTTCACAGATCTTCTTGACTCTATTCTTCAGCTGATCTCCCTGGAAGAAGATGATGAAGACAGACTTGTGGACCTGGTCGCCCTGTGGAAACAACATCCAGCTGAGCACGGAGCCATGTTTTACACTGACTAACTACCGTGTAGTTCTGATTTCAGAGTGTTTTAAATCTTAAACAACGTATTGTAGTGTTCCTTTCGGAAACTACTGAATGTCACGTTTGTTGTTGAGCAGTACTGACTGTAGCTGGGTCCTCCAGGGGATCTTCTATGTCCGCCTGCCTCAGGAACACGTTTCCTCTGCAGACTCTCCACAGCATTCGCTCAAACGTAGGAATGCGTTCCCTGCCGATGACTCCTGCCACAAATCTGTAACAAATAAAACACGTAAGTAACTTCACTCCTGAAAGATATGAAATGACAGATGAAGCCTTTATTAATAATTTAAGGAGATGAGATGTGTTGGTTGTGTTTTGTCTTTTTTGGTTGGGAACAGTGAAATTTCTAAGCTGATAGGTATTTGTGACTGGATTGCGTGTGGATTCCTGTTTCAGGTCACCTGTGTTGCCTCACTAAGCTGGTCTGGTGTGTGGGAGGTGATTGGCTACTGTGAAAATCCTGCTTTAACACACAGGAAGTGCACAGCATAAAAATTTCAAGGAAAAGCTTTATCCTTCTAAATTAGGAAAGAGAATAACATCAGACTCACCCCAGTCTGAGTGGAGCCCGGTTCACCTCACTGGGGTCCAAGAGGGTGGATGACTCCTCCAGTAAACTGGGGTCCTCCATCTGCATGAGAGTCCGTTAACAAAACATCAGCTACAACACTGTCATTACAACCAGACATACACATTTGTTGTATCCATTATCCTTTCTGAAACATGTTTTCATGAATGTTTGACAGAAGAAAACTAAGGAGCCGGTGACAGTGTTTGTTTCCGGCCCAGACAGTGAACTTTACCTGTTAATGGCTGAACATGTTTGGCTAAATGATTCACCTCAATCGAAGCTCATAACAACTCGTAAAAGATGACTTAACACTGGAAATCAACCTAATGCCCCTTGTCAAGGCAATGAAGTGGAATTGAGGTTGGGCAAAGGTAGGGAGGTAAGTCTTTGCTCTGGCAAATGAATATTATATATATTATATAAGTATACTGTATAAAAATAAGTATTATTTTCATACAGCAGTACTGTTTCCTGTGTGAAAAGCCAGTGTAAAAGGGCTAAAGGTGTGTGAGAATCTATAAACAATCACAAGTGCAAAAACCTTTTGCCAAACTAAGCTGCAATAGCTGCTTCTGTTGCTTATCTTAACTCATCAGCACAATCTGTTCATCAAAGCCAACAAGAAGAAGTTGATGTCGACTAACTCTGCAACCTTGTCTTCTCACCCACTTCACCAGTAAATAAAAGGTACAACTTTAGCCTTTGGTTTAACAGTATCTTATTCTAGTTTTTAAATGGTTTTAAATGTTACAGTAAGAACCATAAACCGTTACTAACAGTGTAGTTCCTACTTCCCTTTCAGGCCTCTAAACTGCCAGTTTAAATGGAAAACCTAAGCACAATGTTTTGCACATTTACGCTGACCTCATCAAAAAACTGCTGTGTGCGTCGCAGTATGTGCTTGAGTTCAGTCAGTTCCAGGAAGTTCTTCTTTAGGGCTTCTTGGTTGGTGTTGATTTCTTTCAGCTCATTTTCAAGCTTCTCAAATGTGGCCTGTACGAAGACAGACGGACAAACAGACAGACAACTCAGCAGACGCGGGGGGTAGACGATAAAGCTTGCTGGTCAATTTTTAAAAATAGCAGACAGTCACCTCCATGTCAATCATGTCCCTTGGGAAGGGCACTTCAGGGTTTTCTCCTGTGTCAACAATTGGGATGCCGGCCTTCTTTATTTCTTTCTCAACAAATCCTGCGAGACAGAATTTTCCTTTAAGAAAAAACAAGCTAAAAACAGGTACAGGTGTACATCGATCAAGTAAGGGCTGACCAATAAACTTGTGGCTCTCTCTTTAAAATGCGAAAGGTAAATAAATAATGGCCGCTGTGGTGTCGGAGACGGGTCCACATAAGGGCACGGTATCTAATCTGAGTCTACTTACTCAGTTTGCGATCCATCTCCTCACACCGTCGTACTTCATTGACAAACTTTCGCTGGAACACGTTTACATCAGGATTCAGCTGAAAGGAAAAAAAGCAACATGTTTTTAACAAACTAACTAAAAATGCATCAGTGATATTTGCATAGTAAGAATACCATACACTTACATGGTTTCATTTATTTTCTTTATCATCATTTGAAACATTAAGGACTTTTAAAAGAGGGATGCAGGATGACAGTGTATAATCTGATTAAGACCACAGACATATTCAGTTGTAACCCATCCTTCACTACAGCACAATGCTTTCCTCAGGACTTGTCAGGAATGGGCTTTCTCATGCGTGGAATGAGGGGTCAGCTGTGAGCACATGACGAACATGATGCAGAAGGCATGCTCTTTCTCAGCAATATTTGTGAATTGGAAAGCGGGTTTCAGCTGGAGAAGAAATGAACAAACCAAAGCGGACGAGCGGCATATTTTCGGGATTCAGAGGACGACGGGGTGGGGTGGAAGTGAACTTACATCACGAAACTGCACCATCCCAATCTCTCCCAGTTCACTGACACAGCAGTAGGCAGCTTCTGACTGGAGGAAGAGCTGAGCCAGCGTCATCTCTTCACTTCTGAAGAGTTCCCCCATGGTGCTGAAGGAAGGAAGTGAACGCCTCAACCAGAAACTCTAGAAACTAAAACATTGGTCATTTCCATTAGGGACATACAGATATCAAATAACTGCAATAGGGGATATTAAAACACAAAGCATATGAGAAGTGCATGACATTTTAGTGTAAGATCACTAATGAATTCATCAGTTGTTTGTTCATTTCACACCAGTATGAGACACTGACATGTGCCCAAAAAAAAAAAAAAAAAAAAACTTGCCCCCAAGCCTTTCTCATAATTAGCCTAAGAATGCAGTTATGCTACATAGTTTGCTTTTGTAATGATGTAAAATAAGGACAGGGCGGCTTGACTTTTCACTGTGCACACGTTACACCCAATGCAAGTGGGATTTTCTACAATATCTGTCGTTTTCTGCTCCAGGTTTGAGAATATCTTGAAGCTAAAGACGAGCAGCACAACCTCCAACTGTAAAAGACCACACAGAGCTTATCTGTGGATTATGAGGGAGCATGTGACCTGCAGCTCCTGAAAGTCTTAATACTCACACAACTACATCAAAGCTGAGTGCACATTCACTACATTAGCGCACGCCATAAAACTGAACAAAAAAAACACAAAAAACAAACGCATTGTTTAGCCTAAAAAAAAAAAGAGCTAATAGTAGTAACACCAAGTCGCGACGTCCCCTAAACTAAGCGCTACCTGTCAAAGCTAGACATGTCAGAAAGCTAATGGCTACTAATTCACCAGACACTACAACAGACACTTTACTATTGCAGCTACAAGACCAAGACGCTTTTAACACCAAAAACGACGTAGGAAAGTCAGTTATCGCTAGCAAGCTAACGTAAACTTTGGTCCATAATATTGCTTGAAGGTGCTAATCAAGTTAGCAAGAGTTATCTAAAGTGTAACCACAAGACACGCTACACATATTTAACCGTAGAAAGGAAACTCTTGAACTGACATCAGGTAGCTAGTTACGATAACTTCGATAACAGTTAGCCTGCCTCAGTTTGTGAAAATGAATTTTGTCAGGCTAAAGATGAAGCTAATGCAACTAGCGCACCTGTTGCTCAAAGTTTAACTCAATAAGACCGTAGGTGA
>JAPQRN010000026.1:10868896-10893814 GCA_037367275.1 Coranthus polyacanthus
TCAATATGTTTGTGAGCATCATTCACTAGTAGGCCTTTACGGTACATTGAATTAATGTGATTAATTACAGTTTTTGCCTCTTGAGACTTTTCCTGCTCAAAGAAAAAAAAAAACTCATTATGATTATATTTCTTCAAGCATTGCTTAACTTTGATGCTTTATTTTATGTAGAGGTATTTTTTATTTTTTAACAAATAATGCACATTGACGCTCTTGCAAGTGGTGTCAATGTGGAGTTCAAATAGAGAGAAATGTCCATAACACTGAAATGAACCAGCATTTAGTTTTTGAACATATTGCCTAGTTCTACCTTACAGGGCAGCAAATTTTAAATGATGTTACCACTAACTCAAAAATGACGCTGGTACATATTATATCAAATATTGACCAGTGTCCTGTGTTGCCACAGAACCATTTTACCAAACAAGACCTTTAGAGTCACTAAAAAGATGTTGTCAAGTGCGTCTGGAAATTCCTCTCCACAGTATTTTCCAAACATTTTAAGGTATAAATCAATTTCTCTTACACCGGAAATGATTACAAAGTTGGGCGGTAATGATCTTGCACATGCGGTGTATACCTTTAGCAACGCACAGCGTGAAACTGACACGATCCATGTTGTAATGTCCCTGTTATGTATGACTTCAGCTGTTCCCGGCGTGTTGCGTGCTGCAGTGGAAACCCTGCTGGCAGAAAAACTTCCTGTTCAGGCATCAGAGCTACTTTTTGTGAAAGGTGTTCACAGTCTGGCTTCATGGAAAAACTGGCGTGTCTGTTTTTCCTGTTTGTGAGTGCGGACGGTGTATACATAGCGGCAAACAGTTACGCATTTGGACAGTGTATTTAGAGAAACGTGTTTTTCTTTTCCCCAAGAGCTTGTTCTCCAGGAACACAAGAGATATCCTTATTGTATAAATATTTAGCTTTAGAAATGTATTTGCATTTTGGGACTCGAGCGAAACGTAACCGCAGTGTAAAGTTTGGCAAGCTATGGGGAATTGAGGACCCTACAACAATTTACTAGACACTTATCACCAACGTAAAGTTTCTGGACGCTGTGGGTGACTATGGGTACAAATATTTATGGTTCCTCATTTAGTTCTGGTCAATATCAGGTGACTTTCCATAGATTTGTGTGTTTTTCTTCCTCAGCGTTTCTCATATGACACAACTCTGATAAAATCTATGGAAAAATAAATCTGCCGGGTTATGTGATCCCAGATTTAAAAATATCTCTCATATTAGCATTATTATTACATCTCTGTCTCTATTTGCTTGGAATGCATGTCTGCCCGGCAGGTGCAGTGTTCATTTGAGCTTAATTGTAATACGCTCACAACAACTGAGGACCCCATGTGGGTATATTGTTGTAGATATGTCAGCTGTTTATCCCGCTAAACTTCACCACCCACAAGAGACAACATGAGGAGGTGGTTGCTGTGGTGACAGAGAGCTGTGTTTATCTGTTGCTGTGTGGGAGTGGAGGGTGTTATGTGCAGGGGGTGTCAGTAGGACTAAACGCTGCTGGGGCCGGTAGCCAGAGAACGAAAGATGGAATTCAGAGAGAGGGAAAGGCCAGCCCAAAATAAACCCATACAGAGCGGCTTGGCCAGCCCCGGCCCATACGCAGCACCAGATAAGGAGGCGATGTCCATTTTATTATGGGATCGTATGGCAAAATTTGAACTGCGCAGCCAGGGACATGTGCCGCACATGTGATCTGACAAGTGTCTGTGTTTCCGGAGTTTGAGTATTAGAGTGTTTGACTACCAGTGTCAGTATTTTATAATATTACACGTCGACTATCAAACCATCCGTTGCAATTCATTAAATACGATTTCAGTTCTTACGTCTTAATAAATTATATTAAGAAGATTTCATTTCATCACTTGTCCTAATCCTGAAATAATAAGGTACTATTTTTCACATTTATTGCCATTTTCCTCGATTCCTTTTCCGTGCTCTGTCCTGTAAATAATGTGCATACACTGTCGTGCATGTTCAGATGCTAATTCACAAGACAGTTCAAAGTGTTCAGCCATGTTTACTTTAAAATACAAACACACACAGGGCTTTCGGTAATGTAGCTCTTAGTGCTTGTTACACAACAGCTGACAGAGACGTGATCTGACCGAAAGCGACAGCGAGGCACAGAGAACAAAGGGTAATTACATTTCAAATGTGATTGGAAGGTAAAGATGTTCGCCTCCGTCAGCGACGCAAAAAGTTAATCTGTTGGCATGGTGATCGTGATTAATCTGACAATTTAATTCTGATTAAGTAAATCGTTTTTATATGATATTTCCAATGGATATCTGCAGTTTTGAACCTTGCAGCAGAAAAGAAAAACAGACAGAAAATCAACCAGCACCGTGTATATGTTTCAAATGACACCTCTTGTCTATCCACTGGATCGATATTAAACAATAATGATAAAATATAATGAAATATATATACTATTTGTATTAAATTCCACATCGATCATTATCTTTGAATCAAATTTCAGCTCAAAGCTGCAAATCAGGTTGTGATTCTGCTGCAGCTTCCTGCTGATATGATTGCTGTGGGTTTTCTAATCCCACACAGGTCAAACTAGCTCATTTTATGACACGACATCTGTAGGTTGAAGGCCATAATGACTTGGAGTAACAGCCGTAAGTGTAGCAAAGTCAGTGCTGATATTGATGCTGGGATTACCTCTAAAGAGAAGCAGTGAGGGTGAAGTGGTTGATACCACTGATCCCTTTTAGGGTCATAGATTGTATATAGTATAATGAGTATAATGTTGTAAAAATAGTACTGCTTCTTCCGGTGTGTATATACCACACTGACTGTCCTGGGATCATAGTACAACATGCGATTGCGGTATCTTCACTTCTGATCTATGTGCAGCTGTCAGCTTTACAGGAAGGCATTAGTATAAGTGTTAACTTAATTTAACTTTACATCTGTATGTAAAACAAATTCAGATGTATTTGTATACTTCTAGGTTTTTTAGGGTCTAGAGTGAAGTAAAATTATGAAATACAGATTATATTACACATTTTGCAATTATTGTGTGCTGCACACGTGTGAAAATACTTTTCCTGAAGGAGTGCTTTCAGCATAATTGAAAATTGGACTTTCAAGTCACAGTGAATTCACAGTGAATTTATGCGTTACCAGAGAAATGGCAGGAAGTCCACCTGTGGTTAGATGTAGCAGCCTCTAGTTTCACTATGATGAAGCAACACAAGTCTTTGAATTCCCATTGTTTTCTTAAATATTTGTAAGGTATGATATACAATACATACAATCACTGCCTCTGACCTTCAATTTCCAAGTTTGAAATAATTTGTTACAGCTTTGTTGGGACATTACTGCTGCCATATGACTAACACCACTAGATGGCACTCTGCACTTTCTACAAGCAGTGAACTGCTGTGTACACAGAAAGTAAAGATGACACATGGATCTATCTCGCTCATATTTTCAATTTCCTTTCTCGCCCAAAAGCCAATTAACTTTGCTTTCTCAGGCAGCTGTTTTTTTACATGACCTATTAACTGAAATGCCATAATTTAAATGAATCATTAATCACTAAATACAATCAGTGTATCACCATTGTAATGTTGTAAATGTCAAATATGAAAATGTTATTCAATTCACACATTGTGAGACATTAATATAATGCTTCTATGGCTTTCTGTCTTTTCTTTTTTTTGCTCATCAGGACCAAGTTAAGGCACCAAAGGCAACCAAAGCAAAGACAGCAGAAGAAGGAGCAGTGGAGGGCCTTGAGCAGATACCCGAGGAGGGAGATGAGGGACTCCAGGCCAATCTCAATTCAGATGAGGAAGTGGAGATTGAAGAGATTATCGAAGAGTCACGCACTAAACGTCTCCAACGCACCACAAAGCAGCAAGTGGACAACATAAAGAAAGCATTCTCCAAAGAGAAAATGGAGAAGACCAAACTAAAGACCAAGGAGAACTTGGAGAAGACCAAGCAGAGAACCCGCGAGAACCTGGAGAAGACAAGACAGAGAGCCCGCGACAACCTGGAGAAAACCAAGCACAGCTTGGATAAGAAGATTGGAAAGCTTGGGACCCGCATGACCCCCAACCAGGAGCGCAGGGCGAAGATGAAGAGCTCCAAAGACAAGGTAAAGAAGTCATTGACGCCTGACCACACCGTTTATGCTCGCTCCAAGACCACTGTGTACCGCGTGCCCCCCTTCACCTTCCACGTGAAGAAAATCCGCGACGGGGAGGAGGAGGTGGTGGAGAACACGGAGATGGTGGAGGTGACCGAGGCAGAAGAGCAGCCAGGAGGAGAGAACGGGCTCGGCATGCACGTGGAGGTAGAAGAAGGGGAGCTGGTGAGTGTAGACAGCCCCGAGATGGAGGCTCTGTTGGAGGTGACTGAGGACCCTCAGCTGGTCCGGGTGGAGCCAGACCACCTAAAGAAGGCCCAAAGAGAATAAAGCCTCCCAGCGACAACGGGGCTGGGAAATGGAAGAAAGAAGAGGGGGACGGGGGGCTTGTTATACGAGTCTAATCACAAGGACACTATTATGTTTGTCACAGGGACTTTCTAGACGTGATCACAATCTATGACATCTCTTTTATTTTCTCTTTATATTTTCCCCAACAGGGATGACTTTCATATTTGCTCCTCTTTAGAAACAAGGAAGAACAGAACAAAAACAACGCTAGCTTTTGGCTGTTCCTGTTACTTCTGACAGCTTATCCTAGACTTGCATTGCTACGGTATTTGTAGATTGTTGTTGGTTTGATAAATTGAGTGGCTATAAGAAAAAAAAGGTATAAATAGTCTTTGTTATTGAGATGTTATGTATGATATAATGTTTTCCTTGTATGATATGGACATTAATGCGTACCGTAATTGGAAGTTGTTGGCAAGTTTTATGTTGGAATGGACGGTAGGCAAGGTTTAGTCCTACCAATGAAAGAAGAGGAAAAGAAGATGAGAAGAAATGAATGTAGTGAATATATTTTTTTTCTATTTCAATTGTTTACATGAATAGTACCCCTGGTATTCACATATTATTAGGACATTTGCTAATTCAAAGCCAATCATTGTGCCAGATGCACATAGTTACAGTGTCATGAGGTATCATGTGTATAAATGATATTTGAACATTAAAACAGTGACGAATTCAACTACCTGCACGTTTAAAGACTTTCAGAAAACACGTCAGTAAACTCACGCATCGTTTTAAGATCTGATGTACTTTTAGGGAGCAAGTCTTTGGACTGAGAGAAGGAGACTAAGGATCACAAAGAATCCGAAGAATGTGTGAATATGTTACACTATATTATTGTGTGTGAAAATGCTCGATGCTTTTCTGGGTCTCTTTTCTGCAGGTCACTAATTCAGAGGGTCGGCCATAATTTAATGAAATATTCAAAGCTAACGTCGGTGGAATTTTGAATGTAACCTTTGCTGCGGTGTTTCTTTACAATGCATGCTTAAAACACAGTTTGATCAAGATTGTACTGTAATGTTTTGATGTATATTCACCGCAACATATTTACTGTATTTGGACACGATGTTCCCGCCAAGCTCCACATTAACACAGGAGAAGAAAAAAAAAAAACGACTGGGTCACCTTCACAGCTCATCACCACACATTTGCACATCCATGTTAAATTTTCCAAGGTAATTGTCGGCAGAAAAATGATGGCCCGACGAGCAAGATGACAGTTTAATAATGACTGACTACGTAACGTGGAAATGCAAATGTCATCCCAAAGGCAGGTGAGGTGAGGCGGCAGACTGGCAGGTGTTATGAATGGTTTGGGACTTTAATAAATGTCAGAGCACCATAAATGGCATCATCCGGTCCATTGATTGTTTTGTAGAGACCAGTTGAAACTCTGTGTTCATCCTGTGAATAAACCATAAAATAAGGTTATCAGTGTAACTTAGACAAGATGATTTCAGACATTAGAGGAGGCTATGATAACTGGAGTATTATTATTCTGCCAACAAGCGACGTAAATATTATATTATTGTCAATATGACAAGGGTATAGGCTTCAGACAGGAACACATGGCTTCCATTTATTCCGTAGACTGTGTGTGACCTTGGTCTGGTGTGGAAACGCAGAAGCCCACGCTGTACCATTGAACACCATTAAAATAATCAATACGGGCTTGGGAATGCAATTAAGGAGAGTGCTTCCTTTGAGCACGGAGCAGGGTAGAGAACAATGAGAAGGCAAGAGGAAAAAGGGTGTGTGTGTGTGAGTGAGTGAGTGAGTGAGTGAGTGCATTTGTGTATGTATGTGTGTGTGAGGACTAGAGTGTGTGCATACAGTATACCCGCACAGACACGTGATGACAACGTAAATATAGGCAGCGAGTGGAAAGAAGAATATTAACTACAGGATCAACTGCAGGGTTCAGCTCCGTAAAAAAAAAATGAAAAGACCTGAACCCCAACGACAACCTGGATTGTGATCACTCGATGTGGCGATCACTCGATCACTTTCCAGGTTCTCATTGGGGTCCAGGTCCTGTGATCACGATGCATCACACGAAGCTGAGCAGCTTGCATTTTTGCGCCAGGAGTGGATTAAAGCACCCAACGGCAGTGTGAAAGTCGGTGCGTTTGCACATCAGGGTAACTATATTATTATAGAGTTTAAAAACGAACATCGACTTGTTTTCTTTGCATTATTCGAGGTCAGAAAACACTGCGTTTTTTAATAACACTGACCGTTTTCTGTAAATAAATGCTCAAAGTGACAATATTTTATTTGGAATTTGGGAGAAATGTTGTCAGTAGTTTCTAGAATAAACAAAAATGTTCATTTTATTCTAACGCACACCTATACCAAAACCAGTGCTCTCTTATTTTCTTTCCAGAGCTGCATTATCTTATCACTGCATGGAAAATCCACTCTATGTTGCACATCAATTCATAAACACTTGTAAGATATCAGTCCCTTTGAATCATTTTGTCACCGTGTACATTTACTGGTTTCTTTTAATGTACCATCCTCTTATAATGTAAAGCTTATACAGAGGGAAACAAATGATTAACCATATGGCTGCAACACAAGATGTGAAAAAGTATTTACTCTTGGTGTTATTAATGCATACTCGAATAATAAAGCTTGCATTTTCTGTCGTGTAAGGACTTTTTTTTTTTTTTTTTTTTGCCTAGCGTTTATCACTTCAATACAAATAAAGGCTGGCTGAATAATATGTCCACATATTGGCTATTATTTGATTATTAGTGACTTCTGCTAACCTTGTGTTGACCTGACTGAACTGTTTACGTGTCTTCTTTGTCTCGCCTCATGCTGGAGGGGTCTAGAAAAGACGGGTTTCTGGATTACAATTAGGAGGGGTCAATACCGAACGGCTCCGGTGTTATTAAACCGGTGCTGACGTAGTCACTGCCAGTAACTCAGATGACTTCCAGCCTGGCTGTTCTGTCAATTTCGACATCCTCCCTCCGCACACAACGCGCGTCCGCCGCCCGCCAGCGGGAGGGTACGCTAGCTGGAACCGCGCAGTTGCGACAGCAGTAAACACGACGTCCACAACCAACCCCGCTGAAAGGTCCCGCCTCTATCGCTCCTATGCTGTCTTCCGATTGGCCACGTCACTGTCTTGCACTCGTATTGGCTGGTAGAGATGTCAGTGAAGCACTTTAGGAGGTTTGTCTGGCCGGAAAGCCTGCAATGTAGGAGATGGTCTGGGTGAAAAGGGACTGTGCGTGTGGTGGAGAAGTGTTTCGCTCGCTAACAAGTTAAACACATACGAGTACCAGTTTGCGTTTTCTTTTTTTTTTGGCGTCTTCACTCTTGATTTTGTGTGTTCGGTCTTGAGTAAATTTGTCGCTGGCTGCTGCGGTCAGTGGCTTATTCTAGAAAAGATTCCAACATTTAACCGAGAAACTTTCTAAAGGAGTAACAACGAGCCAGGTAAGCAACTGTAGCACTTCTGCTTCTGACGTTTATTTAATATCTTTTATTTATAACATCCGCTGCAAGGACGTTTTCATTATTCTTATGTATCAGCGGACCACTTTAACACAACGACTTGTTTTGTTACTATATTATAATGTTTAAAAACCGAGATTGCGGCGTTGGGAAAGCTATAAGTTATTCATGTTGGAGAAACCATTTTGTGTCCACGGTGTTACATAAGTAATAAAAAACTGCGTTTTACCTGTAATTGCTGAGTTGTTCCCTATGTGATTGCTAACGTTGTTGCACCACTGCCTTTGGTATTATTATTATTATTATTTTTATCATCATTTCTATTATATACTGCAGCTAGTTTCACTCTCGCGAACTTGGGTCACTTAATTTAAAGATGTCCGAGCTCAGAGTTCCCTGGGACGCATGTTTGGAAGCAGAGAAATTCAGGTTATTGTATCGTGTGCCTTTGTCACGCCCATCTCTTATCCCAGCTGCAGGACGACATGTCTGGCACCTGGCACTGCAGTTTATATAAGCTGACTTCCACACAACCCACAGACATGGCTTCGTACGTGACATGAGGCTGAACCTTCAACCTGAACAATTTGATTATTCCAAGTACCAAATGCAGTCATATTCTCGTATGAGGCTGCCACACATCTTACTGTTCTCGTTTTTTTTTTTTGTTTGTTTTTTTTTTAGTGGAATTAGAGCCAGACTGTCTATGTCTATGCCTGAGGTCACACATAATGGTACTTTTGTTATCACTTATGATAACAAAATCAAAGAGGGCATGGGAACTGCTCTCTTTGTCAATACAAGGAAGTACTTCCTGGAATATCAGTTACCAATTTTTGGAATCGACCTGTGCTTTACTGTAAGGGTCATGTGACGCTGCATTAAAAGGCCGACGTGGCCAGTTTAGGCATATTAATGTGGTTGCAGTTTACTGAATTGGCCTCAAAGAAGAACCATTAGACAAAGCTGTATACGCTGAACCTTGGCATCTTTTGTAAGCCACCAGATGTGTAATATGAAAAATGAACTTCTCATCTTGTATAAATGGCTTGTTAGATGTATAACATTTACCCAGTCAGAAGCTTTATTTAAACTAATTATTAATCAAACAAAACACTAACTTGTAACTTTGCTCACTGGGTATTGACTCATCCTGACACTTGAACTATTGAGTTTATTGGTGGTATTGGTGTTATCAAGTTTCTAAATATAACACGCTTGAAGAAATGAAATAGATTCTATGGTGAAAGTGACATTGTGGTCTCCACTTTCATCTGGTTAGTCTGGTTTCTTAAGCATTTTAGGGAAATAAATACTAATGAGATACCTGAACTTTAAATACCTGAAGTTACAATCCAAGTTCACCAACGATAGACGGGAGGGAAATCCGAATTAGATGATGAAAACACATGCATGTCCACAAGTCTGGAAATGACTCAGCTGCTCTTTGGTGTGATCATCTCAGGGTTTTCACAAGCCCAGAAATTGACACCATTTTTAATTTGTCAGTGAAAGAGGAACACGGTTCATATGTCACGGTTTGTGGACAATTTGAGATGCGTGTTAAAAAAAACACCCATGTGATGTCAGACACTACACTAAAAACTGAAATACCAGAGGCATAAACCTGCACCAAAGAGCAGTGTTCAGTTTTTGATGACTTTGTCTAAAATAACACTTGATTAAATGCGAAGGATGTGGTATGAGGTATTTTATCTGATTGCATTATATTAAGTGGTTTGCTAAACATTTGCAACTCTCAGCTTTATAAATGGGGCAAGTTTTATCAAATTAATTGTGAATGATCCAAATTCAGGTGCTAATTACATCATTTTCTTTTTAAGGCGAGAGCAGTTTTTTTTTTTTGTCTGTGTTTTGTGTTTCCATTTTGCTCTCGGAAAACGAAAGCACGGTCTAGTTTGTTTCTAGTTGAGAATATTTTTGACTCATCAGTTACTAAGGACGAGAGCTTTGGTTAGGTTCTTCTATCTAAACGCTGCAGTGTGCATGGTTCATGGTGCATTGTCACTGTGCAGTGTGCTGCTTTTATTGATTTTTTTTTTTTTTTTTTAATGCAACACTATCACTAACACTAGTTATGCAAGTCTTTCACAAAGGTTTCACCAGATATACCTTTTCTTGGGTTGTCATTTCATATGGATGCAGGAGGAGAAAAGTTTCTGTTGAATAATCAGGTTATTGTCATTGGTTATTGTCTAGTTATTGTTACTGTACAGTCTAGAACCCTCTGGGGAACCCTGCACAGTAGCCTGCTGGCAGTAAGATGAGAGGTGTAGCCATGTTGATCTGCGTGACTTGCAGCCAGTGCTATTCAACTTGAAATGAGAGCATGTTATGAAAGTTCATCAATCAATATGAAGGAAATAATATAAGCCTAAGTCTTTCGATATATCAAATACTTAATGTTTCCCGTTATTCAAACGCCTTAAACGCTTTTTACGTGTAAAGAGAAAGTTTGTTCTTTAATAAAACTGATGTAAGGACTCGGTCAAAGATCATTAACTCCCATCTGCTCGGGGAGTTGACATATTCGTCTTTATTTCTTGGTGGAGGCGTAGTGTTTCTCTGAACAGGAAGTGTGGCTGAATAGGAGGCTGCCTTAGTGCCTGTCATCATTTTTTTTCTTTTGGCTTTTCAAGTTTCTTGTGAAAAGAGAGAAAACCTCCCTTTTATCTGTTTCTCTTCAGTTAGTGCTACAGTTTTTTTTTTTTTGTAAAACCACGTGACACTGTGGTTTTCGAGAACACAGGAAGTTAAGTGCCAGTGCCCTGCCAAAGACGATCCTGGGGTTCCTCACCTTAATTTATGCTGTCACATTTACTTGTTTTTTTTGTAGGTTTTAGGAGGCGTTTGTCACCATGGCGCAGTGGAACCAGTTACAGCAGCTGGAAACCAGGTATCTGGAGCAACTCTACCACTTGTACAGTGACAGCTTCCCCATGGAGCTACGGCAGTTCCTCGCCCCCTGGATTGAGAGTCAGGACTGGTGGGTATTATAAATAAGTTGTTAAATTTATGGGCTTGGTTATAAAACCACATTAGTTAATGATACCATTAAACTGCTTTTACCCTTCACACTGGGAGCATGACTTGCCAACACTTGTTGTTTTTTTTACAGGGCTGTCACAATAATGACATTTTGACGATAAATTGTCGTACTGATAATTGCGATCAATGACTTGTTTTCTTATACACCCAACGAAGAAGAAGAGCCGTTTAATTGGCATTTAACACTGGAACACGAATAAAAATAGCGTCTCCACAGTGTACGTTTGACATAAATGCCTTAAATATACAAAGAAATTACTGATAATGACAGGTACCGATAGAAGTGAAGTGCTTCAACAGGAAGTGGGCACAACAAGATGTCATTAAAAAATCACATTCAAATCTCAAACGGTGGAAATGGTGAGAAATGTGATATTTCTGTTAGTTTCATCCAGCTTTTTTTACAGGAGAATGGACACGATTATTACTATTACGCAAAATAATTGCAGTTAGTTTAAATAATTGTGATAAGGCGAGTGTGTAATAATTGTGACAGTCCTTTATATTTCTATTGTATTTTAGTGCTCATTCTGTCCTTCTTTCTTCCCATGCCATTTTCTTTCCTTACGTCACCGTGACAAGGATCCAGTGCTTTTCATGTACTCAGCTTCACCCGAACAATTCTGTATTGAGCTTCTGAGGAGTTTTTCTCTTTTGAGAGCAAAATTAAAATAAGTCTCTCGATTATTTTTAGTGCATCTTGTAGGTATCAGACCATCTGTCACATCCTAATTTCCCTCAATCTGTCCTCCATAAGGGCTTATGCTGCCAATAAGGAGTCGCATGCCACACTGGTGTTTCACAACCTCTTGGGAGAAATAGACCAGCAGTACAGTCGTTTCCTGCAAGAAAACAACGTACTCTACCAGCATAACCTACGCAGGATTAAACAGCATCTGCAGAGCAAGTATTTGGAGAAGCCAATGGATATCGCCCGTATTGTTGCCCGCTGCTTGTGGGAGGAACAAAGGCTGCTGCAGACCGCCACTTCTGCTGCACAGGTGCCGAACACTATACAACTCATATCTGGAATCAAGTAGTACCTTCCAGTCAGCACTACAGTCACTAAGGGATACATGTTTGAACTAAAACTGTAAGTAAATGTTTTGCTCTCTTGCAGGATGGTCAGGCAGCACACCCCACTGGCACAGTAGTGACCGAGAAGCAGCAGATCCTGGAGCACAACCTTCAAGACATTAGGAAGCGCGTGCAGGTTAGTTTCCGCAAGATACTCCCTGATAAAGAATTGGAATATGAAATGCAGTAAATACTGGTTATGGACGCAACTGGTCTTGACGTAAGTATAATCTGATTTTTACAGGATATGGAACAGAAGATGAAAATGCTTGAGAACTTGCAAGATGACTTTGATTTTAACTACAAGACCCTGAAAAGCCAAGGAGGTAAAACATTTTTCATTTATTTCTTGGAAATCAGATGAACATTAATAAGCAGACTTTTATCATCTTTTTGGTATTGATTGAACACATCTGATTGTCGTGTCCACCCTCTTCCCAGAGTTGTCTCAGGACCTAAATGGCAATAGCCAGGCAGCTGCTACTAGACAGAAGATGGCTCAGCTGGAGCAGATGCTGAGTGCTCTGGACCAGCTCAGGAGGGTGGGTGTCTAAAACTGTTGTAAGTTGTTAAAAATACATGCATTGTCTCAGTTTCCAAAGGTAATTATCACTTCTAAATATATAGTAATTTTTGTGTCTCACATTTTGGTTCTGATACAGTTATTGTTTGATGCGTAGAAAGTGACAGAACATTTGATCCTTGACTCGGAGGGAGAGTGATAGTCGATCCGTGTTAAATGCATGCTGTGATTGTTCTCTTGTAGCAAATTGTGACAGAGATGGGAGGGTTGCTGACCGCCATGGACTACGTACAGAAAAACCTGACAGATGAAGAGCTGGCAGACTGGAAGCGGAGACAGCAAATTGCTTGTATTGGAGGTCCACCTAACATCTGCTTGGACCGCCTTGAAACATGGTACCCACAGAGGCAGATTTCCTTAAATGGCATTGTTTTTTCGTCTTTGATCTACTTTTTGGTTATTTTTGATCATTCAAGTCAAGATATTTAACTGCGACTGGATTTAATTTCCTAACCAGGATCACTTCCTTGGCCGAGTCCCAGCTTCAGATTCGCCAGCAGATCAAGAAGCTGGAGGAGCTTCAGCAGAAGGTGTCCTACAAAGGAGACCCAATCATTCAGCACCGGCCTGCCCTGGAGGAGAAGATTGTGGACCTGTTCAGAAATCTCATGAAGAGGTACGGCATGGAAGTCATCCTTGCTGTGTGCCTGCTTAGACAAAGTTTGGCTAATGTGTATTATGAAGCATGTGAAAATTTAGTCTTCAGTCTAATGATCAAAGCTTTCGGCTGCATCTCAACGTAGTCATCCTGTGAGTTAAAGCAGCTGGAGCCAGAAACATCAGAATTCTTTAGCTTCCTCCTCTCCGACCACATCAAAAGACTAAATATAAAAATAGATAAACCTGATGCTGTTTCACACCACTGTGGACAAGAGAAGAGACACTTTTCAGGTCTTCCATGTCCAGCCACAGAGTAATAAGTAATGAGTAATGAGTAATTACAGCTGTCAACCACATATTTAACCCCCCCTACCAGTAGTAGAAGTAGATATAATTCTTGTTTCCTGTCAGACCACTTGAATTACAATATGCTGAAAGGCAATTTTATGGATTTTTTGCCCAATGACACCAGAAAACTATGGAGCACTGCAGCTTTAAACAAACATTTTGTATTCAGGTCATGTTCTGACCCTTAACCCTGCTACATTTGATGAATAACGACCCTGAAATGCAACTGAAAATTGCGAAATTCAGAATCACGAGCGGATTGACTTGTGATCTTAGATTATGCTATTATAGTGTTTGCCGGAAAGTTTCTCTAAACCATGATCAACTTTGTGTTTTAGTGCTTTTGTGGTTGAAAGACAGCCGTGTATGCCAATGCATCCAGACAGACCTCTGGTCATCAAAACAGGAGTGCAGTTCACTAATAAAGTCAGGTAAGTTTATCCACGTGGAACATACATGCACAGAGGGAATGAACATACTACTTCACATACTTCACAACGGAATATCAGTTGCCCAATACTTACAAAATGTATTAATATAGAGTCTCATCTTATCCTGTTAAATCTTAGACATATCTCTCCCTTATGTTTCCAGGTTACTGGTAAAGTTTCCTGAACTCAATTACCAGCTGAAAATTAAAGTTTGCATTGACAAGTGAGTATTTTTTTCATTTCTGTCAAGTCTTGGTCAATAAGTCTTTTTTAATGAAAGCTGCAGGAAAAAGTAATTGTTTCTTGACCCATGCCTCTTTATTTTTTAAGGGAATCTGGGGATGTGGCTGCAATTCGAGGGTAAGTCTTTAAGAACATTTTGTTCTTATCTTAAACATTATTGCCCAATACTTAAGAAAGATGCCTCAATCTGCACTGCCTTGATTCTCTTAGGTCACGAAAGTTTAATATCCTTGGCACCAACACAAAAGTTATGAATATGGAGGAATCGAACAATGGCAGCCTGTCAGCAGAGTTTAAACACTTGGTGAGTTAAGGGACTAAACACCTACAACTGTGTGGAACTTTTCTGAAAAAAGTCTACTGTAGAGCACTGACTTCCTGTTGATTACAGACCCTGAGAGAACAGAGGTGTGGCAATGGTGGCCGAACCAATAGTGATGTAAGTACGCTTTGTCATATTTGTCAAGATAAAGTGATTGAAGTGTCAGTTTGTGTAATACAGCTGCATTCTGTGTCTAATAATTATATTTGTTAATTTAACATAAGCAGACTGTACAGTTCAGTTTTTAATACAACGGGGGGTTTGCTTTTTGTAGGCCTCTCTGATTGTCACAGAGGAGCTTCATCTCATCACTTTTGAGACGGAAGTCTATCATCAAGGTCTGAAGATCGATCTGGAGGTGAGCCTACTACTCTGTCCCATGAGCTGGGAAACATTTGTATTTAAGATTTGTAAGGCAATGAATGTTTGACGCATAATGTAAAAAGACAGGAGTATTGTTCTTTGACACCTTGAATCTACAAAGTAAATCATCAGACAAATGAGTCATTAACGAACCACCACCTCCAGAGAGCATCACCCCCATAGCTTCTAAACGAGCTTGTAGTTCATACCTTGACTATGAAGGACGAATGCCAGATTGATGAAACTCAGCATTCATTTAATTCAACCACTTAAATAAGACTAACTTTGTCCTTTGTTTCTAGGTAAGCTTCTATTTGTCAGCTAATAGACAATTTTCTAAACATTGGTGGCAGCAGGTGTTTGTAAAAAGCTTGAGAACCATGTCATTGCAAAAGAAAGGTTTAGCTCCCAAGGACATTCACGCTGGTCTGGTTTCCACATTAGTGCATGATGTCTCTGCTTTAAAAACATTTAGTAATGACAAGGACATATCTGCGTTTGAGTTTGAACCCTTCGAGATGAAAGCTTCTGTATAAAACTCAAGTATATACAGAAGCTATAAGACTCAAGTATAAGACTCAAGCACAGCAGCACTGTTCAAAGAAGTGTGTGTGGGTCACATTGGCAGAAAATATGTTGAAAAAATAACCCACACGTGATCATACCACAAGGGCATCTTAGTCAGCTTTTCCCTTCAATACCTTCTTCAGTCATTATCTTTACCACAGTTAACCTATCAAGGGCAGGGCAACTGGTTGTGGAGCTCAACAGCTTTTCGTAACCTTCCGTAGAGAAGAAAAATATGAATATCCAGACAAAAGAGAAAGATTTTGACATGTAACTCTTACCCCAGTCTTGTTGTGCACTGTCTATCAGGGTTTTTGGACGAAGGGAAACCCTGTTAGAACAAAATACATGATGTAAGAACAGCAAGATGCCTTCTTGGTGAAAGAGTAGTCTTAAGACACAGTAAGAAGGCAATAGACATAGAATACACAGTTAAAGTCGGACATTTTCACCTAAATAAGTAAAAATAAATGTCTGCAACGGATAAGAAGGTACAAGAAGAAACATATTGACCATCTTTTTTTTTTTTCTGTCCATGCAGACTCATTCCCTGCCAGTGGTTGTCATCTCCAACATCTGCCAGATGCCCAATGCCTGGGCCTCCATCCTGTGGTACAACATGCTCACTAACCACCCAAAGGTAAGACAGCACCCTCTGGTGGAGTGGGGCTAGACTAACTGAAGCGGGGAGATTTTTTTTTGTTTGTTTTTTTTTTTACACTTATAGATCTGATTTGGATCTATTTAAAATATTCTGTGTGGGCATCTCCGTACAGAATGTGAACTTCTTCACCAAGCCTCCGGTGGGGACGTGGGACCAGGTGGCCGAGGTGCTAAGCTGGCAATTCTCCTCCACCACTAAGAGAGGCCTGACCATTGAACAGCTCACCACGCTGGCTGAGAAATTGCTAGGTGAGTTAAAAAAACACACCTAGAAGTCTCTTTCAAATTGTCGCTGTTGCCTATGTTAATTTGTAATGTCTTTCTGCGATTGGACGTTCAGGACCTTGTGTGAACTACTCTGGCTGTCAGATCACCTGGGCCAAGTTCTGTAAGGTACTTCACCCACTAAACTCTCAAAAGTTAAATTTGCCATCTTGCCATTGTGTTGCTGTAATGTTAGTTTTCCTTCCTGCTTGTAGGAAAACATGGCTGGAAAAGGCTTCTCCTTCTGGGTGTGGCTGGACAACATCATTGACCTGGTTAAGAAGTATATCCTGGCACTGTGGAATGAAGGGTGAGGGGTTATTTTTTTGTTTACGCTCTTGTACGGTTTGTTTTTGAGCATTTACTGGAAACGAAGGCTGACTTTTGTATCCGAGAGAGTGTTTTTACATTGTGAAGATGTATATATGAGACTTTCTGTTGCCGTTCTACAGGTATATCATGGGCTTTATCAGTAAGGAGAGGGAGAGGGCCATTCTGAGTCCAAAACCCCCCGGCACTTTCCTACTGCGCTTCAGTGAGAGCAGCAAAGAGGGGGGCATTACATTTACGTGGGTCGAGAAAGACATCAGTGGTGAGTCATGTTCCTCACTGTATGGTTTCACAATTTGTTTTTACATGTTAAGACAATGGGCGTACTTGTGTGGTGTTTAGGAAAGACCCAGATCCAGTCCGTGGAGCCCTACACCAAGCAGCAGCTTAACAGCATGTCTTTCGCCGACATCATCATGGGCTACAAGATCATGGATGCCACCAACATCCTGGTTTCACCTCTCGTCTACCTCTACCCTGATATACCTAAAGAGGAAGCTTTTGGGAAGTACTGCAGGCCAGAAGCAGCTCCTGAACCTGAGATGGGAGGAGACTCAACAAGCAGTAAGTCTCTGCCGATATTTATTATTCATTTACCTGTGCATTTTAAATTGTAGAGGATGTGTGTAAACATGTTCTTTTCCCTCACAGCTATTCAGCCATACTTGAAGACAAAGTTCATCTGTGTTACCCCGTAAGTATCACTTACTCCTTTCTCATCCCTGAGTCATTAAAATTTGTGGAAAGATCTTACCTCACTCAGTGACCTCCAAATATTTTATCTTATGTTATCGTTAAGGAACACCCTGAATGTTTTCACTCAAGTACTTCCCTTTTATCTTTTTTTGTGGCAAGTGTTGCCAAATATTTGAAGAACAGAGAACAAAGCTGTCACTCTTCGTGTGAGTTATCGGGGTCACTGGAGGAACCATGACCCTTTGCGGATCTAGACATAGTGAATTGAAAATCAGAATAGGTTTATGTGAGACCGATAGCGGTTCATACCTGGCATTGTGTCTTTACTAAACAGCTTCTAATGGGTATTAATTGACTGAGAGTATTATTTTCTTGAGCTTTGAAACTTAAATTCCCCCAAAGTAACAAGTTCCGTGGAGCCAGATGTTATTAGTATGTGTATTAAAAGCCTCGCCAGTTGCTTATTTTTCAGTGAACTGAACACAGAGAAACTGTAAAGATAATTAACAACATGTATTCAAGCAAATAGTTGTAGTAAACATCATTTTCAGATAGTATCTCCACTTTCCTGAAACCAGATTTGGATCCTGTGTGGTATTAATATAGGTCTATCATATCTGCAATTTGTTTGGTCCATTAAAAAAAATTGACTGCCACAAATCTTGGCAAATATTACTTCTCGGAAAAACCCTCATTTTGAGCAAGAGGGTTATCGTAATTTCCTTGGAACTGTTTTTATGGGAAATCAAAAACCAAACAGATAAGAAATGAGGAGAGGAGGATCAGAGTCTGCCTCAAGTGGATGTGACGGTGTGAGGTCGACTCAGATCAGTGGAGTGGGTTAAATAGCGTGCTGTCTCCGTAGGTGTCCCTCCGTGTTCATGGACTTGCCGGACAGTGAGCTGCTTGGGAACGGATTCCCAGGGTAGGCGCTCGGGGGTGGGGGAGGTAGCATGCAGGGCTGTGTGGGCATCTTGTCACTTTGTCTGTGTGTTTTTGATTGGTGGGTTTCAAGGATATTACCCCACCTGTGCAATTCCTGTTTTTGTCTCCAATTCCGCCACATTTCCTGGTTCTAATATTGGAGCATCTTCCTGTCATTCATCACTTTTCCATTAAAGGTCACGCTCTTGTTTGCCAGACATTTTTGCCATAATTCCTCAACCAAATCAATCGTATGGATTCAACAGTCCAACGTATTTACCGCAAATTTAGAGGTAAATTGACGAGAGATTTCAAATTGCAGTAGTACTGGGAAAAATGAAACATACTTCCCAGTTTCATGTTATTCAATCCTACAGAAAATGGACAAGGCAGAAAAATGTCCTTTTATAGAATAAAGGAAATTCAGTTTTTCTTATCAGATTGTTATGGCTGAAGAATCACTGAAGATCACTGAGTAATGGCCTGTTCGATCCACTTGCTAACCAACATCTGTTTGGCCGTTCACTGTAGAGTAGTTGTCATTAACACCAGTTCAATGTCTTTGTGTCAATGTTGCTTGTACCGCCTAAAATAGGTGCCTGAAACGTAGTATGTAGCATGTCTAGCATCTGTCAGGTCTTCTACATCATACTCTCTTTTGGGGTTTAAATCAAGTATTTGTCTGCACTTCACCGTCTCCAATTTGATCAACATTACACCAATTGTGATTTATCTGAGCGTCATAATTGATTTGTATTTGTCACGTCATTTACTCGTCACATACAAAGACTGACATGGACCAGCTAGCAGCCGTTTGGAACGTTATCACTCGTAGTCAGATATTTTGGTCAGAGAGTATACAAGTATTAGAATCTAGACTCTGTACGTGTGTATTATCATGTGCAGTGTATTTCAGGTTATATGTAATGTACAATTTGTCTACTGTTTGTTTTCTTACAGAACAAACTCTGGAAACACCAGTGACTTGTTCCCCATGTCTCCTCGAACTCTGGACTCCCTGATGCATAACGAAGCAGAAGCAAATCCAGGTCATTTGGGTGAGTTACACACATAGTGTTACATGAATGCATATATTTGTACTTCTTTAACAGTCCGTTGAAGAAGCAAAGACCAGCTGACATTTCCTCAACGCCCTTTAATGTCTCTTCCTATAACTGTGTGTGAACCTGTTCTTCAACCTTGCGTCTTTTAATTTGTTTTCGTTTTATTTCGTCTTTTACTTTGTTTTCATCTTGTCGCATCTTTTACCTTTTCATTGTACTTAATCTGTCACGTTTTTTCATCTTGATGCGTCTTTTACTTTGTTTTCGTATTTGTTCTGTCTTTTACTGTTTTCATCTTGTTGCGTCTTTTGCTTTTTTCCCCGTTTTATTTCGTCTTTTACGCTGCTTTCATCGCGTCGCGCCTTTTACAAATCATTTAAAACCACAGCCTTTCAACTGGAAAGAAATATAGATTTGTACTTTTTTCATGAAAAACAAAACCTGACGTGAAATTTTGCCTCTATTTGAATTTCTCCCACAGATTCGCTCACTTTGGACATGGATGTAGCATCACCTATGTGAAGAGATCTGTCCAGTTTCTTTCTTTCCTGAATATCTTCGTTGGGTTTTATATTATGATAAATGATTTGAAGATGATTTCTCTCTGCCTCTCTACACTCGGTGCGGCATGTACAGTACATTTGTCTTTTGTTTCTATGTAAAAAAAAAAAAAAAAAAAAAAAGGCTCACTTTCACACAAAGAGTTTAATGACTGTGGAAGACGTTCTTCTAAAAAGGCATTGCCACCTATTTACCGTTTTACTCTTTTCTTGTATGAAACTGAAGATTCATACTGACCTGTTGTATTTTAAACAGCATCCTTCTCCCATGTAATACCTCCAAAACACATAATTGGTAGAGAACCTTTACGCATCTGGAGACTTATTTTTTCAGAACATTGTATTTTCTTCGTTATTGACTTTTAAAATTGTTAAAAAAAACTAACGTGCTTTTCCTCGCATAAGAAATGTAAAGACAATAATTGTTGTATAAGCTAAGCCTCTTTGGAAATGTATTTGAGCGGTTTTGATGCAGTTATTGATGTTTTTATATGTTTTGTCTGATTTTAATCATTTAAATCCCTGCCAAATGTAATGTGTGTGATGTATGTAGTAAGTAATGAGTATTTCACATTACCCTTGTTGCATAGAAATTTCTTTTTCACTATTACAAATATGTCATATTTCGTATTTGGAGAACAACATAAAGATTTATAAAACTGTAGATATTACAACAGACAGGGAATTTCTGACACTTTTTTTTTTTTTTTTCGTATAGTACTGACAGCAATTTTGTAAAATACCCTGTCAAAATGGTGCACTGAAGACCATTTCTGTCGCCCCGCTTAAATACAGACTTTGTAATCGTGAACTTGCTTTACAGATTTCTTGTTGTTTTTTGTTTTTTTTTGTTGTTGCGTCTGACTCCACCTGCTTCGCCGTGGGATAGAAGATCAGTCATTTCCTGAACGGTTCATTTTAAATCGGTTGTTTAAAGGATGTGTTGTAATGTGCGGTGACAGTTGTAACCTTTCATAAACTTCTGTAAACTGCGTCTGTTGAGTTTAACCGGTTCGTGTAAGAACGCACTTTTATCTGTCCTGCCATGAAATTCTTTCCTGTCAAAAGAGGTGATCTGTAAAATATACTGTAATCATTTGTTGACAGAAGGCAATAAAAAAAAAAAAGCACTAGAGGTAATCTGTTGTGATGCTAGTGTAATCTTTCGACTCTTTAATGTGTGAACATTTCAAATACGCTCAAGAATCTTTAATTGAATCTGTTAAACGGCTGCTGAAAATAGGAATCAAGACGGTTTTAGCAACGCACAAACGCGTTGTATTTGTGTAAACAAGAAAATTACTGCAACATCGAGACTGCATTTACAATCGTTTACCGCCACTTTAAATGACTCGTGTAGGTTTTTGTTCTCAAGGACAGAGATCCAATCTTCATGAGGATAACGAGAACACGTTAAAAATACCAGGTGTAAACGCGAAGGCAAGATTAGATCTGTTTATTGACCGGATAATGTGTCTGGATACAGATCGCATTTTCAATATCAGGTGTAAATGAGGTCCTATAGAGACATTAGCAACTTACTAAACAGCCAGATAGTTAAGCAGAAACTTCCACCTTTGATTTGTTCCACAGGCCACTGAAAACACAATTTAATGTTTCTTTATTACGATCAGTGCTTTTACTGATCAGAGGAGGTTTTTTTTCGGCTGGGCAACTCTTTACCTCGTCATTCAATATAACAGTGTGGAGAACTGTGTCATTACATGGTAATCACATATAGATAAGACTGACCGCATTAAACTGTATTACATGATGTGGAATTAAAATGTCCTCAGTGCACAGCTGGTCAGACTGAATATAAACAGCAGCTCAAACAGTGCTGCATGAGGACATACTGAGGATGTTTCTGATTCCGAGTCTGGACACTATGACGCTGCTTAACTGAATAAGAAGTGACAAGCTAAGGTTGTCGAGTCCAGCTCTACCAGATGAAAAAAACAGACATTAGAGGACTCTAATCAAGACAAAAGACATTTAGCAGAGGGACGTATTCTACTGTCAATAACACTGGTTGTTCCAGGAACAGTTAGTTCAGTTTATTTCAGTCTCTATTGGAATTTTTCCAGAGTTCATACAAACAGAAATCAAAAAGACACCAAATGACATGGAAAATAAAACAAAACAGGCTTTACAGTCGCGTCGGAAAAAGGTCACAGCTGACAGTGTGCTGGCGCGCACCGGCGTAACTGAGATTAAAGAGATTTAATTAAAAACAGAAGAACTCCACAGATGTAAGACAAGCAATAAAGCAACGTGTGATCAAATATTTATAAATACAGTACGCAAGTGATAAAAAGTGATCTCTCTAAAGAAGTGTCTGACTGGAAGGCAGTGGTGATGATAATCTGCCATATTTTTATTTTACAATTGTGGAGATAATGCACCTAAAAGAAATGGCGTCTACGCGCGGCGTCAACAGCCACAACATTAATTCAAAGACAACGTTTCAATCCACCGGGAGATCCAAGGTGGACTGAAACATTGTCTTTGAAAAGATGTTGTGACTTGGATTTATTTTTTTCATGTATGATATTTTTTATAGCCTCACCCCTAAGTCATGTGCATATATATATATATATAACTGTTCCTCTTTTTTTGAAAAAAAAAAAAGGGGGAAAAAATGCATTTGACATAAAATTGGCTGAAAAGTCCACGATTTAAATGAAACAGAGACGTGAGCAGGGTCTCCTGGGTGTGGACTTTCCCCTTGAATGTGCATGATGTGCAAAGACTAAATATTACAGCACTGGAGAAGTCCCATTTCAAACTGTTGTCAGTGCACGTGAACAACTCAAAGAACATACTCTGTTTAGTTCCAACAGAACACAATGAAGGAAAAACCCCTCACAGTGAAAAAATGTGCATCAAATGTGACGATAAATCATTGGAAACCTGCTCTAAGAACCTATACACATTGAGAGACCCTTCAGATCAAACATCCAGGGACCTAGATGGACATCAAAGCCGCCGTGATTCGAACGTTTAGCACTAATAGCTGTTTTTTGACCAAGTCTTAGCAGTTTCTGGAATCTGAGTGTTATATATAGGAGGTGAACTCATTACACTTCCTGTTTTCAATTTCAGTAAAAGAGACATACACTGAGCAAAAGTTAATGACCTAACTCTCAACACATGATCGCTGGATTCCCCTTCTGGAAACCCCTTTTTTTTTTTTTGGTACGTGATGCTCCTCTGCTGATGTGATCGACAGCAGTGGCTTCTGGGATTTCCTCGGGTCCTTTGGAGAATATCTGACAGAAGACACAAAGCGGGCTAAACAAACAAAGGCAACAGAAAGCAACTTGTACATCCCCAAATCTCTGCTTTGTTCCAAACGCTCTCTCGCTCTGTCTGTTGGTTGACTGTAATAGGAAATGAACACAGATTGGTTTGTAGAAGGTGGGGGCAGGGGTTCACGGCTGGAGATATACAACTATTACCGTCAGCAGCTGCTGACTCAGCTGTCTGAGGAAGCAACTGTCACCCTTCATTTCTGGCCCAGAGCCAGTCAATCTGGAGAATCAATGAAGCTGCAACAGGATGCAGTGCAGTGACTGATTTGGTTGACTGTGTGTGTGTGTGTGTAGTAGATGAGTATTATGTTATGGGGATGTAAATCTGTCACATATGGGGACTCGGTTCCCTTTGGGAGAAAAATGAAGTTCCACATAGTGTGAATCATTTTTCTCATCAATTTAATGTCCAAGGAAGTGTTTTTAGGCTTGGGTTCGGTTTAGGTTTAGGCACGTTGTGGATATGGTTATGGTTTGGTCAAGTCTCCGGGAAGTGAACGTTTAACGCGACTGTGTGAGTGTGTGTTTGAGGAGGAGGCTGCGGTTGTAAATAACAACTCTTCAACGTGGATGTGGGAAGATGAGATGAAGTCATTTATTTCTGCAGCTGACGGGGTTTTTCAAAGTAGATACTGTCAGTAACAACGTACAAAACGCACTCTGGACGTTTCATTTTGTTTGTTTGTTTTGTTTTGTAGACACTGTGAACAAATTATAGGGTTCATTAGATTGGGATTAAGGTAAGTCATTGTCAGCGTTACTCGATGTCACTTTTATTTTTAGATTTTTTTATACATACAAGACATATTTTAAAATAGAAATGTGTGCTGTAGCAACAACACCTTCAACGCTATTTATATATTAAATTATTTGATTGATCCATCACCAATTAACACAGAGACGCTTCCCACGTGTTTTTTTTTTATTTATTTATTTTTATTTTTGTCTCAGGGAGCAGTATGTCAAACGCTGCTGGCACATCGTCCTCTGATTAAATTTGGCAGGTTTATCTTTGGTCAAAAACAAACCTTTAGGCAAACCAGAAGGGGTCGCTGTTCTCCAGCTCGAAGGCAGGCAGGTCTGGGAGCCATTCACTTGGAGTTGGATCGAAGCTCCGGCTCCTTCTGTAGGAGTAGATTCAACTTGAATCTAACCTAACCGAGTCTTAAGTTTGTGCGGCGGCGATCGCAGCGAGAGAGACACGCAAGAGAAAAAAGCGAGTCCGATATCAGCGGGCGCAGAATTCAGCACAAACTGCTATTCCTGTCAGATACGCGAGACCCGCCGGAAGTGGGCGGTTTGTCAGAGAGAGAGAGAGAGAGAGAGAGAGAGAGAGAGAGTGTAAGGCGAACTAAACTAGACGACTGACTGACTAATTGAGAGATTACTGTTGTAGGTTGCTCACGTCGCTGCAGCCTCTCCCTGAATTTTATGAACCAGGACAACGGCTCCAGTCGCTCCACAGAGGTAAGTCCTCCACTTTCGCGTCTTTTCCGTGCGCTTTGCCTGGGAGACGCAGACGTCCTCCCGTCGCCCCGCT
>JAPQRN010000026.1:10893832-10917519 GCA_037367275.1 Coranthus polyacanthus
TGACAGCGCTTTGTAAACAAACTGCGAGTGCGGCGGCGCTCGTCCGTGTGCGCACGGAACCCACTTTGAATGCGCGTAACGATATTTCTGCTGGGTTTCGTTACTTTCCCCTAGTCTTCTGCGTCGTTTTATTAACCCCGCAGGATCAACAGGCAGACACTTTTGACCAGTTGCTGGGATATTTGTGAAATATTTCTTGCGGGCATGGTGTTTTTCTCTTGTAGGAATCTGTTTACTGTCACGTAGTACCCCCCCCCCCCCCTCTACACACACACACACACCGTTTTGGCACTTGAGTGCGTAAAAGGAACAACTTTATTGCATGTAAACTTTGCGTTAGTCTCTGATGATGAGGACTGTCAGTGGCACAGTGGTAATAAAATGTCTTAAGCTGTTCTTTATAACTCTATTAAAACACACTTGAGCCACCTCAGACGAAACCCGCGGCTTATGAACGGGTCTGACAGGCGGTATCTGTAAGGTGACAGCGCAGTCAAAAGTGAAGAGTGTACTTTATCACGGCAGACGCTTATTATAACTGAAGGCGGTAAATACTTGTACGCAGACAGGTTGCTGTTTGCTTCACTGTTTGTTTGTTGTTGTTTTTTTTTTTGTGAAACGTTCTACACTTTTAATTTCTGAGATAAATATTGCACTTTGTTCTCTGACGTTTAACTGACCGGTGTAGCTACTATGCAGATAAAGACGAGCATGCAAAACGCACAACAGGTTGATTCATTCAAGTACAGTTTAACCTATGCAAGAGTTGATGAAGGTGTCCCAACTGAGCAAAGGACAACATTAAATGCTGCTCATGTCAACATATCAACCACCAAGTAATATTGAGAATTGCTCATTTAATTTTAACATTGATGCTGGAAAAACTGTTCATACCAAACTTCCAATATCTCCCTATTGAGCTCCGTAGAAACAGACAGAGTAAGCTTTTATGCAGGGATTTTATAAGAGAAAAATGCCGAAGAACTACATAGGCTTAAATGAAATCACAAATTTGTCAGTAGATTGGGAGTAAGTTCAGTGTGAAGCAGATTTGATTGTGGACGTCTTACCAGAAAAGCTGAATTTGTCGTGGTCTTGCGTTTTTTGATATGAGGTATGAAAAGCCTTAAAGATGGTTCATAAAGGTCAATACAAAACAGACCTGTAAGTGGTGTAACACACGATTCCTGATTCAAGACCCTGGTGTTGTGCTTGCTGCCAAACAGAATTGAAATGTCACGCTTTGATGTCTCTGCGTCATTTCCAAGACGTTCGGTGTGTGTATGCATGTGTACAGATGAGCCTACAGGAGTGATTACATTTCCCCCCCGATACGCATTGCTTGGCATTTTTTTTAGCTTTGAAAAGAGCGGTGTGTTTTCTTGTAGGTGTACCAACCAGTAAGATTTCCTCTGGAATCCTCAGTTGACACCGACATTGTCCCGTGCTGCCCAGCATTTATAATGCACCCTGCCCCTTAAAGCAGCCAAAATTAAAAGTTTGGAGGAGCTCTCCCACTGCTCCTGAGTCAGTCTTTTCTCCAAGGCAGAGCAGTGGCAGCGGATAGTTTGCTGACACATTCCTGTTTGGCTTTGGGTGTTTCATTAGTTTGGCAAGCAAAAAGTTAATCAGCAATAATTTTGGAATGTTTGTGAAATGAAACAAACGAGACATCACCTTGTTCTTTAGGAAGCTGTAATGGAATTCTGAACTATTAGTAAGTTTATACAGTAATTGTAACCTCTTTGTGTTTGACCTTAGGCCCTAAACTGGTCCTGGACAAAGCATCAAGCCTTAATAGTGATCCTTCAGCGCTAGTTCTTTTTAAAATCTTTTTTTATTGGTGGTCATGGTGAAATAATGGTCAGTGCCTTTTAGCGTTTAACCCTGTTGGCAAGCAGCACGTAACCCTGCATGCTCCCTCTGTCACTTAAGCTGTGACTGCTGCTCATGGTGAGTGAGGAGGGAGGGTTTCCCCCAGGTTTCTATGAAAACGGGGTTGTTTTGAGTTGGCACAGGGAGACAGCATGCTGACCAGGCATGAATTGGCTGGCACACTGTGTCCTGACAGAAAGACCCAGATGCAGGAGCAGGAGCAGTAGCAGCGAGGGAGACAGGGAAATGGTTTATCCTACAAGCACGCTGTGCCATGTGCTCTCGGCATAGCACAGGGCATGGCAGGGTTCCTGTGCTTTTTTTACTTACTGCTGCCAGACAAGTGTAGGGTTTAGAAAGCCTGCAATGCTGATGAGAAAATTCGAGTACTGTAAGTAGGGGGGCTAGCCTTGAAGGACGGCATAGGATAAATGTTCTCAGCACTGACATCATGAGCTGGAATTGAGCCGATTAGAGCAGCGGTTTTGATCTGACTGAGCTATGAGTCAAAGGTGTCAAAATCACTTATGCATGAATGCTTAGCATGGGGCATCTCCACAAACAAGAGGAGGGTGGACACGTGAAAAACATAAAGAGAAGGAGACAAAGAATGTGTAAAGGATCCAGTGTTTTTTGGAGAAACATGGTGCTGCAGACGTTTAAAGTCATGTGAAAAATGGCATATAAGCTATGAAAGGCTGACACGGGGATGAGACGTGTTTTAGAGTGAAAGGGAAACGCATTCAAAGGGAAGTGATCAGGAAGCATGTGGTGACATGAACCCTAACCTCCTCCCTCTTTCAGTTGGGCTAACGCTAATCCACTGGTCACATGACTATGAGCTTTTAGCCTGTCTAGGTCAGGAGCGCTCTGATCCATCTGTCTAATAGTGTTGGCTGATTGTTGGTGTCCCCAGCGTGTATTCCTGTCCCATGATCACTGCCTGCTCTACACAAGACTTGAATTTGATTGCCTTTCTTCAGCGCAGTAAGTGGGAGGAGGATGACAGTCAACCCTTCCAGACACTGAGAAGAACGATAAGGCCATGGGTTATTATCTCAGTGACACAACAAGAATAGTCAGAACACTTAAAGGCAAGTTTACACTGAGTCACAAGAAGAAAGTCACAAATCAGGAACGAAATACATCCACTTTCCTTGAAGGACACTGAGGATGCTTCTCTTTTTGTTGTGGTGATTTTAAGTTGTCCCCATAAGACACTGAATTAAAAATGGATATATGTGGTCTGGATGAATCATTTTCTCATATTTTCACAACGCTCCCTGTCCTTTCTATTCAGAGGTTACCTTGCAGAAGCTGTTTAGAAGTAAAGATGCTATAGTAATATGAATAACTGCGGGGCAAAGTCGCGTACCAGAACTCACTCGCGGCGATCAAAACCACCACCGAATTAACGTTATGTCTCCACAGACTGGTATCATCAAGTTTTCTCAGACTCAAGACAGTCGGTCAGAGTCAAACACCGCGTCTTGTAATCTTCACGTAGGTTACCACAGCAGCCGATAGTTTACATTGTAGCTCTGTTAGCTTAGCTCTGTGTTTAGACGGAAAGCAGCCACAGTAAAACCACAAATCAGAATCAGATCCATTTTCCGCACGGTTTTGTGTTGTCAGCAGCTGCACCAAAAGATCTGCTTTGAATCGTCCACAGTTAAGTCTCAACCATGTATCAACACATTCAAACTTAGCAAAGATAATAACATAACATAGTAACTTCTTACCTTCATGAGCTTCATAATCAAACTCACCAGTGTAGAAGAAATATTGTGATTTCAGTATCAAACTTCTTTCGCATTAGAGCTGTCTCCAGTATGGAAACCAATGGCAATAATTCTATTTTTTTTTTTTTTTATCACTTTCTTCCTTTGACTCTGAAAGTTGTTTCTTACACAGATTTTCACTCCCTTTCTAAATTCCCTAATGATAATTTTAGTTCATTTTAGAACATTTCATATAGCTCCTTTTAAGAGTTCGATATGTGATTACCTTTTGAGCAAAGTATTTAGTAAGCTTTTACAGCCTCAACTTGTGACAAGTTGTTATGGTTCAGGAGGGACACACACAATCCGACCCCCACCACCACCACCACCACCACCACCACCGCTCCAAGGACAGTAAGAGTGAGCTCGTAGGTGACTGATGAATGTGGCTTATTTTAGAATCCTTGAAAAATAGAGAAGTCCGAGTGAGAAAAAAGGAAGCAGTTTCCCTTCTCCTTCCTAAAACAACAACAACCGTGTTCTTTCAGAAAGAATCGTAACCTCAGAGTTACTTCACGAGCTGCTCATTGATGAACAACGCTCAATTGTGACCGTGCCTTAAAGCTCCAGAATATGAAAGCACTGCAATTAAAACGCAAAGTCTCCTCAGGCTGTGGCTATATATGTGTTTGGCTTTTCAGTAGTTTCATTAAATGAGAGATTCATTTAAAGACGGGTCACTGAACAATCCCGGATCATTCTGTGAATTATTAATCTAGAAGTTTGCTCATGATGGCGTTTGGAAGTTACACTGGGCAACCTCTTTTCTGTCTTATTAAAGCCTTGGGACCTGAGTCACGCTTGATCTCTCATGCATGAAGTGTGTGAACGAATGGCTTTATCTTGGCCCTGAAGGATGTTGCATCATGTGACGTCTTTAATCTGGAGAAAGGGAAAGATGCTTTATTTGTTAGGTACGGAAAGCGTTTTGTTTCATCAGTGAAGTTGAACTAATTAGTATCCTGATAGGTACAAGTACGCTTATGTTAACGGACATGCATGGGAGAACTTTACAAGATAGTAAAAGTAAGTATACGTAGACAACTTGTTTTTAGGACAATAAAGATGTGATTATAGGATTATGCACACAACGTTTAATGTTTATAGTTCAGTTGTATTGTTGTCTCTCATTGTAAACCTTTGTTTGCAGAGTGTCTGCACTTTTTCTTTTCACACTGCTGCTATTCACGCTGTGGGCGGTGACCTTATATAGCCTGACCTGCTGGCCTACTTCTGAAGGTAGCGTACTTTATCACCAGTGGAGTGACCAGGAGGCTGCCCTAAGCACAGCGCCATCTGACAGCGCGTTTCAGACAGGGATCTAGACCAAACACTACTAAAGTGATCGCATTTGAATCATTTAATAAACCATATGGTGCAATTCTTTTCTCGTTGCGGCAGAAGTCTTTTAGTGACTTAGTGACGGCAGAAAATAAACACTTGGCCAGTCAGTTGTCTTTAAATACTCTTGGCCAGTACATAGAGGGGGTGTAATACTGCTTAAGTCAAGATTAATTAGTACAATCCCACTGGTTACTCCTTCACGTTACCTCATGTAAAGCATCCACGTCTGCTGTTTTTCAGGAGATTTTTAAGGAGTTTTAAAGAGATTATGATACTTACAGTACAAACTATAGTAAGGTTTTGGTTATATGTTTCGTATGATCTGACTGGCTCCTAAAATTTCAGTTTTTATTGGTGTGTTTGAGCAGAAGTGTATTTGAATAGCCGCCTGCATAAACAATTCTGAGACAAGTTACATTACACCTCTTACAAAGTATGATCTTGTGTCTTTAGGTGGGCACATATAGGCCCATTCCTCTGTATTTGTTGTAGAATTTTATGAGCTTTTCTATCTTAAAAGTTTGTTGTCAACTTATCAATATCTGGCACCTTTGTTGTAATGAAATGAGCTCCAATATCTTGATGGACCATACTTTGTCATTTAAATGTGTTTAAAATACAAACTGTCTTAGTATAGTCATGTTCACGCCCAGCTCTTGATACGTAACGTAACCTGAAGCTGAGGTGAGAGCGTTCGCCGCAACACGTGTCAAAGAAGCAGACAGAAAAGAAACCCCGAACACAAAGCCACTTCTGAACATCTTGATAGTGTAAATCAATTATAAAATGCAGATGAAATCTGTGAGACATAATGACCAGCGCCTTCGAGTGTTTGACCCTTTTGATCTTTCTGTGTATGGTGAACAGATGGGGATTATTTCCCATATTTCAGTGAAAAAAGAATTGGCTTGACATGAGGTTTGACCCAGTATGAGTTGGCGGACACGTTGCATCTTCACAACGTGTCCGCGTGTACGAGGGCAGGGAAACCCAACGCTTTATTTTTCATTAGTTTGACTGCCTACCTTTCTAATATTTGAGTATCTTTATGTTAAAAAAAAGGCAAATACAAAAAAAGTGCCTATTTGGGCCGATCATGTTCACACCTCCATCCTGATAACCTGAGACTGAAGTAACTGCATCCTCAAACACAGATTTTTTTTCATTTTGTTTCATTTTATGTCACAAATGTCTGACCATAACCTTCTTTCAGAGACTGTCTTGTTTGGTTACAACCCAAAGATATTCAGTTTACTATCAACACAAGAGGAAAAGAAACGAGAAAATATTCACAATTAAGAAGCTGGAATCAGAGAATTTTGACATTATTCAAACCGATTATTGATTATCAGAATAGGTGATGATTAATTTCATGGTCAACAAGTAATCAATGAATTGATTAATCATTGCTGCTCTAACCAAACCCTAAAAAAACTCAGATAGGAAGACGTGAAATCAGCAACAGAAACATTTCTCCCAAAGTCCAAATAAAAATATAGTCATTTATTTGCAGAAAATTGCATCTGATCGAAATAACAAAAATGCAGTGTTTTCAGGCCTTGAATAATACAAAGAAAACAATCACATTCATTTTTTAAAAACACACTGCTAATGTTTTACTTAAGAAGAGTTCAGAGTCAACATTCGGTGGAATAACCCTGATTTTGAATCAGGCTTCACTCCTGGTGCAAAAATTCAAGCACCTCAGATTTGTGACCATCCTTCTTCCTCTTGATCACATTCCAGAGGATTTCAATGGGTTTCGCGTCTGGAAATTTGGAGTGGCTTCTTTAATTTTCCAGAACTGTATATGATATATGAAGGGAGACAAGAAAGAGGAAAAAAAAAACCCCAAAGAGGATGGAGGGTTCACTGTTACTGTTTCATCCCTGATCATATAAAGTCACACGTACGAGGATTCGTATTTCATTGTGAGAAAGACTCACGTCACAACCTTGATATCACGAATGTAGATACAAGTTCGCTCATTGCTTTCCTTTGAAATACCAGTTCTGGTGTTATTTTTATTTATTTTTTTTAGCACAGCAGTACTGCAGCTAAAAGCTGTGCGGTCTGCATAGACGCACTCAGCTGAGAGGATGAGAGCAGCAGCAGGAGCAGCTGCTTCTGGTATGTGCAAGCCTATTACAGGCTTACAGACACACCTTAGAAACAAAAAATAAATAATAGATAATAGATGTTTATATGGGAGAGATGGGAGATAAAATCAGGCCGGGATGCCAAAAACAGAAAACATGCTGCAGATAAATGAATGAATGGCACCAAATATCCCATGTGCTGTATACATTTCTAGGGACAGCGTGTACAATGTAGCTCAGCTGTTTGCGCTGCCATTATTAATGACCCCTTTTTACAATGTGTGTGTGTGTCTATGTGATATGTGTGTGTGTGAGCCATCTATGCATTTGTTTTGTTCAATAGGATTTAGGTCATGGATGCTGTCTTGCGGCTAAGGAAAAAAAAAAGCTAACATCTGTGAAAGATTACTGTAAGATTAAAAAATTATTATATGACATACTGTAGGAAAAAGGATTTCTCAATTATTGATGCTTATGTCTTATTTAAAACTGGATGTTGGCTGTTGTGATTAAAGTTTGCTGGATTAGAGTATAAAGCTGGGCCTGGGGTCTTTAGCTCTCTCTGTTTTGCCAGTTTAGAAGTGTACGTGGCTTTTATTGTGTTGTTTGTCCACACATAGCACCGTTTTACAAACCAACAAGACACATACACAGGAGCAGTGTAATGCTAAGTCAGTGTTTGGATTAGTGTTATCCAGTATTGATCCCGGTGAGCACATCTGTGCTTGTGGTAGCTCCCGCCTCAGATGAGCAGACGAGACCCTCAGATGAGCTCAGCACGGCATCTCCGACCGTCCAACCAGTCCCTCAAAAAACACACTTTCTGTAACATAAAAGAAGTTTCATTTCATTTCAGTTTAATTTCATTTAAAAAAAAAAAAAAAAACCTATTGTAAATGTTATGCATTACTGTTCAGGCCAGAAGTCGATTTAACATAAGGAGATTCACTTCCCCTTTTTTTGTTTGTGTGCAGTCATGCAAATGTGATTCTTGTTTTGCTTTTGTTTCACTCTTTTAGAAAATATCACTGTTAACGCTCAGCTTACTGTTAACGATGCAAACTTGTGAGGGGGGGGGGGGGTATTGTATCCGTGTTCTGTAAATGCATCGTGTTGCATCATCATGCCTCATTGTGTCCGCTTTTCCATCAGACCTCATCCATCAAATCATTTGCTTTTGTGTTATTTTTAGTGTTATTTACAGAAAAGACTATCAAACTGTAATTGTCACATTTGCAAAGTAAAATCAGTGTGAAAGGACAAAGCTAGTGAGAGTGCTTACCAATTTAGATGCATTGAATAACCATATATACATGTGCATAAAATCGTATCCTACCCGCATAAATAAGTAATACAAATGTATTTTATTGTGGGGATGGTTTTACAATCCAGCCAGACTCTGCAAGGTTGTTTAATATAAAGCTTTAGTGACCTTGTATGTGTTTATAAACTAATCAGAAAAGGCCAAAAGACATGTCGTAAGAACGTTGCAGGAAGAGGCAGTGAAGAGGCAGGCAGGCATTCGTAATATTCTGTTTGGTGCATGACCCTGAGCTGCCATAACAATGCACAGATTTCCCATGAATGCACAATGCATTAGAAACCATCTTATGCAGGAAAAGCAGGGTCAGAGGGGTGACTGTGGCACGCTGTGTCACTTCAGTGTCTATACTCAGCTTATCCAGATTATCCCTGTGCCAGGACCATAATCACCCAGACGCTACCACGCCTCTACCACCATAAGGTTGGTGCCTTTGTTTTCCTTCCTTAATGTGGCAGAGATGAGAACTCCTTCCCGTTATCCCCCTGGCATATAGTGCGTTTATCCGTCATCATTTTGTTTCCGTCATCACAGGCAGCCCAAGCCTCCAGAAACCAGACGAAACTTGTTGTAGTTTGGTTGTAACTCGCCAACATTTTATAGGAGGTGAATAAATTGTGATTCAGATACAGATTTGTAGATGTTGATTCTACCTTAAAAGATCGTCATATAATTTTTTGGCCAGATCAGGGTTAGGGTTAGGATATATCATCTTGGCTATGGTTATGAAGAGGGCAAAGGTTGAAAGTGACTTTTGGAAGCTGTCCCTGTTTACTGTGTACCATTACTGAGCATGTAAACTAACACGCTGCCTACAGAATAATGGGTCACATTTCCACAAGCAGGTTAATCAAAACCAAACCAAAACACCAGCCAATATTGAGAAGGTTAATATCCCAACCACATATTCAGCAAATTGTGACCGGGTCACGCTACATAATGTTTTTATCTTGGATGTTTTGGATGACACGCGTGTTTGTACCCGACCAATCGTAGCTTGATGTCTTTCTCAACCTGGGTGTTATTCCGCTAGTTATTCCTTTTCATTCATTCAACCTTTATTTAAATCTTGAGGAATCATCATCATTTTCATTGATGTCGAGAGCAGAAATAGAATAGATACGTAGAGATGATAACAACGAACAACAAAGAATATAACAGAAAAAAATTAAGAAGAGTTATATTTAAAAGCAGAGTAGTTTTTAATCATAGATTTAATTGAGTTTTAAGTTTGAATGTACATTCTAAAGTGTAGATATAACCAAACCAGTTGTTGAATGTTTCTCTCTTAAACACATGAGTACGTAAGACTCGTGTGCTTGTGTGCTGGCGTGAAGTTTGTGCTGGAGTTTGTTTTTTTGCTGGGAGCCGGTTGTTTGTTGATGCTAGCTAACTCAATTTCTAACCTAATGACTCAGTCACGGTTGCCCACATCCTACATCTAACAGCCTTTACATTGATGTGTATTTAGAGGACTCGGTTTGTTTATTCCATGAAAATCCTTATGCACGCTGCTGAGCTCTTCAGTGCTTCTGTTGTGCTCCTCTACTACAATGTGCAACAACCGCTGGCTTACAAATGGAATTAGCTAACATCAACAAAGAAACATAAAACCTCATGTAAGCACACAAGGACGCGTGAATCTCGTATTGAACCTCTGAAGCAAAGCATACCGTCAAACGCTGGCTTGGATGAGACTATTCTTCCAGTGCTGTGCTAAACGTTGACCCATACTTGTACCATCAAGTGAAGTTTCCTGAATACACGCTTTATGTTCCCATGAGGATCGAGAGATTGAGACAGTTCTCAGAAGCACATTGGCACAATGAAGTTTATTGACGCACTCCAGCTGCAAGGTCGAATCTAATGTATTTCCTAAGAAGTGAATGGAAAATTAAATCAAGATGATATTCACTATAGCTGCCTTGAGTGTAATGATGCTGATTACAGAGGAAGTAACTGCTTAACTGAGGTGTCTGTGAGCCACTCGGTAAACTAAAAGAATGAGACCAGTCAAAGAGTTCAGGTCTTGCTGCCTTTTTTTTCACCTCTCTTAACTGTTCTGGTGTGTGAGTTTCTGAAATTTGAGGTTAACATTTTCCTACTGTAAACAAAAGACACTGTTGAAATTTCAGACCTATGCCATGAGCAGAGGTTGTGTTTTGGGATCTGTGCCCCGGTAAGGCTGTTAAGTCATTCCTGTCTGTCAAAAAAAGTGGTACTAGTGCTGTTGCTGTGGGGCAGAGACCTCTGTGGGGTAAAGGTGGGGTTGACCTTTACTGAAAGCACTGAGCTTGCCATGCCGGGAGGGGAAACATGGTAAGGAGAGAAACGGCATGGCGGGGATGGGGGGGGGGGGATGGGTGTAGAGCTCTGGTGACTGGGTTAGATACTTTGTGTGAGAAACTGCAGCTATCTGACCTCTGACACATGACAAGCTGGGTAGATCAAAGGGCAGGGCTCTCCATCGGTATTTACAGGAGCGTTGTCAGAGGAAAGAATGAAGAGAAAGGGCGAAAGAGAAGGAGACCTTAACCGAGAGAAGCAGCAAGTCATATTATGTAGAGATAGCGACCAAAAAGCTGAAAGGATTTTCTTTCCTTTTAGTGTTGCTTCATTTAGGTTCTGGCTGTAAGTGATGTTAGACCAGTTTGAAGATGTTGAAACAATACATAACCCGTATTTTCCCTAAACCTCTCCCTTCCTCCCTCACACACAAACAGCCTCTACATGTAACCTATGCACACACACACACACACACACTCTGTAATTCCTCCAGCATGATGCGCCTCTGAGTGGAAGTGTAGAGGAAGATTGAGTCTGCATGACTGAAAAAAAAAAAAGGACCAAAACAAGCCCTTTAGATAAGAGTTAATAAAGTTAGGGCATTAAAACAGTAAATTAGGTATAACTTTTAATAAAAATTCTTGGGGTAATTTTGTTACAGCGTTATAGGCTAAATAATGTAATCAAAATGAAATGTCAAGTGATTGGCTCTGTTACACTCATTTAGCAGCTCACCCCTTTTTCCAGCTGGTGAACAACATCGATTCAAGCGGCCGAATCCAATCATCCCCCTCATGGATGTGAGCTCATGCAGCGCAGTGGTCGTCTCCTCCAGCTCCCCAAAACAGCAGGACGGCCAATTCCACACCATTCAGTTGTAGGCAAGATCCTCTCGGCTTGTACATGTACATCTACAGGGCAGTACTCAGCCTCTGACACTCACTTAAGTGCTGTTCATTACAGCAGAAAAGCTGTGAACGAGATTAGAATTGGACTATCTTGTCAACCATTTAGGGCACGGGAAGGAAATCACCTCCTTCTTTTTTTGTCATCAATTCTTTATTATTTTGTGACAGAGATAAACACAGATACAGTATTTTAAATCCCCTCCACACAAACCACCCCCGGGTCCTGGCGGTACCCCATGTAGGAAAAGACAGGAAAGGAAAGGAAAGGAAAGGAAAGGAAAGGAAAGGAAAGGAAAGGAAAAGAAAGGAAAGGAAATCACCTCCTGATAAGCAGTGAGTTGGTTGAAACACACAGTTATTGTTTTCACATTATAGTCAGATCACTGTTACGTTACGCTGTGTCTTTTATCCTATCCTCAGCGACAGCACTGACAGCACAGTACATAACTCATATTAAGAGTTGTACACTTGAGCAGTGAGACAGTTTTTTATTAGCTCCACCACAGGGCAGGGAAAGCCTGGATCTGAAATCAGCCCTTGACTCTTTCTTTAGCCTCTGTCTCCTGTCTCCCGTGCTCCTTTGAAGCTGGGCAAGCTAAGCTTAAGGGAATTTGTACTGGTTATGTTTTTAAAAAGGCCACTGACATTAAAGGACGAGTTGCAGTACTTAGTACTGTAAGGAAAGGCCACAATGTACTTACAATTACTCTATTTAAAAATAGATCTGGGATAGTTTATCATGACATAGATTCGTCTTTAGGGTTTATTTTGTTCACACTGTCGGCTAAAATGTTTTCATCTTGTTGAATAAGAACTCAGACTGCGCTCATTTATTTCATTTAACAATGTGAAAGAAACATTTTCACTCAGGACCAAAATTCAGCCTTTAAACTTGACAGAAACAATGGTTTGACATTTATCATGATAGCTATAAATATTGCCCGTATTCATAAAAAATGAATACAGGCCTAACATTTACCAAATGTAAACAACATAATTATATGATAATATAATTATATGAATAACACGAGCAAACAAAACACTGTCTGCATCCGTGTTGTGTAGAAGAACTCAAAGTGTCGCCCACATTATGAAAAACAGTGCAGTAAAGACTGTGATTTGTGGCACAAAACAATATGATTATGTCACGACGATGATCATTTTCTATCTTCACAGTATACCGTCATATTGCTCAGCCCTACCAGGCAGGGTATGTCCCACTATTGCAATCAAACATCGCAAATATGCACATGAATACTGTGTGTAAGTATTTACTTCCAAAAATCCCCAGTTCCATTCATGAAGGTTCATGGCTGCCAGCTTACTTCCAAGCATGGTCCGTTTCATTTCCTCCTGTGCCTTACATTCAGACAATAGCTTCTGAAAATCCCAGCCTCAGCATTCTGTAAGCCCACAGGGGTTAAAGGAGGGCCCCCTCATTTGCCCTACCACAGGAATAAGTAAACAACAACCTCATCTGGGGCCTCATCACAAGTCCTCAATGACTGTCCACCAAGCCCCCCTACCTGACCCCCTACAGGTCTCGTCTGGGGGCGTCCCCAGCCCCTGGGTCACAGTTAAACATGGAGGCCCCTTATGATGTTTGTTCACTTGTCAGATGGCATTTAACACATTGTTTGGGAAGACAACATGGCTGGCGTTAGAGGAAGGGGGTGAACTGACAGGAGCACGCAGGGAGGTCTGGAGAGATCAGGGTGTGGAGGATTGCTTTCAAAATAAAATGAAACCTTATAGTGTGCCACGGAAACCACAGAAGTCCATAAATCCGTAGTCCTTTACTTGTTATTGTATCATTTTAGAAGGATGCTTCTGGAATGCTCGAATGCTTGAATGTGGTCTGTAATAGTATAGACTTTTAATGCAAGAACAATGGAATACGCTGGGGTGTTATAGATTAAAGTAATCCCTGTGCTTATAACGTTGGACGAAGATGTGTAACCACTGCATGAACTAGCAGATATTTGAACCTCTCACTGTGAGAGTTAGCGTGTCAAGTGGGTTCACTGTTTGTTGTTGGGGGTTTTGAAACCATTTGGTCACTGATGGCAGCACATGGCCTTGTGCTGCTCCTGACACCTTTTATTTCCAAACAAAGCTGACCAAGCTGTTAAGGCATCTACAGACGGTGAGATTTCAGCCAAACTGTGCGACACGGATCTCATAAGCTTGGCTACGACACGTGCACCGACTGCGCGACGGTAGCGAGAACAAATCGTCGTCTATCTGTGCTGCGATGGGTGTGAACAATGAAGCTAAGCTAATGATCGTGCTGTTTCAAAAGTGCTATTTATTTGTATGGCGAAAAAAAAAAGGCCAAAGTCAAGGAGGAGGATGAGAATGAGGACCTGGTCATGACTCAAGAAAACAGGTCAATTTGGGACGTTTTCTCATCTTTCGCGTGGGACAGGGACGCAGTGTGTACGCAGCTTAAGACAAGAGCCAACTAGAGCTAACGAACTAAACAGTGCTTTTTAACAGAATGCGATTTGGACGTCTTAAACAACTATCAGACTGTGTATTCAGGGTATACGGTACAGTCTTCAAACTAATAAAGGAGTGTAATAATGCAGTCTAGGAGTAACATTCTACCACTGCATTTTAAAATAATGCTAATATATGCATACACTAATACACCTATTCTTCAGGGGCCTTCGTAGCAGTTCCTGAACAACAATTTCAGTGCTGACGCTTCACTGCGCTCTACTAACTCAGGAAAATAATTTCAGTCCAATTAAAGATACACAGTTGTAAAAAAAAAAATAAATAACAAACCTAATCTGTGCTCTCAGTTTATTAATTTGTGCTTTCAAATTAATATAATATATGCTGCCTCCTCGCTGGTTGGGGAACATTTGAAGAAGAAGCTTCCTTTATAACGTTAGATGTTGCAGCTTCTAAAAATACATCCATGTAAACATGTCGCTTGTTTTGAGGACTGCTACTCAGAGAGTTATGAGCGCGTTGTGTGATCTGCTCCACGTTTGTTCGCAGTGTCAAGAATGTCACCAGTCAATTAGGGTAAATGTTTTGGCTGAATCGTCGCGATTTGCACATTTGTTAACGCGTTACATCAGCACTTGTGACTGACGTGAGTGTCGTTTCTGCTATGAGTGGCTGCTAATTTGAATGAATGAAGTGTTACTGCATTTACTGTGAGTCAGTCCCTGAAGTTCCCCTGAACCCCGAAGCTGGGCTTTGATCAACGCAGCGACACCCACAGTGTCGTCTAAATGTTTATGGACTGCGAGACAAAAGCTGTGGAGGTCACAGATGATATGTAGCAGTCTGAACACTGTTAAAATAAGTCATTTAATACCTCCTCTTATATGCGATGTTTCTGTCTTCTTCTCAGTCACTCTGTTAGCCTATAAAATACATTTTAATGGAACTTGAAAATGACCATCAATTATGCTTATATCCACATATCCCAGATCATTATAAAATATTATTCACAAAGTAATAAACCTTTATTTATACTCAAGAAATCATTTAGGGGTAACCCGCATTACCAATTTTTAGTTTTTTTGTTTTTTTCTTTATTGCTATATATTGGTATTTTATGTTACTTCGGCCCTCGGCCCATGCCCTACGCCTCCACCGAGTTTGATGGAAATCGGTTCTGTAGTTTTTGTGTATTCCTGCTGACAGACAGACATTACACATAACACAGTTTGTGGTCAACCAAGTCCATCAGTAACACCAAGAGTGAACGACTTCGCGATCTCTAAAATTTAACAGGACGGTATTATAATATATTATAGTATTTGGCGTTGCATTCTTATCAAACCTTGGTTTTATGAAGGTTTTATTTCTTAGACAAAAGGCAAACAGGAACATACAGTCATGTTGCATGCATGTGGAAGTGACACAGCAGTTTAAAACCATAATGTTGCCAAAGATCTTTGTTGGCAGATTTGAGCTCTTGCTGCATGTGTTTGGTTAAGAACAGACGAGGCTGGGACGTTATGACAATTACCCTAAATGCCCTCAAGTAACACATGGACCAGGAGACGTGTTCTTTGTTTTTAATTCATGCTGTATGTAGGTTAAGCCTCTTGTAAGGTGATTATTATAGAAAGGGTTTTTCTTTCTTTCTGAGAGCCCTCTGCTCTCTGCATGTCGTCTTCTCAGATTTTGTTGTATGACGGAGCGACTCCGCTGCTTCTTTGTACTGTTATTATACAGCAATGAATTAGAAATTATGCCAATCAACAAACAGACTATTTGCTGACAATTTAAAGTCAGAAATGTGAAGAAAACATGAAGACTTTAATTGTCTGCTGAGAATCAACTGAGCCTTGCAGATAAATCAGTCAAGTATGAGGAATGTCTGGAATTTATCTCATCTCCTCTTGATATATTCAGACGCATTTATTTTTTTTGTGCTAGATTTTCAATAAGAACTTCAGCAGTAACTGATTCGTATTTTCTTCTTTGTTCATTTTCCAAACTACACTCAGCGATGTAGGTATCAGATGGTTACATGCTGATTTTTTTTTGTGAAGAGGCACATTTTAATCATCTGCTGGGTATTACCAAAAACAATATCTCTTTGGCCGACTTGTCAGACCGCACTGAGCAAAGCAAAATGTGTGGTTTGGCTTCGCCACACTGATACATGTGTGTTTAAGCATCATCTCTCTTAACAGGATGAATTCTGGCAGTTTGTGAAAATGTGCTGCCAAGATGTGAACATTCACAACAGTAGTGTAACGGTAGAGATTTGGCAATGCCGTTTCTACCACGGGAGCTTGCGAGATCTCGCTAGATTGTGTGATTTTCTTGTGTGATTTCACGATTTCACAAATCCAGCTGCCTCACAATGGGAAGTGACTTGGACGGCGGGACTGCTTGGCATGGTGAAACCAGTAATATTTTAAAGCACTGGTCTCATTTGTATTGAAGCTGTAGTTCCATCATTAGCAGACATTTCCACACCGTAGTTTATTTTGACAGCGTTATTGTTCTCGTTTGACGCCTGAAAGCTTCCATTTTGAATGAATGCTAGTTGTGCCATGTTGTGAGTTAAGCGTTCTCTCATGTGACGCAGTTGCTTTTGTTTGTCTGGAAATTCAACACATGTAAAAGAAGAAAATAATCACATGTGATGAAGTACAGTATGGTTATTTTAAAGCATTCAATACGGAACAAACACTCTATCCTGATATATACATGTATATGTTACCGTGATGTAAAGATTTTGGATAAATGATAAAAAATCATAAAATCTCGCCGTGATTTTCATCTCATACCAACATTTTATTTCAGTTGATGGACATAGATTAATATAAATGTTAATAGATCTGGCTTGTGTTTTCACAAACACTACCGTGTCTCATACGTAACAGCAGACCTCAGGACAGCGGTCTTCCCTGCTCGTCTGTCTCTGCTCAGTGGTTTCGTGGCTGCAGGATCCTGCTCAAATAGTAGCACGGCTCCAACTGGCATTCCTGCTGCCTCAGGCCTGAGCTGCAGGCCATGTCCAAATTTAACACTCCCTCTGGGCCTCAGATTATATAATGTCATCCCCAGTAGTTGACACGAACACGCATGGGTGCACAGGTATGTGTAGATGCACATAAACAAATAAACACTAATACTCATCCTGCAGTTATCTGTGTACACTCAAATGCAGACATATGAAAAAGGCCAAGTTCAGCATCTATATGCGCAGTTTAGTGGGTTTTTGTTGTTAAGGCAAAGAGAGATAAGACAAATACAGAAGCTTTTAATAATAGAAATGCAGATACACCTTTACTTCTGTGTTTTACGGTGTCTGAAATTCGCTGTTGACAACTTTATTCACATGTGAAAAGTGACTCAAAACTGATAGAATTGATACAAAACATGACATTATTTGTGTTTACAGCTTTTTTCTATATTTGTTAAATTGGAGAAAGGAAAAGAGGTTTACATACCAAAGCAAGCTAACAGTTTCAGTTTATTTATAGACTATTTGTACTTAATTGGATAGAACAATGCATGCGCGAATGTCTTAAAAAAAAGAAGAAGAAGATTGTTCTTTTCTTTCAACTGTAGAGGAAGGTGTGACAAGACAACAGAGTTTGAGAGATTGTTCGCACGATGTCTACATCTGTTGCTGCATAGCAAGCAAAAATCTACTCACAGCTTAAATTTGATCAAAAAGAGTGAACTTAAGGGAAATGTTTGCAGCTTCATGGCAGTTTATTTTTGCTTAATTTAAAAGCTCGTCTTTCAGCTTCAGTGTAAAGGTTGTTCACGTGAACGAAAAGAGATTCAATCTCACACTTGAAAGTGTTTCAAAGCTGCACAGTTTCCTTTTCACATGCAGCCTTTCTCACCTCAAATAGCCCGACTTGCTGCTAGGCGTCTGTCCAGATGGTTGGAGACTGTGAGCTGGGGGAACAAAGCAGATCATTGGCTGGTCAAGCTCTGGTTGGAAGAGGTTTAGGGCGGGGGGTTCAGAAGCCAGGAGGCCAGCTGAGCACAATGAGGTCACGCTGCCAGATTACAGCAGCAGAGGTCTGCACGAGGCATTCATTCCCTCCCTGTAGCGCACCGAATGACACTGCGTGCTGTGCGTATCAAGTTGTGCAGTGTATTTGTGAGCTGCATTCTACAAGGAGACATTTGAGAAAATACAACTCACTATGGAATACTGACTACTTGTATCACTAACTGCACAATCAGACGTAAGGCACTGGTTGTACGGAGGCGTAAGCCTTTAGAAAATGGAGTAATGAATGTATAAGAAGATATTGAGGCTCTAACACTGTAGACTTAAAAAGCCACTGGATGTTCACAATAGAATGAAAATATATTGCAGTTCCTCTATAAGGCCAACTACTTTAAATAGTCTGCTCAAGGTTACAAAAAGCCACCACTGCTGCATGTCCTCACTAGTGAAGTAAGCCTTCTTTGTTACCAAAACGGGGTTTTGCAGATGCTCTTCTACACATAGCTGTGCGAATGGACAGCCGCATGCAAAAAATGCTTGACTTTCTACATGCAGTTGAGTCACTGCCCAGCCATGCAGTGGTTTAGTTGTCATTGTTATTTTCCAGGCAGGATAGTTGAGTGTGGCAGGAGGCTGTCACCTGCAGTATATTATGTCTCCCTGATTGATCCCTCTTCACAATGACTGTTGGTCTGTCGGCGAACCTCCAGGCTGCTCTGCTCAGCCACAGTGTTGGGGAAAAAAAAAAAGAAGATTGCTACATTCTTTCCACCGCAGTTAAAATTTGTTTGTTGCATGCCCATGGTAATGCGCTTTGTCGATAGAAATATGTATCAACTGAGCCAAATGAAATGTACTGGCAACGACGTAGACACTAGAGTGTACATTAGGGCTGCCACTAACGATTATTTTCAATGTCGATTTGCTTCTTCATCCCTCTTCAGTCCATGCTAATGTATACATATGACAGCCCTAGGCAAGACCCTGCAGGTCTGTGTATAATATGAGATTTTCCTTTAGAATAAGCTACTGGCTTTGTAGATGTTACCTTTATTTATCTTACAATCAGTGAGAATCCCCTCATGTGTGTAATTCCTAATTAATTTAGATTTATTTGCCATTGCAGCTGCAATAATTCTATTGTTACGTGATTATTCTAATTGGTATATCCAGTTATCGATTATTTTGAACTTTACTGTGTGCTTAAAGCCTCGGTAGGCAATATTTTTTCTGGACAAAAGTTCCATAATAAGCTTCAGCATATTGGCCTGTGATGGAAGATTTTGGCCAAACGCAAGTCTTTTCAGAGAGGGGTGATATAAAAAAATGGATGATTAACAGTTGTAATAACCAATTGCTGTCAGTAATCAGACATTGCATCATCAATCTCTATATGAAGTCAGTGCTAAGGCGTTTCTTCCCCTGATTTTCCCTTGTTCGATAGTAAATGTGTGGGGAGTGACATGTGTTTACTTGATCCCAGTCACTGTGTTGACAGAACCCACACAATTCCAAGGCAAAAAGGCATAGATCACTTGTGTGAATGGAGCCATATAATACCTGTCACACTCTACCTTCTTCTTTTATTTGTAGTGACTCATCTTCACAGCCAGCAGACAACGATTACCCCCAGTCCTCTGCTGCTGCAGCTCTGTGGGTGACCGGCCTCCTAGGGGTATGTGTAGGCAACACTTGCCTCTTCATACAATTACATTTGGTCTGATAGTCTGAAGTGTTTTTGTGTCTGACCACACAACATAAAGAGGACAATTTTCAGTTCTCTAGTAGAGAGTGCTTGTTGCCTGATTGTCACCATTCTGCCATGTTTCATAAACTGATTCAAGTGTGCTATTCAGCTGAATCTATTAAACATTGATTATTTTGAGAGATGGCAATGATGACCTGTCAGCTGCGACACAATTTTAGTTAAGACTGAAATATATCAACAAACAAATACTGCATCAACTATATTTCTTTTGTTTTCTTGCCAGAAGCAGGTTGGCATTTGTGTTTTTTTAGTTCACCGTCTTGATATCGTTGAATGGATTGCATAGCAGACGTTCATGGTTCACTGAGGATGCATGCTGTCTTGATTTTGGTGGTGATGCCCTGACTTTTAGGCCCTGTTCAGACCTTGCGTTAACATCCGTCTTGAGATATCCGAACACAAGTGGCCAGCTCTGAGTACGCCTGTTCACACCTGGCCTCAGAAAGCATCACCAGGTCTCATTTCCCCGCTCGATTTCCCCGCCATCTAAAGCCTAAAACACAGCGCACGTGTTCACTTCAAGTTGAACAGATTGGCTTTGCGATGTTTCTTTGCAAAGTTAATTCACTGCGCTGCTCAAAGGCGACCAGCGGCAGCTTTTACGGTGGAGGGTTTTCCATTACTCACTGCATGAGCTGACGCCGTGAATCAATAAATACACCTTAAATATCGATACGACAACTTTCGACCGTTATATTTGTCTTCATTGACTCTCATGCATGACGTACGCTTTAGCAATGATTGAATCTTCAAGCGCTTAAAACATGTTTGTGATTTTCTACTGGATTATGTGAACTGTGGATGTTCTATTTCCTCACGGAGAAGCGTTGTTCAGGTGAGCTCAGGGCATACGCATCCCAGACCACCTCCAAATGCATCCTGAGTGATCGGACAGGAATGGGTCCTGAAAATGAGTGTGTTCAGACCTGGCAAAGTCTGAACAGGGTCTTACTCAGACAACATTAACAAACAGACAGTGCGGCCTAACAAATTATATTGTGGCTGCAGGCAGATGTTTCATTCCTTTGTGTGTGTTTTTTATGTTGTTAATTTTAATTTAGTCACAGTCAAAACAGTTCCCTTTATTATCCTTGGTTATTTTCCAATTTAATGTGTGTGTGTTACTCTACAATAATGTGGATGTTTTAATTAACTTTTGCTGCACCGGTTTTTCTGATTTGTTCTGTTTCAATCAAAGACTTCATTAATTTCTTAGACATTATTTATTACACCATTCGGAGCCTTGACCCTTGAGGATATTTCTTCCACATTTACCAACGTTACAAACTTTATGCTTAGTCATTTCTACATCCCAAATCAGATTAAACTATCGAACCTCCTATAGATATATTATCTATGATGCTCACTGTGGAGAATTTCAGACCATGTAGCGCCCATGTGAAACTCCACGTCGCAGTGTAACTCATCTGTTCTATCACTCAGTCTTGCTCTTCAACTGCATCACATGTTTGTCATGAATCTTCTCTTAAGAGTGGATAAAATCAAGGGCAGCATAATTCAATTAGCTGACTAGCTGTAACTAATGTGACCGCATACACACTGACAGACACACTCACAAAAAAACAAAACAAAAACAATTTTCTTCCAGCGTCTCCTGACTGCTGCATGTTTTGGCCGATTATCGGCAGCTGTCAGTGCGGTCTTGGTTCAGTTTGATCTTTATGTCGGTGTGATCTCAAAATTAGCACATCCTATTAATGTGAGGCTGTAGTAGTGAAGCCTATATGCTGGTCTTGTCCTTCTTCAGCATTTATGCATGGAGAAATAACAGGATGTGACACTGTGGTTATGGGAACGGCCTGCAGCGCAGAAATGTGACTTATGCATCAGATGTGTTCTTTTTTTAGTGTTAATTTTGTTCTTGTGAGCCGTATTTATATTAAGATTTTCAAAATTCAAATGTGAGACGATAGACAGCGTGTCCCCATCTGCACACTTACATGCGTGCATACAGGCATGGACACATAGAAGAGCATTACTGAGCTAATGAGTGATCTTCCTCATGTTGACAGCGTGATAGGATGTGGGTTGGAGCATAGCAACAGGACCTCAGGGCAGGTTGGACAGCACAAAGACCCTCTTGTACTCATCCGTCCTTCCCTTTGAGCTCTTGGCACATTTGGTTGTCATGTGCTCCTGTGTGACAACAAGTCTCCCACGTCTTCTTTTTCAATTATTCTGTTCACTTTGTCTCTCGCAGCGAATCCAGAGACACGTAAGACCACCTGTCAATAATTCTGGTCAGATTTATGAGCGTTTTGCATCTTTCACTTCACCCTCTCTTCCACACAAACATGTTTTCCACTTCTTGCAGCATCACATCCGCAGATTAGGCTGAGGAGCAGGTCAATAAAAGCTCCACCCTTTATGCGCAGTCAGACAGAAACGTGTTGGTAGATTTAGTTGAACTCGTCCAGCTCCTGATTTTGAATTAAGAAAAAAATCTGCTGTGTTTGTGCCCCATTGGGAGATAGGGCACTTTTACATTTTTATGAAATGAAAGCAGTTATTGCCCTATGTTCTCTATGTATTCCTGTTCATGCTCAGTCTGATAATAGAACTGACAGTATTGACGCTGAAATTAGATCCACATCCACCGCAAGTAACTTCAAAACGGCCGATAATAGAAACATGAAACCAAATCCTGTTCATGTTTTAAGGGTCGAGGAATTGATTTGTAACATATACGTTTCTTTTAGTGTATTTACAACATAGTGGAATTATTCAGCGTGTTGGATATGAACTAAGGAGGCGAGGGTCTGTAATCTCGGATTGTCTAGTTTAGTCTGGATTCACAGCAATAATCGTGTTTGCTGCTGCTTGTCTGTTGAAATAGTTGATGAGTTGACAAAACTCTGTACTTTGACCAGCCACTACTGTCTGTCTGTCTGTCTGCACTATCCGTACAGTCAGACAGGTCTGTGCCAATGATGTAATGAGGATTTTTGGCCTCTCTGGGATAATATGTTTCATGCTGACTGCTTCGTTGCGCTCCACTGCATTTCAGGGTTTGGTTGTTTCGAAAACGCCTATTCCCACCGCACCCTTTTGAACCTGTCTGAAACCAAACACCCTGCTCCATATTTTCAGAAATAGTATTCACAAACATAGTCCTGCTGTTTTAAAGGTTAAATAAGTATTTTGTGGTGTTGCCAGCATCAAAGGTGAAGCAGGAGTTTATTTTATTTAGTCCTCTTTGTGTCATTTATTATGCGTATTTTTATATATTTTTTTAGTTTTTTACAGTTTACAGCTATAATTTGGCAAAAATGCAACTGTGGATCTTCTTTTACAAGATTTAAAGATAACTTGTACCATAGAACCCGTCCTGAAAATTTCATGCATCTATAACGAATAGTTCAAAGATAATGATTTATTGAACTTTGAACTGAAATCAGCGTCACGCTCCATTTTCAAAGTCCCGGTATCTCAAAAACTAATGTAGATATGAGGCTGAAATTTTGTATGGTGTTTACTAGGACTAATGACATTATTTCCTGGAAGTATGAAGCAAATCGGAGATGGTCATTCCAGAGGCCTCTGGTGATTTCACAGATTGACCCTGCACTGAACAGCGGTTGTAAGACTGTGTTTATAAAGGCTGGTACAGGATGGTTGTGATCATGTGTAGTATTATTTCATGGAGCAGCTGGACGGAGGGAAAGAGGGAGCAGAAGAAAAACAAATAAAAGTTATATAATAATTAGGAAAATTGATTTATCCCTGTTGCTGTTGAGCTCACCATCAGCATTAAAGGTGAAGTAGGAGTTTATTTTATCCTCACTTTCTCCTCATTCATTTCATGTAGAAAATGTAAAAAAAAA
>JAPQRN010000026.1:10917619-10935683 GCA_037367275.1 Coranthus polyacanthus
CCTTCAAATATTATTCACTTGTTTATCAAACTGTAGGCGTTGGTCAAAGACGATTCTGACAGATGAAGTACTTAACGTTGTCGACCTCACTGATGACCTAATTTTACTTTATTTACTTATAGGAAAACAGACTGAAACAGGATAGAATCATTTACCTAATGCGTAATGTTGATGTTTTTCTACTGTGTCAATGAAGTAGCCACTACAGCTGCATATAAGTAGGAAGTAAAAACTATAAAATTACCATTGACCCTGTTGAAAAGTGTAATCTGAATTTGGTAGGTTCTTGCAACAGGTGACTTTGACGCACCTGAACGCATCATTCCCGAACAGAGCAAAATCCATTTGAACAGGACGAAAAAAAAATAGCTGCAGAATCGCACAGTTTGTGTGTGCCTCCTCGATTCTGGTGTAGAGTACACAATTGACTTGGGTGGTGGGTGGCACTTCACTTTCCTAACAGGAAGTGCTGATGCTGATGAATGAATGGCAATTTTTTTCCTCAGAGGAAAGAGTGGGTGACATTGGTTCATGTTTAATTTAGCTTTCTTCGTGTCAGAGCTGGCTCGATGATTATGTTGTCATGTTCTGACAGCCTGGGGAATTGAAAAACCTCTCAGCTGGGCTCAAAGTACACTTGTTGCATGCTGCATTGCAATCTAATTGAGGATAACAAGAATGATTGTGATCCTGGGCTAGTACAAGAGGGTTTTGTGCTTCTTTTTTTTTTCTCTTGACAGCTTAAGATATAATGCACGCTGGCTCAAAAATGAACATCATCGGAACATGTCAGTCAGCAGTGGAGGTGGTCGGCCGTTCGGTCCGTCCTCTCAAAAGCGCACACATGCAGAGCTTGTGTTGAAGCTCAAAGCGACAATTTTGACCTTTTATCGCCAAAATATTTTCAGTTCATCCTTGAGCCCAAGTAAATGTTTGTACCAAATTTGAAGAAGGCGTTTCACAGATATTGTGAGGTCGAAGCGAGCTTGACCTTTGACCTTTGGCCACCAAAATTGCTTCGGTTCATCCTTGCACCCAAGTAAACGCTTGTGCCAACTTTTGCGACAATCTGTCAAACCGTTCCTGAGGTATCGCATTTTAAATGTAGTGGAGACTGGCATACATTCTTATACAGATGCACTGTGGACGCATCTAAAAAAATAGTATGAACACAGGCACAGGCAAGCCCAGCAGCTTTAAATGGATGGACGATAGATGTGACTACACATAGAACACGAACACCCGAACTGGTGCACAGAGCCTAAAAGACGTCACCACTTGAATTTGGACGATGATGAATGTCTTATTTGTTAAACCATTGCAATAAATTGTGTCGTCATATGAACTTTTTACTGGGTTTTAGCATCGCGGGTCGTGGAAAACGTGTTGTTCCCTCAGTGACCCCCTCCTGTCAGTCAGCTCATCTGTTTCACCTGCTTGCTCTCTCCTCCTCCTTGCATTTCTCCTGTCAGTAATCACTGACACCTGTTTCATCTCACCTGCTTTGCATCAGTCGTCAGCCTTCCACCACTCTCCACTTGCCAGACTGCTATCGTGCCACTGTGTCGAACTCAGCCCGTTTTATCCTCTGCCAGATCTTTTGTTATGAACCTGGCCTGCTTTCGGACCTACATCTTTTGCCTGTTTCATCGGAAACCTTTGGCTCTATCTCTGACCCATTTTCTGCCAGTTCCTGTTCTGGTTTGTCTGCATGTTTATCTTCTTGTACCTGTGGTTTCTAACTCTTGCCTGTCTGACCTTTCTTCTGCCTGCTCCCCACCTGATCTGATCATTGATTTCCTGGTTGCCAACTTCCTGTCCGCTCTGCTTAGCTTCTGCTTGGTCCTTACCTGGTTCGTCTGCACCAGCGCCACTGCTTCATGGCTCCTGATCTCTCGTCAACCCAACCTGCACCATACTGGTTTGTCCATTTAAAAAAAAAAAAAAAAATCAATCTGCAGAATCATACGATATGTTTGCGTGTGCCTCTTTGATTTTTGGAGAGCTTTTAATGGTGTGTGGCACTTACCTGAAGTGATTTTGAACAGGTTTTGATTTGACTTGATTACTACTACACACATGTCAGTGTTTGCCAGGCCTCCCTCTCATACTTACAGTTTTGCCCAAAATACAGCAGGTTGTCTTTAACAGAAAAATGCAAGTGAGCTCACATTGCCCCCACATTGGCCTCCTTTCACTGGCTTTTACTGTGAGTTTAGGATTGATTTTTAATTTATTGTTAACATATAAGCCATCACAAGAGTAGGCTCCAATCTGTTTTGTTGGTCTCATCCCATCATGATCTCTGAGTTCAGCTGGACCTTCTCTTCTGGTTGGCCAAGATCTAGGTTGAAGCGCAGAGTTTGCACATTTCATATGATAGAAAAGAGAGAAGGGGTGAAAAAGATGCAAAAGCAAGTCTCAGCCATCTTAGTAGGGGACAGCTACACACTGAGACTTATATAAACAAGCTGCCAGATTCTGAATCGGACGATTATGAGACTTCTGTGGAAGTGCTTACACCGATGAAGGAATGGCAATTTTTCCTCAGAGGAAAGAGTGGGTGAAATGAGTTCACGTTTAATTTAGCTTTCTTTGTGTCAGTGTGAGCTAGAGGTTGTCGTATTCTGACACCCTGGGGGATTAAAAAAAACCATCAGCGAGGCTTAAAGCACAATCTAATTGAGGTTAACAAGAATAATTATTATGATCCCCAGCTACCTACAAGAGGGTTTGTGGCTTTTTTTTTTTTCTTCCCTCGACGGCTAAAGAACAGCTGAACATCGGAACATGTCAGTCAGCAGTGGAGGATGTCTGCTGTTTGGTTTGTCCTCACAGAAGTGCACACATCCACAGCCTCTCCCTGCGTTAAAGCGCACAGCGTTCTGAACACCCAGTGCTTTTGGCAGGACAGTCTTGTAAGGGATTGGCTAAAAAAAAAATTTAAAAAAATCAGTGTATTTCTTTTGGTTGACGGAAATTTCTTTCCTTTCCATTGAGAGTACAACTGGCTCCTGAATTTCAAATGCGTTCTTCTGTTTTGCAATCCACCCCCTGCACCTTGAAGTACATTATAAGGTCATTACAAGATTTGAATTACATTTGGTCCACTTAGTTTGCTTTCACACTGTTATTTTGTTAGTGGACTTACACATGTGTTGTGTCTGACATTGGCATTTAGTTAATTGGCCTATTTTTTTTTTTTTTTTTACTTCTGTCTTCCATTAGCTTTTCTTCTTTTGTTTTCTTGCATAACTTCGTGCAATTGGTCCAAAAGTCTTAACTATCCAAAAAGTGTTTCCACACTGTAAATGAGTCAAACAGTGGTTCAGTTTGATCTGGACCGAGACCACCTCTTGTGGTCGGAACAAAGGCCGGCTGTTTGGACTGCGCCGTGATCCGGGGGAGGTTTCGAATCAAACTGGACTGTTCACTGAAGCCCCACAGTTGTGTAATCCAATCACCAGCGAAAGAGCAATTAAAACATTTCAGGCTCCACCAAAAATGGGTCTGCTTCAAAATTCAGCGGGTTCATCCTTGGCCCACGTCCTACCCTTCAGACAAGTTTCGTGAACAATTGGTGCAGTAGTTTTTGTGTAATCCTGATGAAAGAGTTTATTGTGGTTCTACATCAAGCTGCTCTCGTGTCACACATCTGCACAACAATTTTAAATCTTTGATAGTTAGGCTAGAAACAAAGGAAGTCGTACTCCTGGTGGAAGTGTGGGCAGTGAGATGAATGTGAGGTGTTAAATCGTGTAAATGCAGGAATACTACCCTCTGGGCAGGAGGATACAAACCTAAAAATAGCTCGACATACAGCCAATTATATTATCCTTTTCATGTGATTTGTGGTGTTTCACAGGAGACTTGTTCTCTAATTTTCTATAAGGCCCGAGACTCATGGAAGGGTAACAGATTAGTATAGTATAGTAACACCTATAGCTTGCTACTTGTGCAGATGCTCAACATAAAGTGAGCATACGAATGACTGAACTGGTGTGTAGAGTCTGAGAAATCATACCTTAAGTTTGGACTAACGTGATATGAACTCTGAGTTTTAGCTTTGCAATCATGGAATATACTGTATGACGTGTTCACGTATAGGTGTGTTTCCATCCAGCTGTTTTTATTTCACAAAATAAAAGTTTTTAAACTTGCAAGAGATGGAAAAGGTGGTTCATCAATGGATTTAGCAAATAAATCTGCACGTGTGGATTAACGAGCCGGCACCGTTTTGCTGAATTAATGCGAGAAACAAACACAAATGATATATTAGATGGAAACTGCATCAAAATGGCACCATGTGTGAAGCTGCGGTTTTTTTGTGAACGGTTTTGGCAAACTGTGGAAGAGTTTAACGCAACACTATATGATCCAGGCCAGTGGTTCAGTTCAGCAGGTGTATCATCCTCCATCACCAGTTCGGGTAGTATTGTATGAAATACTCTGTCAAAGTTATGAACCAGCTCTTAATATTCGCGTCACACCAGTGGACGCAAACGTGCATTAAAAACTCATTTTCCTTTGCTGATTTTGTCGTTAAAATTGGCAACACACTTGGATGGAACCGGCTCCTCCTGTCAATCAGCTCATCTGCTCCTCCCGCCTGGAGTTTTCCCTCCTGCAATCAGTCCCACCTGTTTTCAAACACCTGCTTTTCATCAGTCGTCAGGCTCCGCATAAAAGCCAACCTGTCCACCACGCTCCACTTTATTTAATACCACGCGCTCGAACTGCAGAGAGCGTTTTATCTTCTGCCAGATCTTTGTGCTACCAGAAAACCAAGCCAATGGTGCGCTGTAGTTTATGTTCTGTTATGTTAAGAGACTAACATTAGTGAGCGTCAGAGCCCACATTGATCTACAATATCAGCGATGATGCCTTTAGCGAAACTCTTCAGTGTGTGTCTCCACTCCACTTCATCTCTAGTGGTATTCGAATGGTGTATCATGGCTTTGAGTTCTAAACATCACTGAGTGGTCATAGAAGGATGTCAAAATAGAACCTGGTGGTCCTTGCATTAGTTTGTCTTTATCTATTTGTTAAGAGTGCAATTGTGTTTTTTTTGTTTTATTTCCAATGTGTGAATGGATTGTAACATAGCTTTTAAAGGGATGACCGCATTCCCTGACTGGTCTCAGTTTGCGTACATCCATGATAAAAGCATGTACACTGAAGTCTATGTAGAGGACACAGGTTGTATTTTCTGCAAAAATCCTTACACCACCAACACAAGTTGCTGTTAGCTTAGAAATGCAGTCTGCTAACAACAACAAATGACCTGCTCCCAGCACGACACAGACTCCTCCACAAACTTCACGTGAACGCACACAAATATTACATATCGGACCTTTTTTAAATGAGTCGGAGGGAGGGAGGGAGCTGTGCTGAAAGTGCAAATACTGTGTCATTTGGTGATTATTCACGCCTTTAAAGAGAGGAATGTTCTGTTCTATGTTTTAAGACTGACAAAGTGATCACATGGAGCTGGAAGACGTTTCCATGTCTTACCCTGATGAAGTTTATCGATAATGCTGCGTAAAAAAAACCCAAACATAGACTAGAATGGACATAATTTTACATAAAATCGCTTTCGCTTCTAAAAAGGCACCGTTTCGCTCACTTTGATGCAGTGAGCAGGTTAAGTTGAACAAACTGGCAGAACAACAAATGAACTATAATGTAGTCCCTGAGCAACAGATCCAGATAGTAAAATAAAGAAGCTTGTTTTGTCTTGAAGTCTCTATAGCATTTGGGTTCCTGATGTTCTGCCGATTTGGGGTCAAGCCAGGAAAGCGAGCTCTCAGTCCTTCAGTCAGGCTGTATTTCAAAACCAGTACAGCTGTCCTGACACTTTCCAGCCTCTTCGTCGGGCCAAACGCTCTGTCCTCCAAAACCGAGCAGAACAAGAAGCATTAGCAAAGAAAACATTTGCTCTACATTATAAGATGCAGCTTCGCGTTATAGTCGGGATCATAATAGGGCAAGAAACATGGGCTGTCGGATGCATCGTAATGACACAAACTGTTCTTGCAAACTTATATTACAGTTTACAGATCAATTTCCTGGCTGGCATGTAGCTATGGGTGGGCTTGAGACCACCCACTTGGCACCCAGGCCCACCCGATCAGAAGGCTTTGTTTTTTTTTTTTGCTTGATCATTCAGGGAATGTATAAAATAAGTGAATAAAAATAAATTCGTGCAGTTTCAATAATCTGCCTATGTGACCAATAAAAATAAAACACGTCTACAAGTCCTCCCCTTTCACTCACTATGGAGACCATGAATGAAGAACAAAAAACCTACTTACCACTACCTAACGCCACTTCACGTAGATAGAAATAATGGCGAGACGAAGCAGTTTGCATAAGTTTGTCACATGAAGATGAAGAAGCGGGAGGAGGAGAATTCAGTGGACAGGATATTTCAATCATTTTCCGAGGTGCTCATTTCCCAACATCACAGTCATCTCCTACAGGCTCTGATAACCTTAACCATGATGAGCTGCACTGTCGAAAGAGTCTTTTCAAGCGCAAGTCGGATAAAAACTTGCATCAGGGCATCAGTGATGACACACAAGCTGGACTCTGCCCCTCTCCTCCTCTGAAAGAGAACTGACTATAATGAAATAATTCAACACAAGCCCCGTCGTCTACTGCTCTGCTCATCATCATTATCATCAAACGTAAGCTAATTTACAGTTTTTGAACATGAATCAGTGGCTGCATGTCTGCGATGGTGTCGGTACCTCTGACTTATAAATAAGGTTTTATCTTTTTTAATAGATTTTTTTTTTAAATCTGCGGTACATTCGGTGTTGGATGCAATGGCCTATTTTAGTTGACGTATGCATTTCAGAACCTGTTAGGTATGATCAGTCTTGGACAGGCTGGACCCACCTGATTTCCTCCGGGTCCACCCACACTGTAATTTCTGTCGACGTCACCGTTTCCTCTTTGACCTTTCACCCACTGTACTTGCCGTAGCGGTGTTACCTTGGTGGACTTGGTTGACCAGTGCAGGTCGGGATTAAAAGCGACATTACAGGTGTGTTCACTCTCAGTTAACACCAGATTAACAAATCTGACTATAGTTTTAGCTGTATGTTTGTTAAACCGTCAAACAGCTGGCTTCTTTTTTTAGCCATTTCAATCATATGAGCAATTTCTTCTGTGAGTACTCATTACAGATAAAAAATAAGACTTAAAATTGCTGTAATAACCCATGGTTTTAATAATGTCATTATTATTGTTGAAAACTAGAATCCATAATGCGTATTATCTTTCCGGACACGTCTCTTAACATCTGTGTGTTGCTATTATTTGTCCGCAAATGTCTTGTGATCAGCTTCCCTATAACGTCTCGAGGAGTGCTTCGCCTGTCCCGACCTTGGAAATGATGTGTTGATTTTTCTAAACGATGTTATTACGTTGATTTGTCCACGAGACGGCCGGAATGAAAAGCAAATCTGTTAAGTGGACTTTCCCTTTCTCTCTTTCAACCTCCCATGGTTTTTGTTAACGGTGAAGACAGATAAGTTCCACAGAAGCACCCAAGGCTGACTCACTTCCTCCCTCTCTCTCTCTGTCTGTCTGTCTCTCTCTCTCTCTCTCTCTCTCTCTGCCCCCCCCCCGTCTCCCGTCTCAGGTTTGTGGTGCTCCTCTTTTGAGTTTCCTGCTACTACATGGTAACACACAGCTGAAGGCGACAGGTAGGGCAGATTAGCTTTTTTTTTTCCTGCAATAAAGTCAGTGAATGACATGTTGCACCATTAGAGTATCTTCTACAGTGAGGAAAATCACAAAGATAGATATATATATATATATATATATATATTCACCAGCGTCTAGCAGGGCATCTAGATTTTGGGGTTAACCAGGGTAAAACAGCTGCTGGAAGTGAGAATGAAAGTGCTAATCGTTGGCTAAAACCACCACCAGAGCTGTTAAAGAGACAGACGGACACGTTTGATTTCTTGCAACAAACACTGTTTAAGCTTCATGTATCTACTGATACGCGTTCACGTGTTTGTGTAATACAGTGTGGAACAGAAATGCACTCCTGCACCTTCACAGAAAGAGGTAGAAAAGGTTTTGTGCTCTTCCTGTTGTAGTCGTCCTCCAATCAGCTGTTAGCTCGAGTGCCGATTCTCTGTACTGATGCCCTCACAGATAAAACACGCAGAGGTTACTCACCTGAAACGCTCTTGAATGTCTTTTTAAAAAAGATGCTGATTATGCTAAATTATAGATTATAGAAATTATTATGCTGCTATATTAAAAGCTTTTGCTTCACAAGGAGACGATGAATCAGAAGTACTGACAGTTAACTACTCCTGCAGCGTAAAAGTGACTGCTTTCTAAAGTCTATGGTCCGGGCTCACGTCTGACGTTTGACGAAGACGAAGCCAGAAGGTCAAAGGTAGAAGTTCAGGAAACCTTGAGAGTGAAATGGGTGTGGGTATCATTGGCAAAGGCTGGCACGATTAGTGTCTGCAGATGCAAATATCATAATATCATAAGAAGCGGAATTATGTTTCTGAGCTCATTTCACGTACACATGTAGTAGGTAAACATGTGCATATGGGCATATGGGTTCATTATATGTCACACATACAAACACATGCATGCACTACTTTGTCTTATAATCAGACAAGATGAAATATTTGCAACCAGGTTTGAGTTTTTCATTAAATTGATTAGTTATCCTGCTGGCTTTTTTGCGTCATTAGACAGACGCTGAAGGTTATTTGTGCAAGTCATGGGATCCTCTTCAATTTGAAGCAGGTTTTTTTTATTTATTTATTTATTTATTTATTTTTTTTGTGCAGGAAAGTCGTCTCCTGTTTTTATGCAATACTCATGACGATGGGCACAGTTCCAAAATGCTCTACACTTCAGTTGCTGGCTGACTTTCATTTCATAAAGAGGAAACTAAAGATAAAAAAAAAAAAAAGTGTATACTCGACAAAAACTTTCCTCCAGGTTTACAGCAGACGCGTAAAGAGTGGCTCATGGATATTGTGAATATTGTAAAATAGAGGTGTTTATATTGGTAAACAAGCCAGAAAAGGATGAATAGAAAGAGAGATGCGGTGTGTTAGGTTTCTTTTCTATATTACTGCTTTTTTTTATGTTGATATGTGTCACACTGTATACACTGATGTCATTTACATATAAATTGATAAACAGAAGTTGCGCACGTCAAGCAGAACCACCGATACCACAAGCAGCTACACACATGCATACACAAACACGCTAATGCACAAATACACCACAAACTTCCCGCGTACTCATATCACTCAGGTTTTTACTGACAGTGACTATGCCACTTTTGAGAAGGGTGAGTGGGTGTGTTGACTGGAAACAAGTAGCAGTGACCCAACACAAAGTCCTCATGTACAGTAACATTCAGTGCGGAGACGCCTGTTCAGAGTAAAGACACACAATGAAGGGAAAACCAGAAGCAACTGCGTAAAAATAGGTTGCAAATGAAAGTGAAAGCTAGAGAGTTATGTCATGTAACGCGACCTTAAGTGCATCAATTCCTCATCACCTTGCATGTCTTAATTTCTTGCGTCTCACTTTTCTTCCGTGTCATTTAATTTGCCTTTCAGGGTGTTGAAGATGGCAGTGTGGATCCAGGCCCAGCAGCTCCAGGGAGATGCTCTGCACCAGATGCAGTCTCTGTACGGTCAACACTTCCCCATTGAGGTGCGCCATTATCTGTCCCAGTGGATAGAGGGTCAGCTCTGGTGAGTTTCTCCGCAGCGCAATGTGTGTGTACGTGTCACGGCGTGGTTATTTCTCCAAGCACGGCTGTGCGACATGACCAGAAACATAACCATAACCATTTATAAATCTGTTTTAAGTCCGCTTCCTTCATATCTTCAAATCTGTCAAAAAAATACAGGAAGTTACAGTCTTACTTCCCAAGATTTATTCTTATTATCTGTAACAAAGGCCTGTGAACCAAAATTGACAATTTTGGTTAGTGATGGCTGATTAGGTTTGTTATTTCGTGTTTTATTTTACGATGAGTTGTTTGCATGGATTTATGGCTGCAACTTTAACCTTTTTAATCGGATAAGGAGTTGTTGAGTTGTTGAGTCCTTACACGGTTAAAGGTTAAATAAAAAAATAACCCAATATGTCATTTCATACCTGTTTGTGCAAACTTTTAATACTTTAATACTGCTTTTCAACTACAGTTGCAAACATACTTTCTTCAATTCAAACAGTAGAACTGTTTGAATTGTAGCAGCAAATAAATATGAATACATGCCTAAAACTAAAAGAGGTTAGTGATGTTTGAGTCTGTTGTGGGGACTTGTCTGAGTCATAATTTGCAAAGTATGTCAGGCTTCTCATACTCAAACCATGTCCGTGCGACCGAAGTAGCCACTGTTTTGAGCTCCTTGTGTTGCAGTGCCTGGTTGGAGTCGTCCTCCTGTTCAGAATTACACAGTTCTGTATCGCTTTCACTCTCCTCCATGCTCGTTTTGTTTTGTTTTCGTGCAAGTTTTCCGTGTGCATCGGCGGTGCGTAGAAGAACGGCAGGCGTCGTCCAATTGACAGAAAAAATCTGGCGTTAAGAGTATGATTTGAGACACAACAAAATAAACATTAGGGCATAATATGAAACAATAAGCGTTCTTCTAGCCACGTGATTCACATCGCACAGTCCGAAACCGCGCCAGGTCAACACCTTTTATCCTTGACCCTTCTGTGTTTGCTATTTTAACATCTTAGAGTTCATACGTTACCCATTTAACACACGCATATGCCTATATTTGTGTGTGTATATTTTGTGTTTGTGTTGGTAGGGATGCGGTAGACCTGGAGAACCCACAGGAAGAGTTCAAAGCCAAGCGCCTGCTGGACGGCCTGATCCAGGAGCTGCAGAACAAGGCCGAGCACCAAGTGGGAGAGGACGGCTTTCTGCTCAAAATTAAACTGGGACACTACGCCAGCCAGCTCAAAGTGAGTCTTTTTTTTTTTTTTTTGGAAATACGCTGTTCCGACCACGAGAACAGCACCGAATACCGAGGAATATACAGCACCTTACTCGGTGTAATCCATGCAGTTTATTCAGTAGCCTGTTTGATTAAGAGGCTTTTTGGCTTTGGATTGTTTGGCTGATTTGAAAACATGCAAAGCCAAAACTGGATTATAAGTGTGGCGTTCAGGTTTTAAATGTTTCAATTGACTTATCAGCTAAAGAGAGATTTCCTGTCACTACTTTTTATCCTGACTTAGAAATATAGTTCCTATTTCTATACAATTTTAAATAAATAAATGAATAAATAAAGTCAAAAGCTGCCAAGGGACATTTGAGGAAATTAGGTCATAAAACTGAAATTTCACAGCTCAGACTGTAGCCATGTTTTCAGCAAAATGCTCACTTTCAATTTGTCTGCCTCTATTGTGACAAGATGATAAGCAAGTGGTTGGAGTCAAACGTCTCCCTTGGCTGTAATTCTTAGAAAGAGCCCAGGGTGCACAAAATGTTTAAGAACCGGTTGCATCCACCGTCCCCAAGTGAGGGCCTCAGTAGCCAGCCAGCGCTGCTATTTATGACTGCGCTTCCTGCTTATAGATCCATTTCTTTTGTTTGTCTTCTCCTCCTCCCTTAACCCAGGCAGGGAAACGGTGATGGCTGACTGTGCAAAATAAACCTAAATCACGAATTCCCTCCATGCTATCGTGTATATGTACCTTTTTTTTAAAGATTCTGCTGGTTTCACACCGTATCGCAGTATTTGTTTCATATAGGTTTGTGGCTTATTCTACTGTCAGGAGTACACACAGTATTAAAAAAAAAACATTTGAATTTTATTTGTATATAATGAAGGCTTTGATTACTGTTGGGTTGGCGTGGCCCATGACATGATACAATATATGAAGTAATAATCAGTACGCATGAAACAGTGGCAGAATGTGTGATAACTATTAGTAAGAAGGGTACACACACACACACACACACACACATAATCATTACACTCTAGCAGGAGATAATATTACAATGCATATGGTAGAATTCATACATTAAGTGTATGGTGTATATTCTCTTATTTTCTGTTGCACTTAAATGTAAAACTCTGAATATTGCAATACTGTTGATGCCTTTTTTTTCTCATCTAACTTTACTTGCATTATGGAAACAAGTTATCCTAACATTTCATTTTAAAGGAAACAACACGAATATCTCCAACTCCCTCACGAGAGTCGAGTGAAAGTGAAACAGCATTTTTTTACAGTACCTATAAGTGAATAATATTACTGTAACACAAAACCACTCAAGCCTGGCGTGTGCGTGACACTGTGTGTGTATGCTAATTAGTCTGGGTCTCATGTCTCCGTATGAAGTGCGCCGTGCTCCAGAGACGTGTCTCATTAGGCTCGTGTAATGGGTTTTTAGTGTGTCCGCGGTGTTGGTTCCAGAACTTAGCGAGCTTCCTTGATGCGACTAAATTGGCGAGTCCTGTGTGCAGTGGCTGCTCCGCTCGTCAAGGCGCTAACAGGCCTTAACACGGCACATGTGCTCCTTCTCTTTCAGAGCACGTATGACCGCTGTCCTCTGGAGTTGGTCCGATGCATCAAACACATCCTCTACACAGAGCAGAGACTTGTCAGAGAGGCTACAAATGTGAGTGGAGTGTGCTGTAAAACACACGCCGGCAGCTGTATTGTATACCCACTTTTGCTGATTTGTCTAAACACACTCGGACGCTGAAATATGAAGTTGCACAGATAAACACCTATGGCTTCTTCATGCATTATTCATTCATTTTAAAGCCTGCACAGAGCCTGTAAACACAAACAGGAGCTCAGCTACATAATGGACCTTTTGTATTTCACCATTGCAATAAGATGTGAAGTCAGAAATGGAAGTCGATTCATGGTTAATAACAAGCAGTGAGTTATAAAACCATAAAGCCAGCAGAGCATAAAACATCTGACTCTCTCAGTAACTCCTGGGGTGAATTGATTTCCAGTCACAACATGCCTTTTCTATTAGTGGAATGCATATTTGGACTGATTGAATTCCACCCTGTTTAGTTTGAACCTTTAGGCACCATGGTGCTCTTCAGAGCTTTAACTGACCATGCAGTCTGCCAGAGTATGATAAGCAAATGCATTTCCTCTTTCTGTATTTGCAGCGCTCCCATCAGGCATGTGGTCAGTGGTGATTTTTAAAGTCAAATAACCCAACTGCCACAATTTTGCATCCGGCTTTAATTTCTCATGCCATCCCTCATGCTCACTTTAACAACTATAATAAACAATCCAGCCACAGGCAATATACGACCAAAACCAACATTACCAGTTACTGTTCCTAAACCCGCCATCTCCTCTGTCTGTCTCTGCTTCTGTCTCTCAATCACACTTCGTATTCGACAGTCGAGTTCTCCGGTGGGTGGGATGATGGACAGCATGTCTCAGAAATATCAACAGATCAACCAAGCTTTTGAGGAGCTTCGCCTGCTGACCCAGGACACAGAGAATGATCTGCGCAAGCTCCAGCACAACCAGGAGTACTTTATCATCCAGTACCAGGAGAGCCTTCGTATTCAGGGTGAGGAAAAAAACTCTTCATTTCTCTGATTCCAGCTTCTTAAATGTGAATATTTCCTGCTTTCTTTCCTTCTCTGCGACAGTAAATTGAATGTCTTTGGGCTGTGAACCAAACAAGACATTTGACGATGTCATCTTGGGCTTTGAGAAACACTTTTTCACCATTTTCCGACATTTTTTAGACCAAACGATTAATCGATTGGTTGGGTATAGTTGTAGCCCTCAGTGTAATGCGAAAAAAAAACGTTAATATATTACCTCACCTGTAAACATGATTTTTTTTTTTGGCAATGGAGATGAAAACAACTCCCATGATCCCACGTTACGTCAACCAATACATATTGTATTATTGTTTTGATTGAGAGACCCCTAGTGGCAGAAATGTCATACTGTGCTGCTGTTTGAAAGGTTTTAAAGTGTCGATTAGCTATCTTTATACACATTTGACAGCCATTTGTAAGGTTATGGAAAATGGAAAACAAATATCTGGAGCTTCCTACCTTTACTTACCTTTTTTAAATGTTGCATCGTTCAAAGAAATAAGTCCAGTTATTCTGCCTTACACACAGTATATGCCTTCAGTTTATAGACATTGCTTTTAATGTCATCTCCCCTTTCTTCCCTCTTTCTCCAACTCATCCGCCTGTTGTCTTTTGGATGGCACCCACCCTGCCCCCCTCAGCTCAGCTGTCCAGCCTGGCCACACTGCCCCCTGCTGACAGACAACTACGAGAGCCTGCCCTTCTCAGTAAAAGAGCCACTGTGGAGGCATGGCTAACCAGAGAGGCCAACACACTACAGAAATACAGACTGGTAGAACAACATACACTTTTAAAAAAACACCCTAGATCTAATACAGCGATGCTGATGTTTATTTACTGTAAATATGTGGTGTTTCTGTGTCTGATTGTGTCCAGGACCTGGCAGAAAAGCACCAGAAAACACTGCAGTTGTTGAGAAAGCAGCAGACCATCATTCTGGATGATGAGCTGATCCAGTGGAAGAGACGGCAACAGCTGGCAGGCAACGGGGGCCCACCAGAGGGAGGCTTGGACATCCTGCAGTCCTGGTGAGTTCCACCTCCACTTCCCACTAAGATCACAGCCCGCTAGACTTCCTCACAAACCAGAGGTCACAGGTTTACAAGCTTGCAATTGACTACTGCTGGGTTTATTTCCAGACTTTATTGGCTCCTAACAAGAGAGACATAGGTAAAACAGTTTGACATGTCTTCTTTTCAGGGATTTAATTTCCTACCTAAGTTCACTTCACCTTTTATTTAGGACAAAAAGCCTCACCTGTCCTGTCAAGAATTTCAGTGTTTGTTTTTTTTAAAAAACTATGCTGCTCAATTTCTATGCTGGAGGGATCGTGCCTGTGTTAGGTCTGATTCTCACTTTACTACTTTTTGAATGCATTCATATATGTGTGTGCTGGGGGGTTCAGGTGTGAGAAGCTGGCAGAAACTATCTGGCAGAACAGGCAGCAGATTCGAAGAGCAGAGCACCTCAGACAACAGCTTCCCATCCCTGGGCCCATAGAAGAGCTGCTGAACGAACTCAACAGTACGATCACAGACATCATCTCAGCACTGGTCACCAGGTGTGTGTGTCTTCTGTTTTAACTACGCTGACTGCCAACATTTGAGTAGCAAGGACTTTGCAAGACGACAGCGGTGCTTGAAAGTTTGTGAAGCCCTTTTCTGCATAACTTTTACCTAGGTCACGTTTTCACTTTTTGCAAGGTTCAACTGGCATTTGTGGATGTAACTATATATTCTAGTGCTTGACAAAGGTTGGTCAAAGCCCATGTGTTTCAATCACTTGTGGATAAAAGATGCATCTGTGTGATTGTCGATCACAGGTATTCATCTTAGGCTTGTGTTCATCAGAGCGCTGCTTAATTTTAAATCTGGATTTGCAAATTTGCTAAACTTTGATTAGCCCTAAATGAAGCCTCATTGGTGCGACCCATTCTTAATGTCTTAGAAGTCAATGTGTGCACTGTCCACATGTGTTGGAGTCTGAATCTCATGCTGAGCCAATACAGAAGCCCCTCAGATGGCTCAGATGAACTAGTAATCACATTCAGCCCAGTACGTAATCCAGCCCTCATTCAAACTGAAACACAAGTAGAAGAGAAGGAACCTTGATGACTATGTTCACATGAGGAAGAAGGAGGAGTAGAAAGTCAGGACTGAATGCAAATGTGTCTAGAGTTAATGGAAGTTAATGCACCTAGAGAAACCTCTAGAGACAAAATGCATTTGAAGAGAAGAGCAAAGGCACATGAAACCTTTTTTCAATAGATTATTTTGGGCCCTGAGGCACATCTGCCAGTGTCTTTTAGCTTTTATCTGGATCTCTTCACTATAACTAATGAGAAGTTTTGACAGTGTCCTCTCCCACTTTCCAAGAAGATTATCCCTGCAGGGACCCCATAATGCAGAGACCCAAATTGGAAAGCTATGTCACTGTCACAGCGATTTCTGATTGGCCACAGACAAGCTTGCACCCAGACGGTAACGCTATCACGCACAGTACAAGCACAGGGTTTGTTTCCTCAACAACAACCTCTCTATTACCCTGAAGCCCTAAGGTTGTAGGCTGGGAATGGGAGAGTGTTTCATCACCACTTAGCTGAGCTACAGGCCAGCTGGAGGGCTTGTAGGTACATAAGAACAGTATGTGTTTGCTTTCTATCTCCCTTTGAGCCTGCAGGCTTAATCATTAGGCTGTATCTGCTGTCTCACTTCTCTTTCTCTTTTTTTGTGGTAATGTGGAAATCAGAAGGACAACATGAGGGAAAAGCAACCCAACACTGTCAGGAAGCAAAAAAAAAAATAAAATAAAGTATTTGTTAACCCCGTTGGTTAAATGAACAGTGATTACTTTCATGACCTTTCATTAGTGTGCATGGTTACAGTTACGGTCATTTTCAAAAGCTAATGTTCCTACATCTGAAGGTCAGCAGAGCTTTAATGTTCCCTGGTTAGTTTTCATTGCAGTACACAATCATGTAACATTTTGCACCAAAACACTCTATGCATAAAGTTTAACAAGTCTTATTTAAAGCAGTTATGCAATCACACTGATAAAACACATAGATACAAAAATTGATGAGCCAACCCGCAGTTGGCTATAAAAAAGGCACATTCTTAACAACATTTTAAATAGATTTGTGTCTCATCGATACAAGGTTTCAAGAGAAAGACTGAAGATTAGATACTGGTCGGCAAAGCTTCCCGGTCAGATTTTAAGAGGTTGCCATTCCACGCTATTAAAATGGTTATAAATGACCCAACCGAACCACTTAATCAACAATGCTTTCCTTCCATCTGCATTCGCAGCACATTCATCATTGAGAAACAGCCTCCACAGGTGCTGAAAACCCAAACCAAGTTTGCCGCTACAGTGCGCCTCCTAGTGGGAGGGAAGCTGAACGTGCACATGAACCCCCCACAGGTCAAAGCCACCATCATCAGTGAACAGCAAGCAAAGGCTCTGCTAAAGAACGAGAACACAAGGAAGTAAGTCTAGTTTCCTTTTTTTGGGGTGTTAGCCTTCTCACATTCATTGACATTATTCACGAGAAGTTGTCAATTTATAGTTAATTATGTGGTGAATCCATTGACAGCTGCTGTGGTTTATTTCTGGTTGATTTTAATTAGTCCATAAATATCATTTTTGAAGCAGATGTTTCAAGTTTTACGAGGGTGTATTGAAATTGTAGCAAGCAACACATTTTTTACTATCCGCACATCCTTTAGCAATGAGCGTCTGTGGCGCCATTGAGATAAGGAGTTGTAGTGTTTGTGGGTCCCAGGATGAACTCTGGGCTCGTGTGTCTCCAGACCTCACCACAGAGACACGGCTGGAACTTGAACAATGCCTCAGAGGAATCTATGGTGTGGACGGGGAATCCACATTTAGCTTGTTCTACGGCATCGTTCCACATTCCTTTTGACTAATAGAAACCTTCCAAGACTGTAGGTCAGCCAGATAGACGGTGGTTAAAATTAAGAACAGTTCAATAGCTCAGCCATCATTTGTTGTCTCTCTACTAAACTACTTGGTATGGAACCCAGTCCATAGCCTAAGCATCTGCTTGCAACACAAACACTGAAGTGGTCAGGGTTAAAACTCTGCAATTATACACATATAATGCGACCATGAACTTCATTCCTACACACTGCATGCTTTTTATTTAATCTCTGCCATTCAGATGAGCAGCTTTTTAATTTGATGTTCTCTTGGAAAAATATAACGATCGACACTCAAGTATGTCACAGCAGAGAGTAGAGCTAATTGACTCTCTTTTTCTTTTCTCGTTCAGTGACAGCAGTGGGGAAATTCTCAACAATAACTGTGTGATGGAGTACCATCAGACTACAGGCACTCTCAGCGCACACTTTAGAAACATGGTGAGTTGTGGTCTGCGTGAGCAAGTGAGTTTTTGAGTTTGGCTTAAGGAAGCAGCAGTG
>JAPQRN010000026.1:10942913-10957676 GCA_037367275.1 Coranthus polyacanthus
GGTGTTTTTTTTTTTGATGATGCTGGTGCAGAGACATCCAAAATTTCCCATAGGTGTTCATTTGTAAAGGGCACAGATATTTTCACACTCGTCAAACTGTTGAGTGAGCCGTTGTGCCCTATGGATGGGAGCATTGTTGTCCAATATCAGGTTATTCCTTTAATTTGTCACCCATCTGTATGAATTTGAATATAAATGTATCATAGCTCCTTCATTTAGGTATAAGACGAAGTTACTTTTTAACACTCGAAGAAGCAATGATGTAATATTAAAAGAAAACCAACTACTGTAACATTTTCACATTTTATCTGATTTTTCGCTGCTTTTATTTGACACGGCGTCTGCTCTGCGTCTGCAGGGACGGGTGCCTTTCCTCGTGCCTGATAAGGTGCTTTGGCCTCAGCTGTGTGACGCAATCAACATAAAGTACAAGGCGGAGGTGCAGAGTAACCGGGGCCTGTCTGAGGAGAACCTGGTCTTCCTAGCTCAAAAAGCCTTCAGCAGCTCTAGCAACAACCCTGAGGACTACCGTAACATGACTATGACCTGGTCGCAGTTTAACAGGGTCAGAACCAGGCTCCTTCTTTATGACACTCTATCCCTCTTTTTCACCCCGTGTATATTAAAAAAAAAAAAAAAAAAAGACAGCTTTTAAGAGCATGCTAATTAGCTGCTATCAACCGCTTTTATTATGGGTTTCCGTCATGCCGCACCCGAGAGAGGTTTCCCCTCAGGCTGGTTTTACTCACCCACATGCTTGAACTCTATGGAGCGATTTACTATTAGTTATACATACATAAACACTTTTCTTGCTCCATTTGCACGCCGCCTGCAGCCTCATCGGTTGCCAGGTCTTCATCTTAATGGGCCTGTTTGTCCACACAGTGAAAAGCTGAAGGACTCATTTTCTAGCCCAAAGAAGCTGGCGACGGCAGAAAAGGCACTCAAATTCACCACACATCATCACGCTCATTAGGCAGGAACATCAAGTTTCAGCTTCACATAATTGTACAATATATGGGCCACACGTACACACACAGTTTTACCCTTTTTTCCCTCTCAAACACACACAGTACACACTTGAAACATGATAAACACAACTGGTATAATTGTGCGGATGGCTGTACATGTTCTCTGTATTTTGGACTGGATGGATGGGGTGAAATCTGAAAACCTTTGAAAGATGTACTGCTTGCTTTGGGTTATATTTTTCCCCAAACCCCTTTTCTGTACAGGAAAGCCTGCCAGGAAGAAACTTCACATTTTGGCAGTGGTTTGATGGTGTGATGGAACTCACAAAAAAGCATCTCAAACCACACTGGAATGACGGGTAAGGACACTGAAGACATTTTTGGCTGAAAACTGCAGAACAGAGAAACAGAAACGGCAACCTCTCTTTTTCAAATTGCACGATGTATGAAAACATTACATTCCCTGGCCCAATTTATTCATTCCTGACAATTGAAAAATGTTTAAATTCACATCCTTCTAAACTGGGATGGAAACCAAAGGGATGACAGACTGCAGTTTTAATGCCTTTTTCTGTTTTTTCCCCTCTCTCTTTTAGAGCCATATTGGGTTTTGTGAACAAGCAGCAGGCTCAAGACATGCTGATGTCCAAACCCAACGGTACCTTCCTTTTGCGCTTTAGTGACTCTGAAATTGGAGGAATTACAATTGCCTGGGTGGCAGAAAATCCCAACAAAGCAGGTATGAATTTGAGATGCATCATATTCTTAGATTCTGAAATCCAGATGAACCCGGGAAGGCAAGTTAGACAAAGGCGTTAGAGTCAACCATGTTCGAGACAAAGAAAGACAACAAGCTGAAAGTAACCTAAGAGAGCTTTTTAAGTCCAGCTTTCAGTCGATTCAGTGTGAGGAGGATTTTAAAATCACGTGGACGTAGATGGATGTAGGTAGTGGTTCCCAAACTTTTTCTGCTTGAGACCCAAAACCTCAGTTTAATGTCTCCTTGGGGCCCAGATTTACAACAATAGCTTCTAACACTGACAAGTAACGTGGGGTTGATGGAGGTGGAGGTTAGCGGCGGGCGGCTAGTTAGCGTGGCTTAGCTCAGAGAGTGGACAGACAACGAAATGCCGGTTTCCACACCAACACTTTATTCTACAGAACTTAACACTGACCATACCAAAGGTATTGTGACTGAAGATGCGTCTCAGAATACATTCGACCGTATCATGCCAGGTCTCCACGGCTCTACCTGTCACACATGAGAAGTAGAATATAAAAAGCATGACCTACGCCCACTCGATACTACAGAGAGTTCTCGTGTGGATGTCGAGCACAGCACTGTTGTGTTCTCTGAGTGAACTCTCAACTCTGGTACATCACAGGAAAACAAAGGGAGACACCACCTTGTGGTATTATCTGGTATTACAGTAACATCACATTAACCAGATTCTGACTTTTACAAAAGTTAACAACGACACACAGACACATGAATCAATCAGTTCAAATGATAATGTACACAAATAAACACATGACTGACTGATTCTACGCTGTCAAAACCCTCTGTGAAAGTCCCTTTTGTGTCATTTTCATGTCGTTTTCATCTTGTCACATCTGCAAAAACTACTCCAAAAATAAGAAAAGGAAAAAAAACACAAGCTTAAAAAAAAAAAACCCACAAGCTTCTAGTTTTTTTTCTCCTTTTCTTGTTTTTGTCTCGTTGCATCTTTTGCCTCATTTTTGTCACGACTGACGCCTCTCCTCTGCAAAATGCACAAATTCTCCCAGAGAACACTTCTATTTTAATTAGGAAAATTCACTGACGTATCATATTACTGTTACGTATTATACGCTGACATTTGGTGACCCAGTAAAAACAGCTCTCTGACCCGTTTTGGATCCCGATCCTAACTTTAGGAAAAGGCGGATGTAGAGTTTTAATTGACAACTTGTATTTTTTTTCTTACAGCTATCTTTAATAATGCTGAAATCTTTTATGCTGATAACTGATTGTAGTCATGTTATTGCTGACTCCGTACGCTTGTTTGTGTTTCTCCAGGGGAGAGAATGGTGTGGAACCTCATGCCCTACACAACCAAAGACTTCTCAATTCGCTCTCTTGCCGACCGCATCAGCGATCTCAATCATCTTCTTTTCCTTTACCCTGACAGACCCAAGGATGAGGTTTTCTCCAAATATTACACCCCACCACTCTGTAAGCAGACCCTCTGTTTGTACAGGCTGCCATTTCTTTTAAAATTTCATCCAGCAGCTGCTTGATTGCTGTACAACGGCATGAAAATGAGTCATTTTCTCTCCCTGTACTTGTGTCTTTAAAGCTAAAGCAGTAGATGGCTACGTGAAACCACAAATCAAACAAGTTGTGCCAGAGTAAGTAACTACATTCTGCCTTTCCTTTTGTACTTCCTTCCCTGCTGTGTCTTTCCTTCAATTCTCTCATCCACCCACCAGTCTCTTTTCTCTGTAGCTACATTTTAGAGTTAATTTGAAGTACTGGATCTTGAATTCAGATCAGCTATTAGTTAGCTGTTACATTTAGAGGAGGCCAATTAAGGATAGCCAGGGTTCCTGAGGGAGCTTGTCTTCTATTCATCATTACAGTTAGGCTTGTTAGTTAGCCAGCCCTGCTCCCTGCCTGGCTCAGTGGTTGGTTCCCCCGCAAGTACAGAGAATGGCTGTAATGCAGTGAGGACTGGAAAACATGCTCGGTCGCTGATGGGCTTTTATGTTGTTTGTGTGTGTGTGTGTGTGTGTGTGTGTGTTTGATGATCCACAGATTTACTACGGCCAATCCAGACCCAACCAGTGGGAACCAAACCTATATGGATCACGGAGCCTCCCCAGCACCTGTCAGTCACCCACACACCTACGGCATATACCCACCTATGTGAGTAACCCACATGTAACATGAGATTCACTGTGTCAGTCTATATCTGCACTTCGTGTGTGTAATAATGTAATGAGTAGGGGTGTGACGATTCTTTTTCATAACCCTATTTTGTTTCTTTTCGGGCGTGATTAAGAAAAAATGGGGGGAAAAATGTTTGGGTTTCATTAAATCATTTGCAATTTGTAATATCGACTACGAAGAAAAAAACCTAACTCTTAAGTAAACAAATAATTGTTGCTGAGGATCAATGTATACATTAACTAAATTAAACACACATAGATAATGAATTATCTTAACATCAATCTACACATTAACTAAGTAAATAAACAGTTCTTTTAAGACCAGTCGCATGTGTCACATGATCAAAAAGAGTCACGTGACACATGGAAGACGGTCACTGTGTTCGGAGTCACATACTGGATGCATGCGTGCTGCGTACGTACATGTATATTTTCTACAACCGTATGCTGTAAGTGAATGTTAACTACACAGTCACGTGCCCACCAGGCTTATCACCATGGAAACGGTGGCAGCTGTTTTTTGCTGCAAATAATCATTTGCACGAAACTACGTCATTGCAAATCGTACCATAACAGTTGTTGCCGCTCATCTCCCCTGCAGCGCACAACTGAATATACACCTCCTCAGCTGTATATTCATATTTAATGTATATAAACAGCGAACTCTGGCTCAAACTCCAGCAGAGCACGTGGAAGATGACAGTAATGCATTGTGGGATTGCAGTATATCACGAAGACGGCTCGAGTGGCATGACCAAGAACTGAAAGTCCTGAACTGAAAGTAGCAAAACTACTTTTCCCACCATCACGGACTGAAGGTTCTCAAAAAGCACCACAGTTGTGTCTTTTTCTTCTAATCTGTGTGTCTATATTCTTTGCTTCACCGTAAAACGACTTGCTGCTTTTGTTCAGAATCAGTATTCCAGTAGTTTATAGTATGCCATTTAGAACAGCAATCATTTCATTATATACATATTATAATATTACTTGTTGAGACGCAGAAGATGGAGCCGCGACTCGAGGCCATGGACGTTTTGTATCGTGGATTTGGTCTCGATTTCAGGGATTTTCAGCCTTGTTATGAGCGTCTTGTGATGCTGTGATTCTGTTTCCTGTGGCAGGAGTGACTCTATGCTGGACGCAGATGGAGACTTCGACCTAGACGACACCATGGATGTTGCGAGACATGTAGAGGAGCTTCTCCGACGGCCTGTGGAGAGCCAGTGGGGTGGACAACAGTCGTGACCCTTGACCTTTCAACCTGTGACAACACCAAATGAACCCTGCCTCCCACCTTGTCCCACATGCATTGACATTTGTCATGGTTTAATTCCATTGTTCGTTTCTTTTTTTTTTTTTCTCTTTGTTTTTTTTCCAGATAGCTATAATGTGAAATGTTAATAATGGTTGTGATTTTTTTTGTTTTTTGTTTTGTTTTTTGTTTTTCTTTTCAGCATGAGAACATGCATGTCAGTGACTTCTTTTAGTTTCATTTGTGTCCATAGGTGTTTGTAAAACAGACTAGCTATATTTCAACATACAATGTTACAGTATTGTGAAAAAGTAATGTTCATCACATGTGCATGCATTTCCAGTTGATTTTAAACAGATTTAAAAAAAAAAAAAAAATGCTACTGTACGAAGTCATTTAAACAGTTGAATGTTCTTATTTTGTTATATTTTCTCCTTTGTAAATTGGTTTTCAGTATTTGATAGCGACAATGAACTTGCCCTTGGACAAAAAAAAAAATATGAAGAGTTTTTGCTTTCGCTCTTAACAACATAATCTAAATAAGTGCTCTGCAAAGTTTCAGCCAGTTATCCATATACACTAACCTAAAAAGCAGAGTATCTCTTCTCTGTCTGCGACTGACTGCGCACACATCAGCACATGGCATACTTGGGCAAGTGTACAATGTATTTGTTCACCAGCTGAAACTTAGAGGTGGGTTTATGCACCTCCCTCACTCTCTCATAGGGCTACTTGTCTTCTGTTTGTACACAGAAATGCTAATCAAAGCATTTACCCAGCGCTGCCTGCTTGTTCTCTCAGGTCCCTTTTGTTCCCTTCATCGATGCTACCTCGCATTATTCTACTGACAGTCATTGTTACTTTTGGTTCTGTTGTTGTTCCTGCGCCACATTCACACCAGTAGGTACGGTCATTGGGTTTCGTTCGTGTAGTTTGTGTAATATGTGTGAAGAAGATCGCTCGCTGCCTGAGGGCTAACTGTTGTTGGCTGTTTTTTATGCTTGAAGATGTGAAGAGTCGTCTTTTCTGAATAAATGGGGCGGTGATCCTCCCCCACCTGACTTTTCTGCCTCTCCGTCCACAAGTCCCTGTAGCTGCGTCCTGACGCCGTCGAGCGTCAAACGCATCGCGTCACCAGCTGAGGTTCAAGGCATATATTAGATACATAATCGCAGACTTTGAATGCTTGCAAAGGCTCGCCTGCCACGCGTAGATCTCAAGGATGTGTTGTCTTGTCAGTCCGTTTCTTCGCCTGGCTCTTCTGTTTCTGTTGTGGTCGGTTGGTTTTTCATCGTCGGCCCCCTTTTTTGCTGCACACAAGCACAAATGAAAGAGCAGATGCATGAGTCTGTGAGATAATGCTGAGACTCCTCAAACACACACACACACACACTTAACACTCATGAAAAAAAAAAATCCTTGTCATTGACAACAGCCTTGCACCTCAGGAATGAATGGCTTTGCTTAGCTGACGTATAAGCCAAATAGAAAATGATCTATATCTACAGATGAATTTATTTTCTCAATCTTAATTGTATTTTAGTATTATGTCACTGGCACTCCCCTTTTCAATGTAACCTGTCTTTGCATGACCCTGTTGAGGATTTAAAAATGCCCCGGCGGTTGAGCAGAAGTGTCAATGAAGTACCAGTTGAAAAAGGGCACAGAGCAACTGGAAATCGGATATTTTTGATGTACTTTTGTGTTTGTCCAACAGACATTACAGTGTTTAAGATATTCCCTTGTCTTTGTTTTCTTTTTATTGTATCTTCAGCTTTCTTTCCTGTTTTTTCAGTCTACGTGGGCAGTCTTGTGATGTATCCCTCATTACAATATTCTCATCTTTTTGAGCTTTGTTCCACTGTAGACTGTGCATTTTTTGATGACGTAGATGGTGCTGTGTGCTGTTCGATGTATGTACTATGTTTTGTGGCTTGGGATTTATCACTTGGAGGTTTTCCAAGAGAAACAGCTGTTGAGTTGGAGAGACGAAAATAAAGTTTTATAAATAATTATACGCAACGTGTAGAGGCACTGGGGATTTTTAAATCACTACACGATGAAAGCTTTTTTTTTTTCTTATTTCCTTTTTGAAAATCCACAAAGAAAAGTGTCAGAGAAGTAGTGCTCTTGAAGCTGCACTTGATTCAACACAAATGAACAAAGTAAACTAAAATACTAATGTCTTTTTCTGCATAAAATCCTGGTAATGAATGCAGACCAGGGGTATCCAAGAGCATTTTTCACCGAATCCCATCTGCTGAAAACGGCGAAAAAGACAATTTAAAAGAAAAAGAACCAAAGAAATGTTTGAAAAGTGACAAGCTTTAAAAAATGCAACAACAAAAAAATTGTCTTTTGATACCCCTTCGCATTGTGAGCATCACTTTGTCGGCCGCGTTAAGTTAATAACTGGGATTTATAGCCTTACAGCAAACATAATGCGTGTTTTATTTTGGTCTTTTATGTAAGCGTTAACTTGTAATGCAGTTGTAAACAGGGGTTAATCGGAGTATCTGACACATGAGAAGTAGTGTGAAACTATTTTGCTGAGAGAGGTTGTTTTGCAGTTAGTACAATAAACCGTGAATGTACCGTTCATCTCTGTGAAACACTAATAATCCGTCCTTTCAACCACATTACCAGCATAGAATATTCCTTTCTTTTTGTGGTGGGAAAGTGTCGATGCAGAGATTCAAAAACATCTCTCTAGTCCTTGGTTGCTTAAAATGTCACAGCTGTAACGTGAGTTTATGAGAAGGCATTTGTGTGTTTTCATTTTAAAACTAACCTAAAAATGTTAACTCACTTCTGCCATCTGGTGGCGGTAAGAAACAATACATATTTTAATGCGCTTTACAGCTGCAGATTAAATACTATTTGCTTGCCTGGTGTGCTGTCTGGAGGAAGTGATAAGGAAATATTAAAATATAAAAAAATGACTTGGGATGGAATTCAATAAAATGTCACCAGGTATTGGTGAGGTGATCTTCAGCAACAGCGTAATCATTTCAAAATCCAGTGGTTGCTCTCTTAATGGCAAAATAAATGACTAAGGTTGGTTATAATGTATTGCATTATTGTCTGCAGGCTACTGTGTCAAAGCCTGCAAGTGCATGCAAGTCAATTATTGTAATTCAGTGGAAAGTGCTCTTAGAGGTTAGTGGTGAGTTGTTGCTTGGTTACTAAATCTATTTGGTTAATAAAAAAAGCTTTAAAACTGAGGTAGGCGGGAAAGATAACAGACATACGTAAGGTTTTCCTGCAGCTGCAAAGTTTTCTAAAATGTATTTCTGGAAATCTTTTTTTTTTTTTTGGCAGTGTTTTGTAATGGCCTCTTTGCTCGCTCTCAGTTCACCCGTCAGTGATATGTCCAGGATAGAGGGATGATAATGGGTTTTATGATGACTGCTGCTGCTGCTTCCTTCTAGAAGAACAGAAAACATGAGCACCATCAACCACAACGTCCTCCACGTTCCCTCCCACAGCACGGCCGAATGCCACTTTGTTTTGCTTTGTTTGGGAAGTGATAAAAAGGCAATTTTTGTCCAGGAGTCGGTGCTGCCGCTTGTCTTCAGTTATTTCAGCTCTTTTTCCCCATTGTTGTTCCACATAGATCCAGACGTAGGCAACCTGCGGCTCCTCTCCAGTGGCTGTATCCAGGGACGGAAGTAACAAATTACAAATAGTCTTTGTTTCTTTTACCCAAACTTCACCACAATCTAAAAAAAGTCTCTAAAAATGTGATCTCCTGCGCCAGGACGGCAAGTCGCCTGCTCATGTACTGCCAGGATGTCAAGATGAAATGCCGCAGAAGTGAACAGGATCTAAGCAGACCAACCTAAATGCAGAAATAAATCAACCTGAATCACAAACAGGTTCAGCTGACGTTGAACGCGAAGAAAGAAGGAGGGTTTTTTTAGCCCAGAAATGTGGGGATAGCGGCTTACAAAACCTCTACAGAACAGGCAAATGTAAAATGTTTTTGCCAGTGGAAATGAAAAACATTTTAACATTTTTGCTGCTATTGTTTTAGGCCTAAAGTCCTTCTTATTACAATCCAGTTGTGGAATGTAAAATGTTTTAACATTTTTCAGCTAAAATGTGGATCGTACTTCATGTGAAACCTAGGTTTAAAGAGCTCAAATATTTAAAAAACATTCTTCTGTTTCAGGCAAAAACAGAGATCGTAGGTTGCCAACCCGTGACATAGTCTGTGGTGTCTTTGTGTGTTTCCTGAGTGGGTGATGTGGACATATGGGTTTTCAAGGCATATATAATTTTATATCATGGCAATGGTATATATATTGCAACACGGTAATTGTTCTGTAAATTAAATTTAAAAATGGATCACATTTGATTGCTTTCTTCTTTTATACATCCATACAAACAATCCCTGCTCAGAATGACCCTTCTTTGTCGCGTTCACTCTGCTCTATGTTTGTGTTGCCTTCATGTTAATTTCCTGCTTCCAACCGTGTGGACGAACACAAAGAGCCCACGTGACAAAAAAAAATATATATATATTACCGTCAAGAGTGGGATTTGTGACATGAAGTGATAAACGATGGAGCAGAATATGAAACAAAGCATTTTTCTATCATCGCGCAATATATCGTCTTAAAAATCGGGCCTTTTTATGAGCAAACGAGCAACTGTCTTGATGATTAATTGCCTGGTGTGATGTTTCAGGCAGAAATATGAGAATTTATGATGTCAAATCTAATCGTGAACTAAACATTTCGGGGTTTTTGCTCAGATGGTGGTTAAGCTACATTTCAATATGATTGTTATTGGTCATTGGAGTCCATGAGCATTAGTTCGGGCCAGTATGGGCATTAAGCTGTCTGTTTTTGTAATATGTGCTTCACTTATTTACCTCTTTCACTTTAATGGACAGGAGTCAGTACGGGTTGTTTTTAGCGCAGCAGGAAAAATATGCAGTCAAAGAAAAATATGTTCACTTCCCGTTATAACCTCACAAAGTCTAATGTTCAAAATGCTCATTTTAATTTAGACAGTAACAATAATAATAATAAAAAAAAATATATATATATATATATATATATATATATTCATATTTGCTGTTGTAGGTGCAACCCACAAAAAGGTTTATCAGTTTGAATGTAATGAGTCAGAGATGCCGTGTCTGTTTACTGTGATAAAAATGAATTCGCAGTATTCTGTTTCATCTCCATTAGATTGAAACTGACCTTCAGATACCGATAAAGGTCTAAAATATAAATGAATCGACTAATTTTGCAGTGTGTCTTGCATCATGACAGGCTTGCTGTACTTTATCCCTCACTATAGTTTGTGTTGCGTTGTTCATAGTCGTTTTCTCCTCAGATATTCACTCTCATTCGACATGATACTTTAAGGACAGTCCTCTTGCAGAACGCAAATACGTTTATTTATATAAGTAAAATAATCCGAAACACACATGGTCATAAAGCTGTGTAGCCGCTGACTGCTCCAAAGCTCTGACCTTTAAATCAAATATCTAAAACAGCGTTTTACAATGTACTAAAACTGTATTAAAAGCAGTAAACATATAATGCAATATATTCGTAACAGTACGGGAACAATACATGCAAACAACTTCAGCCCCTGAAATCATATCCGCCACGCTGAATAATTCCACTTTGTTGTGAAATTCACTAAAAGATGTGTTACATGTTAAACAAATCACTCTTAAAACCTGCTCCCAGGACTTGGATTCATGTCATCAACCGTGGTGGAGTGAATATGTTCAAACATTTTCAGTACAAACAGGTCTTACACGAAAAAGGAACGAACAAATAACGAGCACAGACAGCAAATGTCAAGTTACTACGTTCAAAACGGAGGTTCGAACATGGAAGATTTTGAAATGGAATGAAAATACGCTCTCAGTTCTGGATCGTCTCCCTGATCAGCAGGAAATTGATAAGAGCATTTTTGATAAGAGCAGATTTCAGAGCAATAGCTGCTTTCACCTCTTTCAGAAATACTTCAGTTCTAGAATCTGGATCCTGATCCACATCTGGGCCGTCGTCTAGGAGGACCGAGATATGGGACATACCTGCCACGAGTGAAATGTTCAAGTGTGCTGTGGCATCTGAGTTGCAGACGTGGACAGACAGACGGGGTCAAGGGTAATAAACGGTGTTGACTCCCGACAACACTGAGCCTCAACGTACATGCAGTGCGTGGCTCTATGTCGCCCCCTGCAGGTTACGTCGGCTCCGTGCCGCTTGTTGCCGTGGACGTCTGCGCTGTGGAGTCCACGGCTGACGCGAGCCGGTCCCGACACGAGCTGCAGGAGGCTGGACACACGGGGAGCAGGGGATCGAGTCAGACATACATGCATGAAGCCAAAAAAACCCCAAAAAAACAACCCAAACCACACTGCACGTCCTGCGATGTGTCTACTGCACATGCACACATTGCGGTGATGATACTGAAACAACACACAGTGCGGCCCTAACGTTTAAAAGCGTATATTTACCATCTTTGGTAAAGGTTGTTTTTTGTCTGGTGTCTGCATTTCTGATGACAGATGACAGCACACGACCTTTGCAGATACGTCCGTCCAGTCCGGCCTGCTCTGGTTAACCAACACACACACATTACACACATTACACACACACATTACACACACACAGATACAGATCTTACACAATGCATCACAGCTCTCTACGAATATATCTGTGAATGATCCGGATAAAACACACAAAAAAGAGGAAAGAATAAAAATAAAAAAATAAAAACCATCTGACAGTCGAACCAGTTTTCACGTTTTCTCTAATCTTTGATTTTCAGTGAGATACTGGATGGTTTGAACGTGTACTGAAAAAAAAAAAAAAAACACAATTTGGTGAAGCTGTTATAGCTGTTTTGTAAGATGTCAGGAGCCAAAAGGTCTTCATCTTATATCATCTTCATCTGAAAAGGAACCGCTGTGCTGCCAGACTTACGTACAGTCGTATCAGCCGTAAAGAACACTTTTTTCTTTTAGTTTTTTTTGTGTTGTTTTTTTTCTTCCTCTAACCTGAACTGTGCGGTCGCCGGCCTGGGTGCGCTCTTCGCCGCTCTTCTGGCTGTTCCCTCGACTCCCCCCGTGGCTCGGGGTGTGGTCCCTGCTCATTAGAAGAGCACGACACCGAGACGCAGAGGTGAGCGTTCAAAAAAGGGTTGCTTGGTGATCATGAAAACATACATACATTTTTTTTTTTTTTTTCTATATATATATTTCAAACCCATATCTCTGCTACTCGTGACGGTGTTTTTCTACTGTTTCCTTTCGGGGGATCGGGTGAACAGCTCCTCTGGGATGGGCTCACCTTCTGCTGGTTGAACTGAGGACACTGCAGGTAAAGCGCAGGCGCGTCAGCTGATCTCACCTCCTGTTTTGCTGCCGGAGCTTGTGCCGAGAGTAAGCCGTGAAAGGCCCGATGGTTCTGCGAGCAGGGAAAGCAGGAAAGCAGGGCAACGCCACCGGTCTGCTTGATTTTTTTTATTTTATTTTCCCCAAAAGAAGACAGAGACACGTATACTTTACTTTTCAGCATCAGAAACGAGCGCGTGTAAATGTAATGTAATAAAATAATGTCATTGTAAAAACAGTGACTCCTTTCAGAGAAGCGCATACTTTGCTGTACTTACATACTTTGCATGTGTTCTGGAGGTCCCCGAACCTGCTCCTGAATAAAACATGAAATGATTAAGGCGCATGAAGATAAAAGTGGTCTGTGTGTGTGGGTCTAGGTGATAATTAACAAGCTGATGAGCACTGTGTGAACTCTGTAACTATTATCTAGTTTTTAAGCCATGATTTCAGTCAGTGTGACGTTACCTCATTCACAAATAGGCTTATTGTCATTAAGGACAACTGAGACTAAATCTGAGACTAGCAGTGAAAGAATAACTTTGTTCACTGAAAGAAAAATGACACAAAAACGAAACAAAAACTACAATGGACGACGCAAAGCAAACTGAAACGAAATAGAATTGAAGATAAAATCATCTGTTTTTTTCCCTCCAGTGTTAATGGTTCACGGTGTAAAAGAACAATGAAATAAATCAGATTTGATGTCATGCTTTCTGTCGTCCTACCTTTTTCACCTTCTGTAAATCAAACGTTTCCTTACAATACCCGAAAAAATGTCAAACTACCACTAAAATTGTATTGAAACTCACCAAAACTAGTCAAGTCCTCGGAGTAAAGCGAACATTACTTACTCACAGGCTAATTCCACCTAACTGAAGTCAAAACCAAACTAAAAGATGAAACAAAAATGAAACTAATGACTAAAATTTAAAAACTTACTGGTGCTGAACTCTGTAGTTCACTTCTTTTAGAGTGCGTCATGACAAATAAAGCCGACAAAGAGCCGAGACCGAGGAAAAAAAGGACGAGAGGAAAAGCTCGTGATTGGACTCGTACCTTGACGTGGCTTTGTTTCTGCTCGTCATCCTTGTACAGACATCTGGTGGTTTCATGCAGCTGATCACACTCTGCCTGAAGCTGCAGGATGGCCTTCTGCACGTCATTCACCAGCTCCGCATTCTGACACAAACACACTCAGCCACATTCAGAAACAGGACGCTGAATCTTTCTTTTTTTTTTTTTCTTCTGACTGAACCTAAAACACCTGCCTGTGTGTCGTTGAGCACCTGTGCTCTGCCTCCTGTGTGCTGCTGCAGTAATCTGTTCACCGTGTCCTGCAGCTGCTCATAGCGCTGGAACAGAAGGCTGAGCTTCCTTCCCAGGTTCCCTCTGCTGCTGGTGACGGCTGCGTCCCTGCTGCTCCGATGCAGGCCGACGGACGGCTCGGAGGTCACGGACAACTTCATGTCCTCCAGCATGCCTCGCAGGTGGTCCAGCTGAGGCCAGAGGGCACGGAGAGGGCACAAACTTTAGTCCGAGTTTAGCTACTGTATACTGCATGTATGAATCAAGGCTTTTACCTACAAGTAGAACAGAAAATGGTCTGTTTTGTCCACTGCAAATATGAGGCTGCACATTCCCTATAAGGTGATGGCACAGACTGTATATAAAGATGTACAGAATAACATCACAAGTGAAGCCAAAACATCCTGACCTCCCCCTGGTGGCTGGCCGCAGTATAGCTCAGAAATCCCGCCCCCTCCTTATTCTATGGGACTCTATGGGAAGTAGAAACTCAAAGGTGATTTCAGTCTTTTAGGTAGATTTCATGACACTGATTTGTGTTCAAATCATCATCTTTCTGATAAGTTTGTTTTTAATAAGTTACGTGATGTTGTATATTGGCTAACTGGCAGCTGTCACGACCAATCGCGGTCAGGCGTGCAGTCACAAACCAATCACAAACCAGTCAGGCAGCTTGGGTTGATGCGTCTCTACTGTCCAGACTAATTGCGTCATACAAGCAACACGGCAGCTCCCATGACTGCTGGATTTTACACGAAGAAACAACATCGCTGGGACCCCATTCCACCTATGCAGTTTTAATAAATGGAAATATCCACTGAGTTTATACTCTGGTGGTAGGTGGCATATATGGGGGCAGCTTTTGCCCTTCTTCTTTTCTTGCAGCTGGTTGACATTACCTGAACCACATGCTGTCTGGGGGGGGGGGGGGG
>JAPQRN010000026.1:10965244-11021271 GCA_037367275.1 Coranthus polyacanthus
GAAGAAGAAGAAGAAGAAGAAGAAGAAGGGGACATGATTTTTCTCCATATCCGTCTTCCTAGACATTTACTGTTTTAGGCTAACCATGAGCAATCCACTTCTTCAATCCCCTTTCACTCTTTTCCTCTCCCACATCAAACATTCAGGTTTCATTCATTTCTTCCTCTCACTGTTCTGCCTGTCCTTGAGAATTAGCTGGGCTATACGGCACTAACAGAACACAAGTCATTGTCATTCATAAGGCTCAATGTGATTAAAGCCACTGCATTTTCGCTGTAGATTAAGCTACTTAACCACACAAGGTGTTCCTCCTGGGAAAAAAAAAATCCACAGAGAAACACTAGAACCCTTTGCTCATGGCCCAGCTTCTTGCAAAATGACACCCAGTGATTAGTATACAGTAATCCACAGTGTGTCATGTGGGTGGTGCGATTTATCAAGAAGCATTTCCTCATTGTTTGCAGCATTTTCAGTAAAGATAACAAATAAGCAAGTCTGGCCATGATGCAAAGACGATGCTTTGACTCGGATTCGTCTGGCCACACTGGGCAATTATCAACAGACACTGAGCTCTCTGCTGCACATGACTCCTTTCATACAAATTGGCTGTGATTTGATTTTCCCTCTCAATGGGGTATAAATGGGATTGTATTATTCCATCTTATTGGACATGTCTCATCTGATATGAGCTGACCTGATGATGAACGTTACATCCTCCATTGTCGCTCTTGCGGTATGTGAAACAGACCCCCCCCCCCCCTCCTCCCGGCTTACCCTGCATACTGTCTTACGTAAAGCAACGGGACTGACATTCATAGGCTTCTTTCTCTCCGTTGTTTTCTCCTGGTGATTGTCTTCAAACTTCAAATCAATAAGAGGGGAGGTGTGGGTGAGTTAGAGCGTCCTTGCATCTTTGATGAAGAGCAGCACTGTGAAATTATAGCAGATGTGTTACCTTTAACTATTCTCCTCAGCACATTTGGCAGATAAAAGTACAAAACTGTCTTATTCAGCCTCCCACAAAGGCACTACAGAGACTGATATAGGCTTGATTATTAACATTGATCTCTCCTGTGCTCATTTAGATTGGACGTAGATGTATGTGCAACCAAAGTTACGATGAAAAGGAGCTTTTTCTTACATCTCAAAATGTTAGTTTGCATTTGAAGCAGGATTCCCATCGTGGAAGCTACAATAGCTGTTCAGAACTGGTATGCAGAAATGTTGAAAAGCAAGTAAAGTAATTCCTTTCTGTGCACTTTCCTGCATAGCAACAAATCACCTTGACAAAACAAGGGCACACTTTGTCAGTGATGCAAAGCACCTGAAGCCCGGCTGAGCCAGAATCATCCAGTTGCAAAGCTGCAGCAGCTGTAAAACCTGCAGTTCTGAGAGTGTTTCAGTCCAACGTGGGCCAGCTATATGCAAGGAAAAAAAAACAAAACATGTTTCTTTCTTCTTTTACACCAGGAGTTTGAGTTAATGGAGTTGGGGCTCTTTAAGACTGTACCTTTCACAATTCAAATCATTTTAAGGTTTGTCGACTGGGACGTATTTTATGCAGAGCTTCGGGAAAATTGAGGGTTAATTGTTTATCCCTGTCTCCTGATGACTTTAGAGAGAACAAGGTCTTAACCAGATACATCAAACAAACAGATGAAAACATTTTGAAAGCTTGAGCATTTATACCATCAACTATGAACCATTTATACACACGTGCTTATTTGTATTACAGTCAGCTGTGGATATGCAACATCTTCGCAAGACAGTTAGGACTTATATTGGCTTATGCGGATATGAAATACTTAAAAACTTAACATTGATTATGGCTAGAAGGAAGAATACATTCTAAATGAATGAACAGAACTACAAGAGCTGCAGCAGTAAACCCCATTATCTGCATGCAGATTACTGAGCAGTAACTTCACTTGCCTCTAGGTGGCTGCAGGTCTAAATTGCTGTTGCGTCCTTCCCTAATTGTTTACATTGTTGCCTGATATTTATTTGTATTTACACATCCCAAAGTGGATGCTTTCCGTTTGCAAGAAAGCTCTGAAAGCGTGCTCACTGAAACAAAGTCAATACGTTATGAATAGACTGTTGTTAGATTCAGTTTTCATGAATGTTAAATATTTTATATGAACTTAATAGGCTACACGCACTTAACAGAAAAGCAAGAGGCTGCTTCAAAAATACCGAGACTCCTCCGGACTCCTCATCTGGAGGATAAAAGTTTGCCACAATGTGCACTGGGTTATTCCCATCAGAACTATATTTGACAGACTATTTCAAGTGTTTGGGCTTGAAGTGATGGCCATGTATAGAGAAGGAGAAGGTACATGACGCGCGCGCGCACGTGAAAAATCAAACTGTGATTGCGCGCTCCAGTTATTGGTTAATTTAGGAGCGCGTACGCGTTCTGTGGGCTTAATGCGATTGCGCCCTCGCAGTCTTGAATTTGTCCCGCGGATGCCTGTGAGAGGGGAAGCTCCTCCGCTTGCAAGCACTGCAAAAGTGTACAGGACGCGCACGGCAGAGTCGAGAGAAGCGGACGCGGTGAGCCAAACCGATTTTTTTGAGGACAAGGACGCGAAAAGTGCAAGCTGCAAACAGAAACAAGAGCATAAAGCCGCGATCAGAAATCTGTTTGCCCCGTGTTTTTTATTTTTTATTTTTTTTTTGGCTACACGCCTCCAGAGAGCTATTCGGAGGACGGAGGAGGTCGCTTTCGGGGTAAACCGTCCGTTCGTAATTTCAGCAGGACGGTCAGTCCTTACCGGGTTCAAACGCTACCGTGCGCTCCGATGATGGACCGCCAGTGTTGAAACCGGTGAACAAGACTAGCCACACTGGACGCCAACAAGTCCATCGTGCTTTGAGAAAATGGGTTGTTTTTACATTGTGGAGTCGAGGGCTTTCCAGTAACACCGGCGGATCATGGCAGGGGTACACGCTTCAGATGCTGTGTCGGGACATTTTCTGGATCCTGCCATCGGAGCCCAGGGCGCGACCAACGCAGCGGGAATCGCCGGCGATGCGGCCGCGCTGCCTCCGACCGGTACCCGGACGTATTTGGAGGTGTCGGCCGCTGCCCAGGGCTACGGGGCCGAGGGAGTTTACACCAATGGACGATACAGGGAACACAGCAGTCCAAAGATCGGGAGTGGCAGCCGCGATAATTCCGCCGAGAGAAGTCAGGGAGGTGGAAACATACCTTGCGGCATCATGAAGGTTGGTTGTTCGAAACAATTCCCCTTGTCTCCGTTTCTCAAGGTGACACAAGTGAAAATTGCTCACCGGCTGTAGCACGTCCAACTAAACGCGTGATAAACCCATTGTTGCCCACACTGCGGTCCAGAGACTTCCAGGAGTCTGTTGACAACGAGAATAAAGCAACTTTTATTTTTGATCAACTCTCTGTATAAGTGAGGCACAAGGACAGAATGTATAACGTAAGGAGATTATCCCGAGTAAGACTTAATATCCCCACTTATAGCAACGACAGATGTAGTTATCAGGAATATAAGAGAGATGCACCCATAGGCTTCCTCAGAGAACATCCTGCACGTCCTCATCGCTCACTGACATCATTTTGGGTACCTCACAACATCCTGATTTTGATGTTTGTTAGAGTTTACAATTACCATAAAAAAAAGTCTAACATTCCCAAAGTATACTGCTTTTGTATCTGCATTAAGATGTTCATTTATTTCTCTTAGTGACTCTATTATAAATATTTGAAACACTTGAACATAGGCTATAAAAGTAAATAGATGCTAGAGCTTAGGATTTGGTGTCTAATATAAACTTGATTTGTGGTCCAGGGGCAGGCCATCTAGCCCCATATAGTCCCTCCATTAATGGGTAGTGTGGTTTTAATATATTTAATGGTTGCCCACGCCTAATTAGTGCTCTCATAACCAAAGGTTAATTAACTCGTAATCCACACACTGAAATAGACAAGAAGGCAAGTTTCCTGGAACGATTCACAGTATATAACATTACCCCATATTGTGCTTTTAGTACACAATAATGCTTTGTTTTTACAACACAGTGTGTAGTCTGTAAGCATGACAGAGTGTATCATGGGGTCCTTGGTAGAGATAGAAGTATTGCGTAGGTGGAACACACTAGAGAGTTGCTTTCTATCATATCAGACCTAGTTTGCTTAGCAACTGACACAAAACACTGGCTAATTCTTTGTTACCCCTATAATTGGATTCCCCCGTGAATATGGGAAAACACGGCGCACCCTCCCACAAACGGCATGCATACATGTATATGTACACAGACCTCCAGGTGGGCAATGTGTGGAATCCAAAGCTCCTCTCCGCTCACTCTTCATCCTATGAATTTGTTGTGATGTTTACTATGAAAACATTTGTTCTCTGTAATCCATCAATATATATATCATACATTTTGAAAGCCCCAAATCCCTCCTCTCCCTCCCACAATCAGTCCTCTGAGTAGCTCATCAGCAAAGCATGACAGGAAAGCTGGAGGTGTTTGAGCTGATAGAATGTGACTGATAAGAAATCTTCAAAGGCTGATTCTCTGAATGTCATGTTCATATGATGTGGGGAAAATGGTCTTACTGAGCTTTGACTGAATACAGAAACAGTATATATAGATGAACTGCTGTCTGCTGTAAACAGCAGCGGCATCTCTGAAGATGAGAAATAAACAAAATAACAGATTGTAGCCGAAGCTGTGTCCTTCACAACAGTGAGGGAAATAATCTGCGTGATATACTTGGTCTTCAGAAAAATCAACATGCTCTGTAGGGTACAAATCCTGAATGATGGGGCATTCATGTCATTAAAGCACAACTCTCCGCAGATGTAATGATCTGACTGATGATCTGTTATACTTTCTGAGAGGTTTATTGACATTTCCAGAGCCTTCCTCTCTGTGGTATTACCATGTAAACAAGGCTGTAGACATGTCCTTGGTGAAAAAAGTGACTCAGCTATATGAAAGACATAATTTCAAACTGATCAGCTGGCTAAACTGGTGATGAGATTATAGAGAAGCTGTGTGTCAGCATGTAGAACTAGACTCTTGTTAATACATGATACGGTTTAGCTTCATCTGACACAGTCAGTCAGTAAAATGTTGGAATTACTGCATCTTGTGCACCTCAAATGATAGTTTGTACATTTATGAGTATTTAAAAGAAGATACATTATATTTTGGGGTATTTCTGGTATTATTTGCTTTATTGGACAGTTATAGTAGAGCCAGACAGAGAAGAGACTGTAAAACATTTCTGTCACAGAGCTTGAGATATGTCATGAACTTGTGATACGCTTTCATGTTCAGCAGGTGTGAGGCTGAGCATGTCTAGAAGGACGCGTCGCGCTTTATAGTTACAGTACAACCGGGTACACACCGTTAAAACGGAGCACGGTGGGAAACTGGGTCAGCCATACTTGGTTCATGTATAGCGTCTGCACTTCCACCCCCTCTTGAGCAGCGCCCTGCATGTGTGTTAAGAGTGGAGGTTTTAAACGTGGAGGAGCTGCGGATCCATGGGAATAGAGAAGCAAATGAGCAATTACAGCTGCACATTACCTCATTAACATGGCCCCTCAACAAGCAAATCCTCTCGTCTTGAAGAGACTGAGTTTATGCGTGTGTGTCCTCTAAGCGGGCATCCAACTTTGTCCTCTTGTCATTTCCTCAGTGGGGTGACAGTGTCATGGTGGAGAGGCTGCAAAGTGGCTAGAGGGGGGGGGGTTTGTGATGGAGCCTTGTTATGTAATGCTGGACTGTGGACAGCTGCGAGGCCGGCTCCAGCCTGGCTGATGGGTGGAGGGAACTGACAACCAACATGAACAAACAGAGAGTTTGAACTTGGTATTATCATGACTTAACATTCTCCTAAGCACGTCCCATACCTTTAATTTCTTCTACATTCTCACTTGACTTTAGAGCAGTTGATAAAAGGTTTTTAATTCCAGAGATCTGCTGGGGGAAAAAAACCCCAAAAAAAAACACAGTTCATGTTTGGGTTAAAACTAATCCAGAAAGAAGGAAAGACCTCTGTGATGTAACACTGTTAAGGTCCATCGGGAATAAAGATCAATAAAGACCACATGGTTATCAATCTGTCTTGTGTAACGTCCTCTCTCCTGTCCACCTCCACACTGAGTGGCAGGATATCAATACTTCCTCTTACTCATGACCTCATATAATAGATTTGAGCCAAAATGACCCAGTTCACCCCTCATCAGATCAAGAGTGTACCGGGATGCTTAATAAGATTCTAACATATGATGATAGGCACATGGAGGGGTCAGTCCAGTTGACTTCTGCTTCCGAGAGAGTGAAATAGAGAAAATCTTTTGCAAGGAAGAGAGAAAGTGGTATTTGGTCTTGAGGAGAAACAAGAGATTTCGCTAACTGTATTTACAAGGAATAAATCTTTTATCTATGCTTTATAGAAGAGGAACGTGTCATGTAAAGACATAGTTCATTTGGAAGAACACCACTATTTGCTTCATTGCTGGACTATTTCTAACTCAGGAACAGTGACTTCCTTGAGTCTTTCTTGGTTGCCTGACAAGCGTTCCTGTCCAAGAAGTAATTATGCACCAAACCTCCAGGAAAAAGAGCAAATTGACATTTTTCTTACTTTGGTTTTTGGGTCAATGTTTCAGAGGAGAAATGGCATGGTAGGTAGTGAGGTGTAGATGTGCTGGCAGTTGTTGTTCCCTTTGGATAAAGCCAGGCAGGCGGTTTTTCAGTCTACATACATGACTCACATGAATTCCTCGCATGGGAACGGGAATGTTCTGCTCTTTGCAAGAACAGAGCATTCATTCCCTGGGTTAAAATGAGGACACTTGACAGAGAAACCTGCGAATCAGATCCTGATGAACTGTTTCTTTCTGCCGCTCGAAGCAGGGTTACGTTTTTGGGAGCAGAGACACAAAAAGTGATATCAAATACGCTGTGAAAGGCTCCTTCTGATCACAAAATCACCCCCCCCCCCACGCCACCGCTCTCTGACCACATAAAACAGAAGCGGCTGTTCACTCCTGCTGTATTTGACCACCTCTGGCCCTGATAACAGCTGCTGCACATTGTGCCAATGACTCAACAGAGCCCAGTCTTAAAGCTGACCATGCCTTTCATACTGTGTCTGCCCAAGGTTGATGCGTGGTTAGTCCTTTTTATGGCACATTCGACTTCATCTCACAAAGGTTTAGTGAGATTGATAAAATGGAACTTCACCGCATTATTAGTGTCATTTTGCCTGGATGTTCCTCAGATTGAAAAGTGTGGAGAATTCTTGCTCTATGAAAGGTTGCATTACATTATTGAAGGTAGCTGTCCCCTTAGGGGGCTCATAATGGCATTCAATAGTGTGACCTGACCTTTTATGATGTTAAGGCAAATGTCATGGATTCTAAAGGCATTAATAACCCCATGATAAAAAAATTGTCACTGATTGTTTTAGTTGATGTAAGGCAACCGCAACTGTGCCTTTTTCTATTGGAAAAAGTGCTGTTAATAGAGTTGTTGTTACATTTGTTTTTTTTTAAAGAGAGTCCGCTTTTTTTGCAGACCATGTCTTCTGAAACAGTGACACCTACTGTTGTCATTTTTGGTTTGGCCAGATCTCTTGGCTTCTTGGAATTGAGCATTATAGTTATTTTCTAGATGTTGCAGGTGTAAGTGATTTTGTCAGCCTGAGGAGTATTTGTGAGTGATCGAATGATTTGACAACCCGATGCCTTGTTCAGTCTCACTGCACAGTAGTTCAGCGATCACAGATGTTTTTGAAATAGTGATTCGTTACAGAAACTGACTATCCTGGACGTAATTTGTTTGCGAGGCAGCTGTTGTAACTGTGTGGCCGTACATTTATCATCGATGTTGTCGATAGACTGACGCCGAATACTGAACATTTTTATTAAAATCCATGGGACATATGTAGAAGCTGTAGTCAGCGCACTGAGCTAAGACTTTTTTGTACGACGTTTCATCTCAGTTGTCAAATTCTATGAAACTGAAACAAGAATATAGTGATTAAATACATCACTCCTGCGTTTCTTTCTTCTTCTGATACACAGGCATTGTGTGGTATTGTAGATGATTGTGTTGCAGTGCATCTAAGAATATCTCTATTGTCATATCGTGAGTTACTGTGTGATTCCCACCTAATGGCCATCCCTTATTAATTGGTGCAGTGAAAAGTGCATTTCTGTTTCAATCTTCAAACACGCTGTATGAAAATGATTAGTATATGTGAATTTTCTATGTCAAAATACTATGTACATTACTGATCTTTTTTTTTATAAATGTGTATTTATTTATTGATTTATAGCACAATTGTTGTTCAGAGGCCTACTGTTAAAATAAAAACAAATGTATCCCTCTTTGTTTACTTGAAACCTCACATCAACACCTGCATAAAAAATAGCTTTTTTTCAAACATGCGCCCGCCTGATGGATCCCATTGTCAGTCTGCCTCTGTCTCCCTAAAGTGAGATTTGAGTGATTCTCTGGAGGACTGAGGACACCTCAGTACAAGGCTGAACTAATAACACTGATTACATGTGGGATCATCTGAGATGATGAGAATTGGAGTAAGAGCCTATCCACGCCTCACTGCTCATATCACAGGCTTTACGTAGAACACCAGCTCCCTCCCACTCTTGCCAAAATCTAATTTAAAATAATGGAATATGGATAGAGATGCTGAAAGTAAGGATGAAATGCACGTCTCTTTAAAGGATTTAAAAAAAAAAAAAAACAGAAGTAATTCCCATGGCTCTGGCAGCAGTACCCCATGCTGGATGCTTAGATATTTTTGGAAAACAGATCTGCACTGCGTTAAAAAGGAGGCGGCGGAAGATGTGGTGCGGTGATTACAGACGTCTAGAGCTGCTGAATCATCTCTTGCTCTCCTCGCTCATTCTCTCAACGAAGCAATCGGCAAAATGCAAACATCACAAACAGTCGTCTTTGTGTTTTGAATCCACAGCTTAGCGTCAGACGGGGAGCCGAAGCATCAAAAGTTTTACAAAGGTCAACTACTCAGAGAGAGAAACACTGCGCTCAAGAATCCCAAATGCATTCCTGCTGCTACAAGAGTGATTAACATCTTACTGGAGTGAATTCAAACAATGGAGAGCAGGGATGTTTTATGTTGTTGTTTGGGCTTGTTATTAAAAGGTTATGTCAGGTGCTTGTAAAATACTTTCCAAAATGTGGAATCGATTTTAGCTCTGTTGCCGTTTAACTTAGATTGGAGTATGCAGAGGACAGGATTAAATGGGTCAAAGTCTGACTATTTATCAAAGACGTGACGTGAAAGGTCAATTTAAAAGCAGTCGGAGCTTAGTTTCAAACTCATCCTGACACAGTCATTTGTTATACATTTTACAAACACTAAAGTGTGTTAGGAGGTTGAGTAATGCGTCGCCCCCTGAAATGAAAATTTCAACAGTTGACCCAGCCCTTTATTCACAGATAACTACTGTTTTAATGCTAATTAGTAAACACACAGGGCTAGACTAACTGCTATTACCGCTCTGACAAGGATTTGGCGTATTTGACTTTGACTTATTTGCAAATTGCTGAAAGAGGACACACAGTAGCTGAGTTTGTTTTTTTTTTTTTGTGTCCTTGCGACCTTACAGTATAGCTTTTTTTCACTTGGGCGTCCGGAGTTGCCTTTTAATCCCGTCTCCTTCTTTATTTCCTTAAAGGATAATTACATGAGCTGCGGCCTCAATTGGCCATGTGTTAAATTGAGCCTCAGACAAAAAAAGAGGATCTCAAACAAGGACAATTGATTTGATTGGACGCCACCTTGGTGTGTTTGGCTTGATGCCTTATCTCGAGCAACGGTGATGAGACACCAGGGAGGCTGTGTTTTACTCCGTGTGTGGGCCTTGTGACAGAGGAAAGTCTCCGGGCAAAATAGCACGGGCAGGAAATTGGTTTGATCAGGAGATGATACCGCATAGTATTCAGAGTCTTCCCAAATGGTCCCGACTCTGTCAGGATTGCTGGTGTTATTTCAGGGGCATAAGTAAGCATGAGTAATGTTCGCAGTTGTCAGGCTGGATGTTTCCCAGGTTCATCTGGTTTAGGGCGAACGGGGGATCTGACGGATGAAAAGGACAATATGTGAGAGTGGCTCCACCTGGCTTCGCTCTGACATGTTCTACTGCTGTAGAACATACTGTACTTCTCTTTAATTACATTTTTCTTCTTCTTAATGTGCAGTATGACAGAAAGGGAACAGCGCACTCAGGATGGCACCGTGTGACTAAAGATGATGACACAGTTCGCAATCAGCAAAACAGTTGCACGAGAAATGTGCTATTTGAAAGCAATTTGAAGTAACATCTCAACTATTCATTGTTTCAACGAATCCTCTAATGGGATTTGGACCAAATTCAGCATCGAGTTAGAAGCTATTCAGGAGGCTTGAGTTAAATTTTGTGTTGTACTTTCCCTGCCACTGCCTCTGTCATGATGTGTGTAAACCGTGCCTCGAGTTTTCTTTCAACTTATTCTGTAGAATTAGTGAAAGTGTGAAGGTTTCCCTTTGATGGAAAGGAAAAAAAGGAAGCAGATGAAGCTGGGTCTGTTTCTGTGGGGTTCTTTCATCGTGCTACTTAATTTAAAAGAGCATGAAGGGGATGGTAACACAAAAGACCAGCGCCAAGTCCTCTTTGGACTTGCTTTATTTACTAAGACAGTCAATCTGTTTAGTTTAGCCTACTGGAGGCAGCGCACTGTCTTCACGTCTGCACCATTTCATTCTTCTGTTCTTCATCCTCCCGCTGGCGAGAGTGGTCCGGTGGAGTTATCTTGGTGACTGAGATCAGAGCAGAGAGAGAACGATTAGCAGAGGGAAGGGCGTGATGGATGGATGCATGCGTGTGGTCAGTCGCCGTCTCTCCGATAGGAAGCGACATCGGTGAACGGCAATGGTGAATTTTTGCAGGCGTCTTGTAAAGTGGTACAACTGATTTTCTCACTGAAACAGAAGGAAATCTCTAGCAGGAGGACAAAAAAGATCAAAAGTACTCTTTATTCAATATTTTCAGTGTCAGGGACCTTTCCCCTAGAGCTACTGAAAAACCCCCCCCCCTGGCTCTCTAACGCTGTCTGCTTTCTGTATTTTCTTTTTCTCTTCCTTGTCAGTGTGAATGCCGGTGTTGTTCCTGGCTTCTGTCTACATAACTTTACTATAGATTTTTGCGATTCCATTCTTACACCTTTGAGTTCCGTCTGCACCATCATGTCAAAACTCAGTAATGCACAGACCACGGCTGGTTTATAGATTTTATAATCGTGGGCTTGATCTCTTATTCCCCCATTTCTACGGCTGAACAACACAAAGTCCTTTTTTTTTTTCCGGTAGAGTTCTACAAAGCTGATGTGTTTGAAAAACCGCTGTTGGTAGACAGTATGATAGGATTATTGTATTATTTGTGTTCACGATCAAACATTAACACTCTGACACTGATTAAAATGTGTTCTTAGCACAGAATATTGAAAAATGTCAAGACGTCAGTGTCTGATTCGATTATTCTTCTCTTTTACTTTTATCAGACAGGTTCTATTTAAACTCAGCACTTGCTCAGCTTTGGTTTGGTGGTGAAACCTGTATGAGCAGGTGCTGTATACGCAGTAATATTGAACATTTTCAAACAGATAACAGCAGTGAGTCTTTTTGCCTGTTCAAGCTGTCACTCAGATCAGGCTCCTTTCTTTTAAATTGAATAATTGAATGCTTTTCATTGAAAAAACTATTCACAAAAAATCTTTGGCTGCAGAAATCTAATGTGATTAGACTCCTTCCTACAAAGTGTGCAACAGTAGCACACATTGAACACCGTTATGAAATTAACCCTATCACTTTCAGTAGGACTTTATAAATAAAAAACAGCACATGATGGATGTTGGTGAACAATATGGCCCTGCGTGTATAGAGATGTTTGTTTGCCAAGCCTTGCTTTTCGTCTTGTTACCAGTGCGTCACTGAAACGTCGCCAGAGATTCCCAGATGGTGCCATTTTGCATTTTACCCTGGTGGCAGATGGCACACAATGAAGATATGTTGAGCTTTATGTTGGGCTTTATTAGTTATATGATAAAGGTGATTTTATTTTTAGGTATGTCTTCTGTCTGAGATTCATCCCAAGGCCATCTGCCTGGTTTGTTTTTTAACATGGTGTTTGAACTGTTTGTTGTTTGCTGCCTTGTTCTCACTCACGCTGCTGGTGACTTCATATGTGGCGCCAGAGGGTTGTCTTTACGCAGGTTACAGAGCAAGCACAGGCATGTCACTCAAACATTCCACTGATGCTGGAAAACTCACATTTGTGTTCAACTCTTCTGTACAGATGTGTCCGCGATGTAGTGCTGTAATGCTGGTTTGTAATCCTTCACAGTATGTATGTAGAGTTTATTTTCAGAGAGGGCTTCAGTCTGTCTTGAGAATACAATATATGTGGGATTGCAGGATTAGGTTCTGGGGTTTTTATGCAGTCCCAGCTCTCTCCCTGCTCTGGTCCTCCGGTCCACCAGGTTTCATCTGCTGAATTGTCTGTTTAGCCGTTTGTATATGTTATCTGAAAGTATACAGTCGTTTGTGTGGGAAGGAGACACATACTGGGCTTTGCTGTGACATTACAGTGAGGGATTTTATGCATGTTCTTTGCATTGCATGTGTAGGGGCTTGGAGAGAGAGATCTGGACTTCACAGTGTGAAATATGATACTGTACAGCGAGCACACACTCCGTAGATGGGAGAATAAGAGGGAAAGTGAAGCCCCTTTTTTCTATTCAAGGCAGGAATGTTGCGCCTTTGTTTCGCCTCGTCATTCTGTATAACTTGTCACTGGGGAAAAATTCCACAATTATCTTTCAGCATATTGCAATTCAAGTGGTCTGACATGAAACTAAAATTATACCTACTTCTGTGGACCCTGTCAAAAAGACTATGTCTAATCACAGGTGTTTTCAGAGGCGCAGCGGTGTTCAATGCATGATTGACAGCTGTAATTACCGATTGCTGCAGAGATTTCCTCAAACGTGACTCTGCTGCTGTACTCCGTGGTTCAGCACGGCAGCTTGTAGAAGTGTTTTCTCTTTTTTCTCGTGGCGTGTAACGGCATCGTGACATCTATATTTAGTCTTTTGATTTGGACGGAGAGGAGAGAGCTGCAGGAGGAAGGTGTGCATTTTCAAATCCTGCAGCTTTACTGTAAGCCAACAGCAGACGTAGTCACAGAGCTGAACCGATGTCTGCAGGAGAAGTGTGTGATGATGAGTTATACGTGTGAACTTCCATTAGGGGATTGTAAAATCTCTGAGGAAATGGTTAGCAGCTAACCTACAGAAACCAAATTGGGGAGGCGATATCCAGGAACACCTTGCCCTCCGCGCAGGGAACAACTAACCCCACATTATTGTTTTGAAAGCAGTCATGGTGTACTCGCATTTCTGACAGGCATGGTAAGTACGTCAGTTGCGTCCCACCTTTGATTCTGGGACACTGGGATGCTGTCTACTTTGTTTGTAAAGCTGGCATAATGAGGGAAATCTCTGTTTAAAAAGTGCTTGAGTTCACTGGTTTGCCTGATGAAAATGAAAAATGATGAACAATTTATTTTGGATCCGGTCAACGTCCAGATTTCCCTGCTTGATGGAGTGGTCCTCAAGTAAAACTCTGGACAAGTACAGTAATTCACATGGCCAGTGCAACCATATAACTGCAGAAGTTGATGTTGGCTCATTTCAGATTCTATGGCTGCTGTACTTCAAGATGAAGCACTCAGCAAGCAGCAAACACCTTTTTTCCCTCTCAGCAAGGTAAAATATGAGCCAGCAGAATGTCGATAAGAGTCCCACAGCAGTGATAAACAAGTAGTGAAAAGCCTTCGGCTCCCCTTACTTACATGTCCCAACACGATCCAAACGCCAGTATAAAATGTTGCCATTGTATGTTTTTGGAAACCACGAATATGTATAATCTCAACATAATTTGTCATCAAAAGATCCCTCACTTTATTTTTGCCTTTCCTCAATTGGCAGCAGGTGGTTGGGGTGGATTGCGGATACATAAATAATCCAGGACTCAGAGAGCGAAGTTTCCATCCCTGCTCCTCTAAGTTTTTAGGTTTAGGCAATAAAGTGCTTTGGTGGGTTAGGAAAAGGTTGTATTTTGGTTGAAATATTAATAAATCTATATTTTTTCATCACACCTTTTCATCTTTTTGCTCCATTAAACCAAGCACTAGTATCTTTCTTTAAACCAAGTGTCTGAACCTAAACATAAAGAGTTAAATCATGCTCTTTCTGAGAGACACCGTTGTTTTTATAGCATCATTATATTCTGTCAAAGCTGTCATAAGTTGCTACATGTATCTAGAAATATTGATATGAAACATATATTTGGTTTGCAAACACGTACAGTGGCAGAGTGAGAATTTTTTTTCATTTAACAACATGTAGTTAGAATGAAAATGAATGGCTTCCTCGGAGAGAAGAATCCATCTAAAAACTCAAAGGCACTGTTCATGTAATTTGTCATAAATGAGGAAAAAGCTTGCAAAAAGTGTTGGCCTTTAATAAGGTCCTGGTGCCAAGGCGTGTTTTTCATGTGGGCATCATATTAATGCCGTCGCCTAATGTCAGATTCCAATTAGCCTGAATGGAACAGGTCAGTCAGAGTAAGTGGGTACAAATTCTCAGCACAGGGTGACCCAGTTGTCAACAGCTCTGACAAGGTGCGTGAAGGGAGCAGTCGTTGTCATGAGCCTTTTTTTAGATAGAATCAGAGGTGTGGAGGAGAGCTCGGAAAGCGAGTCTGGGCTGTATCTGGAAGCTAATTTTATTTGTGCACTTACGGGTGTGTGCGCACGCGATGGCGTTAGCGGATGCAAGCACACGAGCGAGTGTAACTTTGAGCGCACGATTGTATGATTGTGCGAAAAGGTCACAGGCTCACGCAACATGGAAGTTGGTTTGATAATCAGGCAGAATTAAGGTCAGTGCGTGGCTCTGATTGTCAGCGGCTTGGCTGGTGCTGAGATGTGTAGGTGGCACACAGATTGGGCCAGAAATAAACTCGGAATCTCAATTAAACTATTCGGGGCACACTGTGGATCCAAACTGTGAATAAAGCTGTTTTTCAAAAAGCGAATCTGAAGTATTTATAAATGGATAACGAGTGAATTGAACATTTTTGATTTACAGAACCCAGATTTTTCCAGATCTTGAAGAGCAGTCCACTCTCTCGACAAGTTTTCAAATGGATTCACGTCTAAAAGGTATTTTATTGTGATGGTCATGTACTTCACTCACTGGTTCTACTCAAGAATTCTTGCGTTGAAGGACTTGGAGTGTGAGAAAAAATGTGTTTCCTGTACAAAATACTGATATTTTAATTTTTATTTATACAAAATGAGTCGTATCCTCCAGCGCTGACTGACAAATCACGTGCGATACACACATTTCACAAAAGTGCCTGAAACGCAGTGAATCTGGAGTTTTCTCAGAGTTTTGCGAGCGTGACTCAAAACATCCAAAAGCCGCAGAGAAATAACCGAAGCCAAAACTCATTATTTGACTGAGGGCATGTTTTATTTATTAATTTACAAGTTTTATTACGAGAGCTGTTTGGGATGAGTTTAGAAGAAGGCACTTTAAAAGGAGCACGGGGGAATCAAACTTTAATTTCTTGTTATCAAAATGCCTCATTTAAACTGATGTTGTGTTTAATTGTTTTGGTTGTCTGGAAGAAGCTTGTTTGAAATAATTCATTTCCTTTCAGGCATAGGCTCTTCAGTGTTTGGGGTCTGTGTTAGCAGTGCATCTATTAAAGCAGAAATGACCTGTTTAGCTAATACGCACCATTCAATACTTGTTTATTTATTGCATCATGTTTTTGGGTATGCATTATACGGGCATTCTGTTTGTTAAAGATGTTCTTGATCTGTTTGGTTGTTTGTGATGGATTCACTCGGAGCCTGTCTGCTGTCTTTTCTGCTTGTGTTGTTCAAACTGTGTTGTGTTTGTGTATCGTGTCGAGTAGTAATGCGTGTTTTGTATTGTCACCATGTAAACTGCATGACCGCAGGAAGAATAGCTGCTGCTACGCAAAAGCTAATGGGGGATCTACATAGACAAATATCACCATGGCAATACTGAACAATGTTATTGCAGATTTTCCCCACATCGTGCAGGCCTTGTATTCTTTAAAATAGTCGGTCCTGCCAACTCTTAAATGTTCAGTGAATGATATTTAGTGACATCTAGTGGTAAAGTTGCAGATTGCAACAATCTGAACATCCCCCCCACATACACTCAACTACGGTGGCCAGAAAAAACGCAGAAGTCCCAGAGTCAGTGTTATTTTTGTCGGATATTCACTCTGGTCCACACTCAAGACATAGTAGGTGACTGTAATGCACCTTAACGCTGGATGCCACCTGCTATAAAAGAGTAAAAAGAAGAAGAGGAAGGTCGTTCGGAGCTACAGTAGAAACACGGCGGCACAACGTGGACTCCATGAAAGGTGACCTGCTCCTTCTGTAGATATAAACGGCTCTGTCTAAGGCAACAAAAAAAAAACACAAGGATTCTCAATTCCACGTGATTATACAGTCATGAAAGCGTAATCATGAATATCATATTCCATTTCTGCAATTAGATCCTCATAAACCCGCGTAAATCTTACACGCCGGACCTTTAAGCCTACTTCTTATTGCCTACCTCTTATTATGGCCTTACCTGGATCTTAAATGCTCCGTGCTGCACCAGTGGTGAGGGAATAACATACAAATCAATGACTGGACTGCTCTGTTGAATGCTGCTCACCACAGGAGAGGAAAAAAAAAAAAAGACAGAGGAGAGAGAGGAAAGCAAACCAAAAAAAAAAAAGAAAAAAAGAAAAAGATGTGAGGTATGAAAAAAGCAGGAGGATGGAGATGAAGAAAGAGGAGTGATAGTGCCTGTTCTACAGCTATTGGCCATTAGCACCTTCAGTTGGCAGTAATCCTGAACAGCAAGGACTGCAGACTTCTCCCAACAGCCCAGTCACGAAGCAGGAGGTTGCAAAGAGAGAGAGAGAGAGACGGGGGGGAGGAAGTGAGACAGAGATGCAGGGAGAGCGTGAAGATGTGAAACCATACATTTTGCATGTACGTGCTTCAGCGAAGCCATGAGGGCGCTCCTCCTCTGTCTTCCTGTCCTAATTTAACCCGCGTGGTGAGTAGTAGAAAAACTGACTCTAATAAAAATAAATAAATAAAAAAAAGCGCGTTGCTTGGCAGTTGTAATGCACCGTGCTGAAATTGAAGTGTCAGACTGTGTAAGTGATTCAGCACATTCAAGATTCACATACAGGGACCGGTTTTATGTGTAGTGCATTTGTGTGTATTCTTATTACGATGCAAAACCACTGCTAAAACAATGCATCAGGTACATGTGTTTATTATGTCTGTCCTGAAAGAACCCAGATGTTATTAAAGGACTGACAGCCACCATTATAGTTACGCAATGGATTTTGCAAAAGTCGGAATATTTAATGTCAAAGCTGCAGTGAACGGTATTTTAAATTCTAGTTTTATGTCCTTTTCTTGATTTTTCTCCTTCCTTTTCTCAGACCTCATTTTTGAAGGGTTCACCAGAGTGTCTGCTGATGCTTTGAGGAATCTCATTTCACTTCTTTTTTTATTTTTTTTTATTTTTCCTCGTGTAGTTTTCCGAGTTTTAATCAGGCAGCGCACACTGTCCTCGTTGTTTACCCACCATGCAGTTAGTCAACATCCACAGCCAATTAGAAACCAAATGAGCAGAAGTCCCGTTCCCAACGCTCGCACTCTTAAATGCTTGTGGAGTCTTTTCCTGTGGAGTGTTTTATTGTATTCACCCTTGGACGTCAATATTTGCCCAGAATTTGCCAAAGCGAGATATTCAAGGTAGGGATTGCTCAGGCTTAGAGGCGCAAAAAAACACATATCCCTCTTTTGTCAGAATGTTTTCTAGAAGGACAGTATAAACCATTTCTTTACTACCACCACCTGCACATCCATCCATCCGTCAGTTGTCAGTATTTTGATACTCGGTTACTCGATACTCGGTAAGAAAAAGTCTAAATTCGCTGATTGTAGCTTCTTAAATGTGAATATTTTCTATCTTGTTCATTTTTTTAACTATTTTTTTGATTTAGCGCTTATTTTGTTCATTCTTTTGATCATTTTGCTAATTTTTTGGTTCATTTTTTGATTTGGCGCTTATTTTTGTTCATATTTTGTTTATTTTCTTCATTCTTTGGGATGATTTTGCTCATTTTTCTGTTGACTTTTGTTCATTTTTTAAAATGTATTGCTTATTTTGTTCATCTTGATCTAATGTCGTGAAAGCCATACGCCGTACGACATTAGATCAAAATGATGTGAGTTCTTATTCAACTTTGTTGTTCTGTTTATTTTCAGCAGCAGGAGGAAAGAACAGAGTTGTGTGAAGGGGACAAAATGTACTTAATGTATTTTTGATTGATGATATATTGTTGTTATCATTTTTCATTTTTATCAGTTCCTTTCCTCTTCTGTGACAGTAAATTGAATATCTTTGGGTTGCGGACCAAACGAGACATTTGACAACGACATCACCGTTTTCTGACATTTCATAAACCAAAAAATAAATTGAGAATAAAAATAAGCATTTGCAGTCCTACTGACAAACCAACAAAACATTGTGTGACTGTGAGGCCTATGCACTATGGATACATGTTAGAAAATTGTATTTACTCATTTGTTTTCAGGTGTATCTCTGCAGATGAGCACAGATCACAGTTTTTGTTACCAACTGTTTCGCTTGAGGCAAGTATATAAGGTATTCCAGAAAGCTGCTGAATTTAGTTAAAAAAAACAGAGCTGAAGCATGTAATGCATGTCAGTCATCAACATCACCTCAGGTGATTAGTATTCACACTGTACTCACAGACACCTCATGCTGAGATTGATAAAACTCCCTCAGGCCTCACATATGTGTTAAAAGGAGGGAAACAGGTGTGCATCGGTCCATTAGCCTGTCTTTGTTTGCGTTGCTTGTGGCTGTGAGCAGGGGATAATGTGTTTTTGTAGTGTTGTTGCTGTTTATGCTGTGGAAGAAGCATTCATGGTGCCGGGGACAATGCCAGCCCCTGTGGTGCAACCTGTTTTCTACCTGCCACACTCCACACTCCAGACTCTGGAGACCCAGAGACCCATAATGTGTGATCTCTTCAAAACAGTACCAACCCACACAATGGCTCCACAGTGGAATTGTCTGCTATCACAGACAGACTAGAAAGAGGGCAGTCAAATAGTAGCGATGAAAGGAAGAGAAAAAGAAACAGAGATCTGGCTCCGGATGCAGGGAAGTGAGAGAGGCGGAAGAAAAATTAGCATTGTTTTGGTAACGTGGGGTATTTTAATGATGTGAAGTGAGCTGAACCCAACCTGGACGGGTCAAGGTGAAAACCAGAGGGAGTCAGGGATGTTTACTAGTTTATGCGATGGCAGAGGAAGACAAATAGGAAGGAGGGAGAGAAGAAGAACTTTAGGGTGGAGTCGTGATGGCCGGTAAATCCTTAAAGTCTGGCCACATGCTGTAAGATTAGCAGATAACTACACAGGAATCTGATTAGAGGCTAGTTTATTAAATGTGATGCATGGGATATTGGAGTGGAAGACAAGTGAAGATAAATCTGCATGGCCTGTGGTGACTCCAGACAACAAATATAAAGCCCAGTTTAGACCAAAGATTCATGACAAACGGTTTTAAGAAAAGCCAGCAACTCAGCCATTGCTGGTTTTAGAACATAGTGTTTGATCTGTAATCTTTTTCTCCAACACATTTTCACTCCTAACTCGTCACATTTCGATGCACAGCGTACCACCTAGAATGCCATTTTTCAACGCGCAAGGGAGGCGTCATTGTTCTGGACGCTGCCGTGGTTACCGTTTGTTTAGGCTCAGGCATAAAAACAACTCGGTTTGGGTTAAGGAAATAGGGTCGGGGGAAAGGGCTAAAATAAGAACGACAAAGAGAAATAGCACAAATAAATACAGCATGAAAAGGGACACGAACCCTGGTCTCCTGAGTGCAAGTCCATGAGTATTCGTGTGCCGCCATAACCACCACAACCACCTCCTACTAAGGTTTTGTGTCACTTAAAGTCACCTGGTCCTTGACGTCAATCTCCGACTCATAAGGATGTACATTGACGTCTATCTGGTACCCTGCACATCGAAAACCGACGTTATAGCGCTACCCTCGACATTGATAATGGACGCCAAGGGTTCATGACCAATGTGACGACTTGGGAGTGAAAGCGAGGAAGCGCTGTCTCATTATCTAGGTGAAATCCTGTCTTCATAGGTCATGTTTTCTTAGAGGCGACGCATCCGACACAAGTGCTCCAGGAACAGATGAGAGAAATACTTGACCCTCGTGTCGTTTCATCAGCACCAGAAATGCAGCAATTACCTCAACTCGCTATCGCTGTCTCACGTCACATACTTTAAAATGATATCCTGCGATCATTCGGACAGTCGTTGCTATGGCGTAAACTGGTAGATTTTCAGAAGGTGCAAGTTTTCGGCTCATTTTGCCGTCAGTTTTCAGTCTGAGTTGTCACAGTGCGGTTTTTGATTTTAGTCTAGTTTTAGCACTTTTTTTTTATCAGGTATCATGAGGAAAGCCTTTTAATAGAAGCTGAAGAAGCCGGGACTAAAGAACGCATGACATCAAATATAAACCATTGTTTATTAAAGAGCCCATATTGTGCAAAGTCATTTTGTTCTCGTTCTCTATGAGGTATTAACGCTGCGGGTAAACCATGCTGTTGTGTTTAATTTTCGTGCTGCATGGTTCATTGTGTCTTTATTTAGTTTTTGTGTTTTTGTTAAATTACTTTTTCAGCCGGTTTTAGTTTTAACCCTAGCACCCACACACACACACACACACACACGCACGATTTGTTTAACGATGTTGTTCAATGCCATCCCGTCCTCACTGGAGTTTGTCCTTGTAAGAGGATGTTCTACTCCTCCCTTTTCTCCCGCTCGGCCCCTCCCTCTCATATCCCAACCCACATCCAGACGAGAGAGAGAGCGAGAGGAGAAAGGATCGCATTTCTCGGAGTCAACGCTGCACAAGCGTTATAGGAACCAGGCAACGGGCCGTCACTCACAAGCATCTTCCAACGCAGCTCATGCCAAGCACATCCGCGATCCTCCTTCTCCACGTCATGTTTTGATCTTAGGCTGACGACAGTTTTGATCGCTGGTGCAGATGTGGTGGTATGTTTCCCTGCCCTTCCTTGTGTCATGCCACCGTGCTGTAGTGTATGTCATGGCCGTCATGTACGTGGGGCCGTTAGTGAGTCTGTAGTAATAGGTCAGTCGCTACAACCTGTATTGATGGAGCTCTTGACTGGGAATAAATTGAAGTAGAGGTACTGTATGCGCTGTGGAAATGTGGACCATAAACTATATCAAACATGATCATTTAAGGGTCTTACGTGCCCACACAGCCCGGCTCTCAGCAGTTCAAAACAAGAAGGCCATATATTTGGTATTTATAAAGAGTCTTTTAGTTAGTACACTATGTTGGCAATAGGTAACTGACATTAAATAATAATTAATTATGGAATTCTTGTATTTGCCGTGAAGTAAGAGTGTGAAAGGGTCAGGAAGAAAATGTGTGCAGATGTGAATGGCATCTATTCAAGTCATGCTCTCTGAAAGTACTCGCAAATTAATGAGAAATATTTTCACATTCGCGAGATATTTGACAGAGAGACAATTTCATGGCTCTGGTCAAACATTCACAGTGTCTCCGTGAAAAATGTATTTATTTTTTTTCTTCTATTCTAACTGACTGCTTCAGCTGTGATTTTTGTACTTTAGTCATTCGTCACAGGTCATTCTGTTAATTAAAGCTCATCTGCCATGTGTAGACTTGTTTTTATCTGTGATGTCTGTGCTGGATGATGACCACCCTCACTTGGTCAGACTCTTAAATTAAAAATGTATTCATCAGAGGGATACGGCAATTTCATTTAAAGCAGCAATGTGACATCACTGCCCCTCAGCTGTTGTAAAATCACTGCAAATCACGGCCTCGTGTGCTTTTATGAAACGTTTACTACGTGTACCTGCCAGTCTGTTATTTACATGATTCCTTTTGTCTCTCGGCAGCATCAGAGAGTTTTTGTACAGTTTTGTACAGTACAGTGAATGGACCATACAGTCTGTTTAGCTCTCACCGTTTTGCATCTTGACTTTTCCAGCTCTTCAATCTCTCTCATTAATTTCCGCATCTCCATTTATCGTCCTGCTCTTTGCAGTCCATCTCTCCATCGCTCATCCACGCTTAGTTCACCCATTAACAACTAAATCTGACGGGGTTTCCCCCCCCCCCCGCAGTAATAGTGGCGTAATGCAGTCACAAGTAATTGCGAGTTTATTTATACACGTGCATTACACCTGATGATGAAGAAGAAGACAAAGAAGAGCCTTTTATTGCCATTGAACACTGAAACATTTCTATTTGTCTATTAGGCTTTGTAAGAGAAACCGCACAGGCCACATTTGACATGACTAATAACTAAAATATACATAGAAATGACTGATAATGACAGGTATTAACAGAAGTTGAGCGCCTCAAGATGACGTCCCAGTCAAATCTCAAACAGCGGAAAGTGATGTGGAAATAATAATGAAATATGACATTTATGCTTCTTTCTTTTAGCTGTTTTTGTACAAATGAATGGAGGCGATTATCACGATTATGCAAAATAACTGCAAAAAGGTGATTATGTAATAACTGTGACAGGACTAGTTATCACAGTTATCACAGCTAGCAGCACAACTATCTTACTCACATGAACGTGTTTTTACATCATTTCAAATAAAAAAAAACTACTGCTATTTGAATATTATTATTACTATTGGTATTATTTCGTTAGTTGTGATCTATATTGACTAGTCAGTCAGCCTTTTAGTTCTGGGTCTATTTTTTGTTGAATTACTGGTTTGCAGCTTTGTCTGGTTTAAAAGCATGACAGAAAGTGAAAGAGGATGTGTGAAAATTGCTTTCCGTTCACTTTAAAAAGCAGAACCTAAAAGCTTCGGCGAACAGCAAGTGAGGAGAAGAAAAAAAAAAGTGGCGAGTTGACTCTTCTGAAGATCCCTCGCTGTATTTATTTATGTCACTTTGTGTGTGAGAGAGAAACCCAGACAGAGATGGACGGCAAGACATCTGGGGAGTTTTCATGTGGTTTTGTTTTGCAGAGGTGAAGGATGCGGGTGGCGGCGGCGGCGGCGTTCGACCAGCTGATGTTATGCCGATGTTTTGGTGTTGTTTTGTACTTTGTGTGCTGGCCTCACGCTGACTCAGCACCATAAGAAAGACACTGAGACAGAGAGACACTCTGTAAGTGCACTAATGGTAGCTTCTTGCTGCTATTGAACTCTTCTAAAGGCAGCCCTCCTCCGCTGCTTTCTCGCCGCGTCTAACAGCGCTGCGTGGGTTACTTTTAACCTTGTTCGGGGTTAGGCTAAAATAGACGATCTGTAAGTGCAGTGGTGCGTGTTATTAGGCTTCATTTGAAAGGGAACATCTTCTAGTTTCTATATTCGACATGTGACTGAAACACAATCGAAACCGCAGCCGTTTAAACGTGACTCAGATGTAACCCTAACCCACACGTGACCTGGTGGATGTTAAGTGGTTTTAAAATGTATTTCACCACAGATTACAGAACACACGCCCTTAAGTATAATTTGTAAAGTATTCCATTAGATTACTCACATACTTTGGATTACTTCAACATCGACAACCTATAGCTTACGTTGATGTAGAGACGCTATAAGTTATATGGAAAACACAAAAGCGTTTTTTTCCTGGCCAAAAATGACGAAGGGTGTTTGTCCTTGACCGTTTTATTTTCCACAGTATAAAGTTAAGTGTTTGTGAAGTGCATTTTATTGCAACTAATCCTCTTGAAATAAAAACGGCAACAGAAAAGGCACTTTTTACCTTCTCTCTTTTCATACAGCACGAAATGGGTGAAAAAGGCATACATTTACTATTCAACCAAACATGCAACGTGGTTATTGTCAACTCAGTCCTCTTTCCTCGCGTGTAAAATATGCAGTTTGTCTTGAATCAAGGGCTTATGATGAATGACTGATGCCTTTTTAAATGTCAGAGCGAATTCGGTAGATTTTAAAAAGCGATTCCTTTAAGTAATCTGTTCATTTGAGTAATGTAATTCTGGTTAGGGATGCAGCGATCCAGCTTTATCTGTTCTGATACAGATACCGAGTACAGATCACAGCGTAAAGCAACATCATGCTTGACTTCACACATTGCCTTCTAATAGGGTTACAATCGCAGTCGTAATCACAATATCAACCCGTGCGATGACAGAATCGCAACAGGCTGCAATTTAAATGTCCAGGTTCAGGGTGAACTAGTTGCAGAACTGTGGAAACAATGAACACGATCTCTGCTGTATGGTGACATTTTTGGGATTTAGTGACACTGATCAGAGAGAGGTACTGTGTAAAACAAGTTTTTGTATTTATGCTAGTTTAAGTTTCCTTGACGACTAAGGAAATCACAAATCGCAGTCGGAATATTGCCCACAATGATCACGACATGACCTTTGAGAAATAAGCTCGATTGTTTCAAATGATTTGCAACAGACTATTTACGTCCCCTTCCTGCTTTCAGAGCTTTGGTCCTTTTGACGCGGTCAGAATTAGCTACAACGCTAGAAAACATCCAACCAAACGCCCACATCCACACCTACACCGACCTTCTCTCACTCTGCCGTCAACCTGACTATTGATTCTTTCTGCATTTAAACACTGTTCGGCAGAGTTTAAGCAGGATGACTCATTTTGCCGCGTCCACTGGTTTTCCTCGCGCGCCACTGGTGTGCAGCAGGACTGGTGTCCTTCAGACCACCTCTGCACAGCTCAGGAACTGCATGTTCCAGTCACATCAGAGCACAGCTTCACAGTAGCTTTAGGCTGCATCCGCACCTATTAGTTAGCACTGCTCCTCTCTCACCTGCACTATACCTTTTTTCCTGGCCGATACTCATCATCCACTACAATATTCCTCTGTAAGTGAGTCTGATTTTCCCCCGTAGCATCGGGTCATTCATTAACATAATCCTCATAAAGAATATTAACAAGCTGAATGCACCAAAATGTAGCTCGGTTCCTATCTTCAGTGTATGGTCCAGTTCAAATTTGACCCTCAAAACAAGTATCTACACCAAATTTTGAACCACAGATCTATTTAAAATGTATAAATATCCTCTCTGGCTTTAATAAATGAGTGGTTAATCCTTCGTTAATGTTTCAGAAAACAGAGAGAGAGTGTGTTTTTTTTGTTTTTTTTTCATGTTTTTACCTAATTTGTTTATGGAGAAAAAATGCACCTGCTATAACACAATATCATGTCCTATTTTACCTATGACATAAAAACAGAATTAAAATAAACCCCTATTTTAAAATGACTGTCAATCATGTGGGTGTTATACATATACAGTTTTAATTCAAAGTAACCTTCATAAAGAGTTCAGGATCTATACACTATTATTATTATTATTATTATCATCATCATTATTATTATTATTATTATTATTATTATTATTATTATTATACACAACTATACACATCCACATTTCTAGGCTTATTGTGTCAGACATTGAGTCGTCCTTTGTTCGTCCACTTTCGGTGTAAATTAGCAGCGAATGCATCATGTGGTTTCCTGGCAACCAGGCCAGTCCATTAACCTATAATGAATTACAGTAGGAATGCTTGATAAAGCTTGTGCAGATATGGGTCATATTTACAGACGGAGTGGCCTCTTTCAGGCTGACAACGCACAGGGCGCGAGGGTTCACTGAATAGCTGAGTACGAAATTATACAAATCGTGTGCTCCGGCTTCACAGTCGCCAGATCTCAACCCATGTGAACACCTGCGGGTTTCGGACAGCGCTCTTCTCCACGCCGTCAAAACACCAAATGAGGGAACCTTACATGACGGGCTGTGTTGGGTTTTTTTCACATTAGAGAGCAGCAAACAAGGCCACTTTAATGATTCATTCACCACTTTATTCATCACCAAAAAGAGCGTTTCTGGCCTTGGTGATGTCAGAAAATAGACTAATAGCGTTTGTAGTTCCCTGCTGCTTTATGTTTGTCGTATGGACAGGAGCTATTTGAGAAAGTGAGGTTTCTACTAGGACTGGACGATGGGGGGAAAATGTCACCGTGAATATAAATATCAAATAAATATCAAATCACTATTTCTCTCAAGTTTAAAGACAGACTTTTGGTCCCGAGCGAAAGTTGAAGAAACTGGATGAAAACGGCATAAAAGACGTAACAAATGAAAACACGCGCACACACAGTGAATCGAAATTTTAAATAAAACTGAGTGCAATTTCAGTTGTTATTCAGCAAGACGAAAACGACACGCTGGAAAAGGGTGGAGGTAGAACATTCAACACATTCAAACAGTTGAATGTAAAAAAAGAAAGATAAAATATGTTTTTCAACATCAGAATATGTAAAATTAGGAAAAAGGTTAAGTGAAGTAAAACATTCAAAACATTCCAATGAAAAATGATATAATAAACTATAAAAATGACACCTCGTGATATGATATAAAGTTAAATCACAAATCATTTCTCACTATGGTTTTTATCACCCAGCCCTAGTTTCTACTCTGGAAAATGTTGGCTGCTCTGAAATTTCGCTGTGCAATAAGATTTAAACCCAACTTCAGCACTGACACGCTGCCAAAAAACCGTGCATTTATAAGAAATGTTTCCATTCATCACCTGATGAGTTCTGCTATCGGCCGTGCCTCTTCTGAACTCCATTAGCCTCCCTCTTCCCAACATTATCATTTAATTAAATATGTTGACAATATGCAACGAGAGATACAACTGTCATGTTTGCCAGGTCTCAGTCCCTTTTTCTACTAATAATATCCCTGTTATCGGTCATAGACAGGTCTGTGGATAAAATAAACCGGTGGTTACAGCTGTGCTTGGCTCCCCCTGAAGAAAGGTCACAGCTGATTAATGTTAATCACTCGCGCAGAAATTGGCAGCTGATGGTAATCTCCGTTCAAAAGTAGTCGACTGCATTTTGATTGGCAATACTGTGAACTCGTAGCGCACGAAAAAATGTCTGTGTGTGTGTGTGGGGGGGGGTACAGGTATAGGTGTCGGTACTGAGGCATTTCTGAATTCAATAGGACGTAGTGCAGAACTATATAGAATTATTTATGGATATATGGTGCTTTTTTCCCCTCTTTTTTCTTGAAAGCAAATCCCTTGTCTTTTTCCTAAGCCCTACCTTGACATAATGTTTGCTTACTGATTACAATCTTATGGGATTATGCTGCTGGCTGTTTTTTTTCTGTCTCTTATGTTTGATCAGTTCAGCAGATGTACATTTGCATTATATCGTGTGTGTGTGTGTGGGTGTGTGTGCAACCTCCTTGTCCTTCGGGTGCCCTCGCGATGCAAACGCACAACCGAAGAGATTAGAAAGAGTAAGAGGGCCTCGCGTACTTTCTCCTCGCGTCCATGTTGTAGAACTTTCAGTGGTATTATTATCACCTAGCTGCAGTGTTACAATACTGTTAAATCCTTTCTGCACACTAAGCTTGTACAGTGGAGCAGTGCAGAGCGGGTGTTGTCGCTGTCCTTAATGAGTGTAGTAAATCTGCCAGGATACTCACAGATTCAGCATGTTAAATCACAATAAGCCCTTTGTACACGGAGTGACAAAGAAGCTTCCAGTGGCAGGGCCCAGTAATTGAACCAGGGTTATTATATTGAGAAGACGGAGAGAAATATAGTTTTCTGAAATAATAATAATAAATAAATAAATAACAATGGACAATAGAACACGAACCGAAATGATATAGAATTGCAGCGTTGTTTTGCCACCTCCCTTGGTTTGCTAAATAATGACTTTTTTAAATGATTAAAAAATATAATGTTTTGCCAATAGGAGTAAAGGCAGTGTATTCTTTCATCCAACCAAGCTTTCCTTATAATACTGGAAAAACTAAAACTGCGCCATTTGGTGTCATATTGCGACTTGGAGTTGGGATTTGAGTTTATCTGCTTGACTATCAAGGATGGGAATGTGCACTTTTTTGCAACTGAAACTTTCACTGTGCATTTGTTTTTTTTTTTGGACCTGCCTCTGCACGGCGTCCAAAATATCAGCATGCATGCACTGGAGAATTTCAACTCTGGATTGAACAACGCCTGGTAAACACCGCAGGCTGGTGGAAATAACACAAACCAGAGACAAACGATGGTCATGTTTACTTCTGCTGAGGGCAGAGCTTCCTGCAGAGCCTCTGTTTGGACCTGGAAAAGAAATGCCAATAGGAAGGAAGAGAGGAAGGAAGGGAGGGGTCATGGGGGAACAGCAAATGGATGTAGAAAGGAATCTCCTGCTGGATCCCTCCTGTATGCAACTGTCCGGTGGACTGGCCTCAAATGCTGCTGAGTTCACTAAGCTGGAGAAGATTTTTCATTTCAGCCAGAGATTGTCAACCCCAAACCCCTCTACACTGTAAGAGTATTGATTTTTCAAGCACACGTAGGAATTATTATTCACTGTGTACAGCTGCACAGTTCTATTTTTCTCAGGGCAGAAGAATCACTAGGCCTTTCATTATTAAATGGAGAAACTTATTTCTAGGCCATAGTTTAGTGTCACTGCAGGGGGAAATTGTTTATTTGAATTAATGGAGCTTTGTGTTGTTCTTTTCTCTCCCGCTGCATTCCCCCCTGAAGCCCACGGCAGCTGCTCTGACCCCCTTCATGCCCTTGTAACACCCACACACTCCAGACTAGTGTGTCAAAGCAGACACTCCACAGTGGGATTTTTATTTTTCTCTTTTGAAGGACGTAGAGCTATAGAATGTCTTTTTGCTCTCCATAATTAAGTAAATGCCCAGCAAAAGCTTTTGTCATCCTTGGAGATGTTATTAATGCTGTGGCTTTGAGCACAGTATCTCACTTTGTAGTAAGGCTTCCAGCTGTATGTATGTACGGCTTTGGAATTTCTAATTACTATCTGAAGAGTTCTAACAAAAACCTTGATCTACAGCTGCTTGCTGTTGGGACAAAAGTTGGACGGGCAGGCTTTAGGCAACGTGTAACGGCAGGGGAAGATACCCTCGTACACAATGATGCGTTTCTGCTGGTGGAAATGCCGCCTCTTTTAGCTTCAGGCTGGAGGCTTACAAGGATTTCTGTGCTCCACAGTGGGTTCCACCACAGTGATGAGATAATGCAACAACAACCAAAACAGCCTAATCATGTCTTGCTTACTAATCAAACTCATTATAGGTGCTTCCTCCAGTATAATACAGATTTCATTATCTCTCTAAAGGAGTTTAGGAGTGTGTATGCATTGGGATTTGGAGCTGCACGGTGCAGTTCCCTTCTAATGGCATTTTTTTCTTCCAAACAACTTCTGAGACTCAAGTTGCATAAGATTATAATGTGTTAATTGTGTGCTACCACATCCCCATTCTCCTGACAATACAGTAACAATCTGTTCTAAGTATAAGGCCACCACGGCCCACTGGTGGGCCTCACAAATCCACCTGGTGGGTCGTGCTTCTGCCAAATGGTTAGGGAGGGTAAAGTCATTTCGTTATCAGTTAGGCTAAAATCACCATGCCAATCACGACACATCATCAGATACAGACAAATGTGTTTTGCCACTGTTAGCTGGGCACTAGCTAACCCTTAATGCAGTGACACCAAATTAGTTTATATAAAAGAAAAACTGATTCAACAATAATACATTCTCAAGAAGAAGTGGCGGAGTCAGATTGACACAAGAGACAAGCAGGTAACATAAAAATGCAATGATGTACAAGAGAAATTAAGGGAAAAATCTCAATGTTTCTATGTCAAACAACCTTCACGGCCATCATAGATTTCTGAGTTTACTTGCACTTGAGAGTACCATAACTTTACTAGGTGTGCCTGAATGCACCGTGAAGCCCCTTGCTTTGTCTGTGTGTGAAACTCCCGACACAGAGAAAGCAGAAGACAGAAGCAGCATGCTGGGAAATGAGACCAAAATGCAGTAGAAACGCTAGTATAGAATATATTAATATTTTCAAGTTTGCTATCGGCCCTATTGATGACATACTGCAAGAGGAAGTGACACTATACATTTTCATGTCAGTGTTTCGTCTCACCCGCAATGATAGTGATAGGTGTCAACTCAGAGTTCTTGGTCGAGAGATGCTTGGTCGAAGTTCTGCTTTATAGAGAATATCATAGACTTGATGTCATCACTTGCTCCTTGATCTCATTCCCTCTGTCACCCTCAAAGGACTTGCCCAATGCCCTTGCCTGTAGGAATGTTTAAAGTCGCAGCCTGTTTGTTTAGATTAATTTGGGTCAGCGTGAAATGAGGCCTGAATATCAGCGTGGCTTTTTTATGCATCCTCATCAGATTCACCTCCCCTCCTGCTGTTCAGTTCTCTCCCAGGGAATCCTGACTCCCCTTCTTCTCAGCGAACGAGAGGGGCCAGACCTAAAAATAGGATCCGTTGTTTTCTGCCAATGGCATACTTTCATCTTGATGCGAGAGACCCCAATGCACCCATGTCTTTCCCTCTGCTGATCTGTCACTAGTATCAGTCCTCCAAGCAGTACAAGATGTACAGAACCTGTTTCTCTTTACTGCAATCTTTTCACTGGCAAACACAAAGGTCACCTTAACCTAGCGCTCCTCTGCAAAGTGGGCACACTGAGCCACTTTACGTCCTCTTGTTTTTTTTGAGCATTTACACCAACACACCAACATCCTCTTATGTCCCACATGTGCCTCGTGTTGAGAAAAAATAAAGATAGAACCTCCACTGCTACCTTTTTACAAAGTATCAGCTCTATCCACTGTTTCAAGAAACATTCAGATTAGTAATACAAAAAAGTAGTAATACAAAAATGTGCTGTACTTCAATATTAGATATGTGAAATATGTGCTACCTTCTTAGAAATGATTTTAATATTGCCGCAGTCAGATAAGCGTAGTGTATTTAGGTTTAGAGGTAACAAAAAAACACCTGGACATCGTGCCAGAGTTTGTTTTTTTTTTGTTTCGTTTTTTGTTTTTTTTTCCCACTGGCACTGGAACAGTCCAGGAGTCGGTTTGCCAGCCTCTTGACGAGACAGAAGGAGCCCAGCCAAGGATCAGGCTCATGGTGATTATTTATAGAGTTGAGTGGGCTTCATGGACGCAGGCGTGGAATGTGTCAGAGCAAAAATGCATCATTGATCAAAGCCTGCGCAGAGATGTAGTCTTATTTTTGCCAGTGCTGAGCAGAGATGGGGGCGTTGAAGAAAACAATAGCCGAACGAAAGGCTCCGTGTGTGCGGTGCTATAGTAAGCTTGCCTGCTGTTCTACCCACACAGCGTCCTCTGCACCTACACAGGTGACTGGACTTCACTGAACACTTGCCAATTTTAGCCTCCTTCTCCTCGTTCTCTACTCCAGCATCTAAATAGCTTCTCAAGCCAGGAAGTTTAAAATACATACGCGGTGGGTGAGAGTGGGGGAGAGTGAGTGTGCTGCACATCACGCCAGGTGTGTACCTCCACAACAATATGTGGGTTTAACTGCAAAACAGCGGTCCAGCTCATAAAAATAGTGAGTAAACTACTATATAAAGTTTGAATAAGTGAGGGTTTAGTTTGTTAAAAAGCTGGTTAACAAACGAGCCATTACATTTGTTTTGTTTTGTTTAGTTGTAGGGCTCCAAATTATTTTCAGCGTCCGTCAATCTGAGTATTATTCTTATACTTCTTCTTATTTGAGTAATCATTTCGTCTAAAAAAAAATGTCAGAAGATGGTGGTGTTTACTGACCCAAAGAAGGAAAAAAACAGAAAATATTCACATATTATCACATATATTTAAGAAGCTGGAATCAGAGAATTTTTACTTTCGTTTCTCAGTTATTGAGTACTTGAGTAATTACCGATTATCAAAATAATTGTCCGTTAATTTAGTAGCCAACAAGTCGTGTATTTATCGTTGCAGCTCTAATTTAAAGAAAATAAAGTGACCAGTGACGTCAAATGACAATTTGTGGTTTGCTTGTCGTGTGCACTTGTGTGTCGAGTCGGCCGCGGCGGAGGTTCGAGTGCCCTTCTAGCACTCATATGTGTTGACATCACACGTGTTCTGTGTTTTGTGACTGCAGTAAAATACGAGTAATAACAAAGATGAAGAAGAAGATCTTCCTTTGGGACTGCGTCACATGAATTACTGGCATCAATTATGAATATCGCAGTTTGTCCCCCTGTGGGTTTTTCTCTACTGTTCACCTCTAGAAGAGATGGACACAAACATGGAATGGCTATCAAGGACAGTCAGTGGCTCTGTGTGTTTGTGTAGTGGACTGTGAACTCCATGAGGCACATCTGTCAGAGGACAGCACAGGATGCTGCCGCTCTGGCTTTATCTCGCCCTTTCTCTGGACCCCATCAGGGAATAGAGAGGAGGGGAAGAAAAACAAGGTGAGGTGTGGGGAGGGTGGAGGAGAGGAATGTAGCAGAGGTGTCCTGTACTGCAGCAGCACATCTCTCTTGTGGCAGGCAGGGGGCATTTCTCTTTCCCTGCCATTCGCTGCATTGCAGGCGGCGGTCAAGGTTATGCCTGTGCGGCTGCTTTGAAAACTGAAGTATTGAGGATGCCGGGGCAGCCGAGAGACAACGATTAAGCTTCTGGAAACGCGCGGCCTCGTTGTCCTGTATTTGTTTATTTATAGCCACAGAACCTTCATGCTACTTGCAAAAACCCAACTCCTTTGGTACTAGCTGATGTTTCTGGGGCTCAAATTTCTGCATTTTGCTTCTTGTACACTGCACAGATAAGATATCTCTTTATTTTCTCCTCTTTGTTGCAGAGTGGCTTGTAATCTTTTGGCAGGCTGTCATTTCAAACAAACATTGTGTCTGAGGTGGAGGGTAAATGCTGTGGAGATGTGCGGCACAGGACAGGCAGGATGACATTTGTTGTTAATCAGCCTCCCGCTCATCCTCAGCATTCTGTCTGGTTGTAATAAGCATGTCAGTCTCAGTCACACTGCAATACTTAGGACGGCGAGCTGTACATATGAGAGTTTCATTGGAGGTTGAACAGAAATGACACATCTGGTAGAGTCACAAAGAAGACATTCACGCTTCCCGTTCAAAGTGAGCTGTAGTCTTCCACAGACACACTGACAACAGGACAAGATGCCCAAATTTTCACATCCTGTTTGTGTGCATGTGTGTGTCCACAGCATTCCTCTGGTCTTTTGTTTTGCCAGAGGCTCAGGCAGGCTATTCATTGTGACTGGGTTCAAAACAGCTGGCTCTGTCAGATGTTGTAGAGGAAGTGATAGATCATTTCCCACAAGGTGGAAGCATTCAGCACACCGTTAGTATGACCTTAATTGTTTCTCATATCAATCTCATCTCTTTATTATTGCTGTATGAAGGGATTTGTGTAGCGATAGAGAAAGTAAGATGGGATAAATTAATTTAGGAAGTGATTGAGTGACAAAGAGACAAAGTGTGAGAGCCAACAATGAACAAGAGTGAAAGGCCAAGCAATAGATTGAAAGGAAAGGACCGATGGCAAGACCCAGGCATAAACACCTCAGCATCAACTCTTATCCTTTCATCGGTCATCATTGGGAGCTGAGCAAACACATTTCCATGTCACATCCTCCCCACATCTTCCACATCTTTGACAAACACAGCCAAGATCCGGTGCCTGTGGCTGAACATCATTTGGGGAAATGAGAAAACACTGTGGTAATGAAAGTAATGAAAAGAATGCTCTGAGGTGAGACAACAATGTTTAATTAAAGCAATGCAAACCATGGAGGAATATTAAACATAGTTATATCTGTTAGGAGGCAATAAGTGCCTCCAGTAGCAAATATGTGAGGAGCTTGGTGCACAGTTTGTTAACTTGAGGCTGGTATTTTCAGAACTTTTTTTTGAATTGGGGGTATCCTAATGCTACTGGTGCTGTAAAATTCAATTAGGTGTTTTTCCAAAAAAAAAGCAAATACATATACAATGTCATTCCTTTCTTGTCCACCTGTTAAATATTATGATTTCTTTCCCACTATGAAACACCTATTCGAGAGCAACAGTAAGTAGTGGAAGTCTTTGGATGCTATAGGTGATAGACATTGTCATGCCATGTCATGCTATGTTCTGGGACACCCAAACATATGGCTGGGGGTTGATCAGAGGGAAGGAAATAATAAATATGATAAATAGTGCTGGGCAATATGCCAGATGTTAAAGTTGTTTGCACATCTATTTATTTTTAAGTTCTGTTTTTACATTGTGCAGCTTTTTCATGTATGCTGATTCCCTCAAATAGTGTATCAAGTAGAAAAAGCCACAAACGTACAAAGTTCTGCAAAATAAATAAATAAAGTTATAGTGTGAAACCGTCCAAAATTGTGTGCATACTGCAATATGAGCTGATGAAACAACCTTCAAACATCCTGTCAGCGCTTGATTAGAGAAAAAAAAAAACCCTCCCGTATACAAGTATTTTTCTAGGCTTCTACAGTATTACCACCATGACCTAAGAGACAGACAGTCACTCAGAGTGAGTGGGAGCTGACTAGCGCTGAGATTGACAGGGGACACCTTGCCTTTGGAAGAAGATGTCACCAGACTGATGAGACAGAAAGCTGACCCTGAAAGAAATCTACACAGTGTCTCTCCTTCTCTTCCCCATGCCTAGCAACATGCATGCATATGTGCACACCCATATGCATGTGCAAACTCACCTTAAGAGAGCTTTTGAAATAGGTTCTGCAAGAAATAATTGGCCCCATTGGTGACGTGAGACGATGGAAAGCATGATGAGCTGGGGAGAACGAGGGAGGTGCAATAAAGAAGGCACTGGAGAGCATGGGTATGTATATGTAGCTATGTGTTTTCAGATGAGTGGGCAATGAAGACAGGTGTGATGTAATTTATGGCCAAACTTGCGGATGTGCCACAATAAAAGTATTGAGTGTTCTCATGATTTGTGGTGTGGCTGTAGAATGCAGCAGTTGGTTTTTTCTGTGGTTCCACAGCTCGATAACATTGACCTCCACTTTCTCTGTGGGCCAGTAATTAGTGAGATTGTTTGGTGCTCTTTGGGTTGCGCAGAGTTCTCTGGGGGATTTCCACTTATCTGAGCAAAGAAAGAGAGTTAACAACAGAACCAGGGCTTTACATTCAAGGCACAGGGAGTGTCAAGCACAATGGACCACCTGGATGAAAATGTAAATCCATTCATGCAGTGGGACAAATACCCGTCCTCTTTTAATGCATCTCACATTCCCTCTCCGGCCTTGCATTTTCTCGCCCATTCACACATTATGTTCGCTTTCTGCGAAACTCGCACTAAGATGGTGCTATGTGTGGCACAATGTGTGGCTAAGACTGCCACTGTGAGAATTTAAGCAGTCGCCCACATGAGAGATTACTGTGACAAATGGTGACAGGCCCGACTTCTCTCTCCAATTCCTTTTTCCGTTTTCTGTTTCTCTTTTTTTTTTTCCAAACTGTCACCTTTCCTCTTTTCAAAATCTGCCAGTGTGAAGATGCTTTATTGATATGACAGATAACAAACCCGAGTTGCAAAGGCAAAATCCATCTCACATCAATCTCTTTCTGTTTTTAACCCATATGAGAAGTTAGTTTTTCAATTTGATTTAATTTGTTATATTGGCACTGGAGTTGCACAGCATTCATATAAACCAAAGAAATTAAATTAATATTAAGATCACTACTTTTTGTAGGCACGGCAAGTTTATTCATATGGTGCATTTCATACACAAAGGCAATTCAATGTGCCTTACGTGCATGAAAAAAGGCTCCATCTTTCTCTTTCGGTTTTAAAGAGTAGAGTCTGATGTTGAGTGACATCTGCTTTAAGTTCTGAGTAGTAGGATTTAGATGTCAGCTTGTGTAACCACTTTGGATGGGATTTGGGAAGGAGGAAGCGTTGTGGTGCCTTGGGGTAGTGTTGGGCAACCCAGCAGCACAGACTTGTTGTGTACGTGTGTGTGCATGTGCTTGTGTGTATGCTTGTTCTGTTGATGACCTCCCACCTCATCCAACTAGACTGGGGCATCAGTGAGCTGTGAAATCCTTCAAGGAAAAAAGCCAGAACTCTGATTCTTTAGGTCTACTGCCTCTACAGGAAAAGATAATACTAATGAGTGTTAGTTCACCATTATATGTTCAGATAGTTTCTATAGTAATGATTCTCTGTCTTACTGTACTTTGTTCGTCTTGCACCATCCAAGGTTTGGAAAAACCCTTGTCCTACCACGTTTGCGAGGAGCTGTCTATAACGTTAGAGTCATTATTTAGGCAGATAAAAAATTCAAATTGCGTAATTAATTAATTTCGGTGATCCTTGTGTCGTTTTTCATCCAAGCTGTTCAGCACTCGCAAGGCCAACGCTTTTATGGGAATCATTAATAAAATGTGAAGATATTTTCCTTGACTGCATAGTACCACAAAGAGTGAAATAGTGATTCGTTCCGCATATTAAAACTGTGGGCACTGCGGTGGTGATGGTTTACCGTCAAAACACAGTAAGAATGTCTCTCTTTGTGTGTTTGACTTCTCAGTATGTGCATGCGATGCTTAATGTTGCTTAACTGTGACTTGTTGTTTGTCGTGGTGTTCAATAAGCAGAGACATTGATCCTATGAGCCTCCAGCACACAAGCAGTCAAACACAACACACACACATACTGTGACTCACAACGCGAAGAACGCGTCATCAAGGGGGCCCTGCTCTGCCCCGTTCTATCTTCGCTCTCCATTACCCACGCTCCCCTGTTGCCTTATTCACTGATTCACATTGCACACACACAAATAACACAGTAGCTCTGTGGGTGAGAGGAACTGAGCCATGCCCGACTACTTTCTGTAGACCCGCTCTCGAGTTGAGATATGTGAAGAGCAAGGAGTAACATGTGGCAGACAGCCAACACAGCAGTGACAAGGAAGTGGAATGGTTGGAGGGTTGGATGGATGGGGAGGAAGTGGGCCATGCTAGTGAAAGAAGCAGTACGTCTGGAGCCCCACAGGAAGACCTCCAGGGCAACGATTCATCCTTCATTTGTTCTAAAGCAGGTTGAGCAGCTCACAACTTTGGCCATTTTAACATTTGACACCCAGACACACAGATAAATACTTTTTTAATCATCGTCTGTTTAACTACATTCTTGTGCTACTAGAGGTGCAACCAACTAACTATTGTTTGGTCTAAAAAATGTCAGAAGATGGAGAAAATGTTTCCTAAAGCCCAAGATGACATCCTCAAATGTCTTGTTTGGTCCACAACCCAAAGGGGGGTAAAGAAACCAGAAAATATTCAAATTTAAGGAGCAGGATTTTTCACTCAAAACTAAAAATTATTCAAACTGATCTGTCCGTTATCAAAATAGTTGATTAATTTAATATTCGACAGCTACCCGATTAATCGTAGCAGCTCTATACGCTGCAATATACTATTATTAATATGTGTTTATAGAGTCGGGGTACTGTTGTCTCTGATGTTGTTGTATCGTGGTGTGACGAGTAATGATGGAAAAATTCAATCAAAAGATCTCAAATTAATAACCAGCAGACTTTTGAATTTAAATCAGGCTGAGTGGAGAAATCTCTCCTTTTCTCTTCTCAGGGTACATTAATAACTGAATAAAATTGCCTCAGAGTCGCATTAAACTCTCAAAACACTCATGTCATTCTTATAAATCTTATGATTTATTGCGCAGCCCAGTGAGATGTGACTATCTGCTTTGCAGCATGTAAATAAATAAAGACTTATTATTACTTTAGCAGTCAGAGCAAGCGGCCCTTTTAATTTTGCATGGGCCTTCTATTCTGACATAACAGGCATTATTAAGAGATTCTCACAAACACACTCTTCTAAAATTAAGCAGGCATTAGATTTTCCTGATAGATTTCATCTCAGGGCACACAACAGACTGGTTTTAGTAAAATGATAGCAAAAAATTAATAATTAATTTCTATTATTCTATTACAAACTGCTCAGTTTGTCCATGGGTAGTATCATTTTGAAAGTAACCTGCAATCTGAGAGCTAATGTTGCGTTAATTGCCTCCCTGGAGTTACACTCCCTGTGTTTTACTGCTCGTGGCGCCCAGAGTCAGGGTGTGACACAGTGATGGGAAGGAGAGGGAGTGTGACATACTGACCTTCGGTCTATGTCGGTGGATTTGTCTCACAGCCTGCCCATCCCCAAGAGCTTCACCCTTCCATCAGGGAGTGTTTGACCCAGCCTGGAGCGGCCAGCGTCAAGACGGAAAAGGGGATGGGGGAGGTGTTCAAGCTTACCAAAATACCCCCATATCACCGCGGCAACAACAGCAACAGGCAGTCGAGCCAGAGGCATTCGAGCACATACACAAACAAGCACACACATGAACAGGAGTACTGACATCTCTAAGAATAAATACCCCAAGAGCTGTGAGAAAGTAGTGAGAGTGCAACAGACCCTCGATTAATTACAACGGAAAAGGGCAACGCGGGCAGAATTTTGAAATCAAAAGTTGCTGCTGTAATCTTCTTAAAATTGAGATGATTATTTTGGAACTTTTTATATTTAAGCATATGTTTGCAACACCAGTATTAGTCAAAGTCCCCAGTATGGGTAATTCTGTTTTGCATGTCATCCACTGTCACATATGCCCTCGTCTCCTCTCTGCTATCGGCTACTGAGAAATGCACGACATGCCCCAAAATGAATATAAAAATAGTGTGTGAACTGATGCTCGTAGAAACATTTTTTTTTGCCTGCTTGGTTTTGATTGAGATGCTGGAGCTGAGGTCAGCTGCGTGATCTCCTGCCTGCCTGTACAGCTAATTGTAACAGCATGTTAATGAGACACAAGATTACCCTCATACCCTTTGACCCCTCTATGGCTACAACACTTCCCCCAAGAAGAGGCCTGGATGCAATCAGACATCAACAGATTTTCCTCTCTTGCCACTTGCTCAGTCTGTTTTCTATCTCACAGCGCTTTCTCACATATCCCAGATACTTCACCAGAAGAGCAGTTCACTCCAGGGACCAACTGTCTTTTTGGTCTTTTTAAAGATAGGCAAGAGGAGCAGCCTAATGAGATCTAAGATCACGACATTACGGGATGAAATGTGATGAGTAAGGCCTTGAGAATTATCTCTCTCGCTACATGCATCAATGCTGGAGTCCATCTGCTTCTTACACAGTTAAAGTGGTTGACAAGATATTTTCACTCCTAGTCTACCTCCATGAAAATGTTAGAATTGTGTTATCCTCCAGCTGAACCAACAGCAACCTCCTTACCCTCACAGTCTTGGCAAGGCTACATGCATTACCATGTGCCTGTGGGTCTTGGCAACTGTTCTCATAACAATTGCATGCAAGTATTTCTTGAGGGGAATAAATGCTCGAATAACTCTATTTTAACACAAAGTGAGCATCCCTTTTGACCCATGTGCTCCCAGCATCACTGCACACCATCTGGTGTAAGAGGTATATTCTTCCATTTATATTTATCCACATTAAATTTTTAAAAAAATGTTGTCGGTTTCCATCTCTTAAGAATTACAGATTTGGAAATTAGGAGATTAAGTGCTAATATTAAATGCTAAAAGAGATAGAGGTCGTCAAACAAGGGCATAACAGAGGAATGATCATGTCATTTCTGCGGCTTTGCATCAAGCGGTGCTCATTAATCGTGATGAGGTGCTGGATGTCATCTTCTTCAGCTGGAAGATGGATGGCCCTGAGGTGTTTCACTGTGGCTAAAGTTGAACCACGCTCTGGGGAGATCCATCAGACCTGTATAGGCAGTCACTATCTTGGGGAAGACATGCTCCTCTATCGCCTTCGGGCCCTCGTCCCTTTCTAGCTGTTTTTCTTTAGACTAAACAGGAGCAAGAGACAAGGAAGAAAAAACCTAGAAGAGGTGGTTTTGATTATATTTCTGTCACAGTGTTTCACACACAGCTGACATTTCATGGTGGTAATAAATAATAATAGTAATAAAAATGTATTTCCAAAAAAAATTAGGAAGAGAAGCTGTTATTTGTCCAAATTTCAACTATATAGTGTTAAAGACTTTGAGTCTATAATCTCAGCAGTAACTCGTGCATCGATTTAAGTTTAATTTTAATGTACTGTTCTCTTTGGCATGCATTATTCAACAAGCCCATTTTCCAAGACCTAAACCAGGCCATCTGCATTCAGGCTATCTAGCTAACCTCAGCCCTGTGTCGAAGTAGGACACCACTCTGTCTGCTCGCTGCCAGCTCAGCTCACACAAGTAAAAGCTGTAAAAGTTCTGTCATGTCGTGGCAGGTGTAGGCATGGGAATTGATTGAAGGTTTTATTCATGCCAGTGACATTTTCCTACTCAAAGTAGTGTTAAGGATACTCCTTTAGGAGTGAATGGTCAAATACATGGCATTCCAAGAATTGAAGCCCATGTTGTGTTGAAAGATGCTTCAGTATACTGCTGGTGTTTCCACGCTTAGTTGAAATAATCATTTTACAGACATTACAACGAGCACAGTTGTCATCTTTCTTTGTAAAATGAAAGCACACGTCTCTGCTGTGACTCCATCTTGTTGCAATTTTTCAGCAGTGTAGACACAAGTCTGATGTCATTGTTTTGCAATGTACCACTGTCAAAAAAAACATGCTGGCATTGATAAAAGAAAGTGATAAGCTAGGAGGCATATGATTCAGATGTATTGGAAAATTTGGAACGGTTCTCAGCTGGAACTGGTTCTCGATTAACAGCCCAAGGCAGGTGGTGTGTGGAGGATCTGCTTAAGTGCTTTCAGAATTGTAGCTTTTTTTCTTGTTGTTGTACGGAGACAACTCTCCCCAGCGATTCAAAAAAATTCGTAATGTCTTGAATCAGCAGCCAAGAAATGTATGTAGCCCACAGGACGAATATTTAACAACTAAATCTTATTTTAAGATTGAAAGTAACATAAAACCGATTTCTAAGCTCCTAACTTTGTTTGAGAGATGGAGACATTGTGACTTGAGCCATGGTGAAATTGTATCCTTGGCTTTCTACCCTGTCATTACAGCAAGCAGTCCTGTTTTAAAAAGAAGCATGCTTCATGTGGCATACATTGCCCAATATTTAGATATATTAAGATATGGCTAAAGTCCCCAAAAAAATCCCAGAAGTTACTCTGCCTTCACAAGGTGTTACACAATATAAACACAAGTAGAATAATTGATAGTGATCCATGTTTTGCTTACAATTTTAATAGTCAAATGGTAAAGAATTGCATTATATGGCAGGGATCCCAAGTGTCACAATCAAAATATCCACAATGCCGTGGGGTAGAAGTGTCAAATTTTAACAGTGTGACCCTTTCAACCTCAGGGCTTAGAAGTCTAGAAGTATCAAGTATCAAACAGACAACTGGATGGATTTTACTTTTGGAGACTTATTTTAACTTATCTTCAGTCTTTTTGGATGTGTACAGCACATTTATAACTGATAATTGTTGACACCTGTCGCGAATTCTGTTGTGGCTAATGGGATCTGCATTTAGCCAATCAGAACGTTTGCTAATGAAAAGTGGGCGGTGACATTTGTCTCCCAGTGTAATATGAGCCATTTCTGGCAGAGACACAGAGAAACACTCATAAAAGTGAGGAAAAATCAAATCTATCCTCTTTTTTTGTCAACACCATTACTGAAGTCTGTAATATACGCATATACAGGGTATAGACTGAACTGTAAGTGTTCACATATGGGACCTTTAATTCATATGTATAATTTATCTAGGTGTTAAGCCAATTAAAGAACAACTTCAGCATTTTGTTTCATGTTTCATCTTGTACACATTATGACACCGTAGGATTCACTACTATTTCCTGATTTCATGAACAAGGAGTAATCAAATCTCTTTCTCTATCCCTCACCCTTATTCTGTTTTCAGGATGGTTCCAAACAGAGGCAGGTGAGGAAGAAGACGGTTTCCTTCAGCTCAATGCCAAGCGACCGCAAAATTAACAGCACAGCTGCTTGCATGGCCTTCATGATGGAGGGTTGTGAAATGAAGAAGGTGCGCTCCAACTCACGCATGTACAACCGCTACTTCCTGCTGGATCCAGACATGCACTGGCTCCGTTGGGAGCCATCCAAAAAGGATTCAGAGAAGGCCAAATTGGAGATCAAGAGCATTAAAGAGGTTCGCTTGGGAAAGAAAACTCCTGTTCTGCGCAGCAATGGTCTCTCAGATCAGTTCCCTGATGAGTGTGCCTTCTCAATCATCTACGGGGATAACTATGAATCATTAGATTTGGTAGCCAGTACAGCAGATGTTGTTAGCACCTGGGTGATGGGCCTGAGGTATCTGGTGTCTTATGGCCGGCACACTGTAGACATGGTGGAGCCTAGTCAGCCAAGTCTACGAACGTCTTGGATTGGCTCAGTGTTTGAGCTGGCCGATATGGAAAAGGAAGGACACATAGACCTGTTCAGGGCCAGTCAGATAATCAAGGGGCTTAATCCTGGAATGAAAGAGTCAAGGATAGAGCTGAAGTTCAAGGAACTGCAGAAAGCAAAGGACCAATATGGAGAGGCAATTAACATGGACACCTTTGTGGAGGCCTACTGTGAGCTCTGCACACGACCAGAGATTTTCTTTTTACTCGTACAGTTCTCAAGTAACAAGGAGTACCTGGACAGTAAAGATCTGATGCTATTTGTAGAGGTAGAGCAGGGTGTGGAAGGTGTGACGGAGGACATGTGCAGGGAAATTGTACAGAAATTTGAGCCATCTGCTGAAGGTAGGGAGAGGGGATATCTCTCCATAGATGGTTTCACACACTACCTCCTCTCTTCTGAATGCCACATCTTTGACCCCCAGCACAAACGTGTTTGCCAGGACATGAACCAGCCTTTGTCCCACTACTACATCAACTCTTCGCATAATGCCTCCCTTCTGGAGGACCACTTCTGGGGTTCATCTGATATTAGCAGCTACATCCGAGCTCTGAGAATGGGCTGTCGCAGCATTGAAGTCATTGTATGGAATGGCCCTGATAATGAACCAGTGGTGTATGTAGGAAGTTCTGTTGCCTCACAGCTTGCTTTCTCTAAAGTCCTGGACATTATAAACCAATATGCTTTTGAAAGTTCTGAGTATCCTCTGATACTCTGCTTAGTGACCCACTGCTGCATCCCCCAGCAAAGGGTCATGGCCCAACACATGAAGAAGATTCTTGGAGACAAGTTGCACATTGAACCCCCCAACAAGGAGGAAAACTACCTACCCTCCCCTGAGAAACTCAAAGGCAAAATCCTCCTGAAGGGTAAGAAGCTCCCTCCTAGCTGCACTGACACTGAGGGGGATGTGACAGATGAAGAGGAGGGGCTGGAAATGTCACGAAGAGTAGGAGCTGATGAAAAAGACCAGCTAAATGGCTTGGGCTGCAAGAGACTCAGACTGTGCAGGGAGCTCTCCGATCTAGTGTCTCTCTGTAAGTCAGTTCAGTTCAGGGACTTTGAGATCTCGAAAAGGGACCAAAAATACTGGGAGATTTGCTCCTTCAATGAGGTAGATGCAAACAGGTTTGCAAATGAGTTTCCAGAGGAATTTGTCTGTTATAACAAGCGCTTTCTCTCCAGGGTATATCCCACACCAATGAGGATTGATGCCAGTAATATGAACCCTCAGGACTTCTGGAAGTGTGGTTGCCAGATTGTGGCCATGAACTATCAGACCCCAGGCCTGATGATGGACCTCAACTTAGGCTGGTTCAGGCAGAATGGCAACTGTGGGTATGTGCTGCGGCCAGCCATCATGAGGGAGGAGGTGTCCTACTTCAGTGCCAATGCTAGGGACTCCCTGCCAGGGGTTTCTGCCCAGCTTCTTCACATCAAGGTCATCAGTGGGCAGAATCTCCCCAAGCCTCGTGGCTCTGCTGCTAAGGGGGATGTGGTGGAGCCCTACATTTATGTGGAGATTCATGGCATCCCAGCTGACTGTGCTGAGCAAAGAACCAAGACTGTGTCCCAAAATGGTGATAACCCTATTTTTGATGAGAGTTTTGAATTCCAAATCAACTTGCCTGAACTTGCAGTGCTGCGCTTTGTGGTACTCGATGATGACTACATTGGAGACGAGTTCATTGGCCAGTACACCATTCCATTTGAGTGCCTACAGCCAGGCTATCGACATGTACCCTTACAGTCTCTGACAGGAGAATTCCTACCCAACACCACCTTGTTTGTTCATGTAGCCATCACGAACAGACGGGGAGGAGGAAAGGCGCATAAGAGGGGTCTATCTGTCAGGAAGGGTAGGAAGGCCAGGGAGTACACCACCACCAAGACCACAGGGATCAAAGTAGTGGATGAGCTCTTTAGAGCTTCCACCCAGCCCCTCAGGGAGGCCACAGACCTCAGAGAAAATGTGCAGGTAAGACACATTCCTGAAGTTTTTATTAATATAATCATTAAGTCATGGTACTAGAGTTTGTATAAAAAAACTCATTAATGATAGAGAGCTAATAATTACAACCGAAGCTACATTTTAGAATATATCATAAAAGCACCAGATTTACAAAACATACAGATAAGTGATATTTTGACTACTATATTGTATTGACTACAGTGTTTTCCAAAGAGTTTGACTGATTCTGTTGCATCATGGGTCGTTGTAGCATTAATGTTGCAAAGCTAGCATGTTTATTTAAGTCTGATTATAGTGATTCTTTAGAGTCTGTCAGCAAAAGTGTCAGTTAGTCCACTTTAACGCTCAGGAATCACATGTTTTTTCTGCCACTGTATAGTCATGATGTCGACTTGGAACAAGTTCAGATTGCGTTCAGCTGCTGTTGCTTGAAGTCTACTTTTACACAGATGCTTTGCCAAAGCAACGCCGTAAAAAACACAATGTTAGAGATATTTTATGTTTTTATGAGCAGAGTAAAATATTCATCCTATCATGTATACCATTCAGTTTGTCATGTGTATTACTTACTTTTGTGTTTTATCGATGCTGTGAGTGCTTTGATTAAGATGAGCCCCCATGTTTGCAGAGATAAGGTGATACTCTACCGACCCACGGTCTCTGTAAAGAGTACGTCACCTCCACAGTATAGATAGATGTTTGTCTAAGCTCAGCTCTCTAAGTAACTGGCATTGGCCATACTGGATGACCACTGTTGTTGACTGTATAGGTTTGTTATGAGACTATGAAGGCCACCACAGTCTATATAATTAATGGGAAACACTGGCAAGTTTTCACAGTATTAACTAGTTCTCATGATGTTGAGCCATTTGAGTTAAAAAAAATAAATAAGCAGTTATTTATTTTCCATCAAATTAAACTGTATGACAATTTACTGCTTCAGTAGATTCAAGTTACATAAGAGTTTGTGACTGGACTCATTTCAGTTGCTGTGGTGAATAGGGAGTTGTCACAAATTGTGCTCCTTTAATGTTGCAGAATGGCATCATAATAAAGTGACAATTGTTTACAATTATGGAGTTTATGAATAGTGTAATGATTAATGAGGGACAGTTACAGCCCAAGAGGGAGGAATGGGTTGCTAGGCATTTCGTGTACCACTTTAAGACTCCTCTAGATGAACAAATGAAGATTAGTAAGGTGATCGACTGATTATTTCTGTAACAGAAATAATTCAGAATCAGATTTTATTTGTCATAACTAAATGATGGGATGAAAAGCTTGTCTTATTTTCCGTAGTCCAAAAATTACAACCTAGAGAGAGAAAGCAAGCCTTTTTCATGCCGTGCTGTGTTTGGTTGTCATTTTAGACTGGCAGGCTCTTGTCGCCTCTGACAGCTTTTACAATAGGAATAATCTGGCTGAAAACATGGAACTGTTGACACTGCACCATCTAAAATGGCCTCTTAACCCAGTGAAATGTTGTGTTAACAACAAAATAACTGTGTTATGTTATGTGTAATACAATTATTTTAAAAGCGAAACAGGTTTTTAGTGCGACTTTAAAGTTATGACAAGTCCTTTTACAATTAAGTAACCAAATGAGCAAATTTTTACCTAGTCAGACCAAAATATATATTATATTTGGTTATATATGATCATATTCCGCTGTGCATATGCTGTACCAGGTCATTTAAGATGATGTAACACTCCTTTTTACCAATCCAGGTCATAAATACCAACATTTGTCGACCTGTCTTCAGTGAACAGAACCTCTGACTAATGGCACAGCAAACAAAAGACCAGAATAAACTGAATAAGCACAAATGTGATTATAGATACTGTGGCATGCTCATGCTTAAGTAAGCATGTACTGAAAGAGAACATCTTTACTTCTCCAAGATTCTGAGTCAGACAGAAGTATGGATTCAAAAGGTAAAACTGATTATTTTAGAGGTAGATGAAGTGGGATAAGATGTGTATTTGAATACTAAAAACATCCAAACAAAAGAACAAGTGCTGCTGGTATGAATCAAGAATTTTCTTACAAATGGATGCATCATGGTTATTATTGTCATGGTCTTGATCTTTCTAAGGTGCAAATTAGCATGGGAACATTTTATGTCTGTGACATGAAATATGGCTCCCTGTGAACACAGCAGTGCAAAAATAACCCAGACTAATTGAGCACATTACATGTGGTTAAATGCCAATCAAATAAGCTATGCTAAGTTTGGAAATAACAGGGTTTTTCCTGCTTCAAAATGAGGCAGAGTTGGTACCGTCCTGATCATCTGTACATCTGTGCCTTCAACTGGATCAAGCCCTTTACCAGCGCATGAAAATGACAATTATCACATTAAAACAGTATGGTAACTGGTTTTATTGTTACTTTAAGTGAGCAAAATCAGGGAATGTATAACAACGTTACAGTGATAGCAGCTTTACTGATTATCTCATTATCTCCTTGCATACAGTTTAGACAAACAGCAACATTTGTTGGAAGTCTTGAAGAAAAAAGGGATTAGTTTGGTAAACCCTTTGGCATCCTACAAGTTTAATCAAAAGCTTCCTTTCTGCACCAACAGAGTTATATTTCTATCTGGTAAAAAAAAAAAAATTCTTGTGCATCACATCAGTTATTGATGGAGGTGGCCGCTTCTTAATTCTCTGTGCAGGAAATAATCATAGGCATGTCATGTCACATTGTAGACTCTATATGTCTTGCAACTTTGAATCATCTCTCTTGACACATGGCTATAAAATATAATCTATGGTCTTATATGAAAAACTGTGGTCGCGTGAGCAGATACACATAGATGTAAATTTGTTTTTGAACCAGTTCAAACAACCTCGATGTTTGATCGATGTTTCCTCGTGATTGAAATGCAAATGTTTTTGTTTGAAATTAAGACATAAAAGTTGATTAAATGAATGAAAGGCTTGAAGTTGGGTCAAGGCTTTATATGAGATAAATAAAGGTGTTTTATCTTTAAAATGTAAAATAAAAAATCAGCTTTGTGGAGCCTGGTGCCTTGGATCTGAAGGGAACTGTAGGGTAGCAACATGGCCTGGGGCCAGCAACCCACAATGCGGCAATCAGACCAGTTAAGGAAGCTCCAGCGCTTCTGAAACATGAAAAAGAAAAATCTTTTGTATTTATAATCACTAAATGACATAAAACCTTTGTAATGAAAGCATTGCACTCATGTGGACAAATACACACATACAAAGATGAGATGTTGCCGTCAAACGCAATTCACCTCATGATGCTCTCATAAGAATCCTTTTATCCTCAAACTACAAAACCTCCAGGTGGTCTGTTTTGAATAACAACTCAAAGACAAGCGTATCTGGCTATTAACACACTTGTGGTGATACATGAACATTGACCAGAGGTCAGATACTTGCAGATTGTCACGTTTCACATGTAGATCAAGGCTGCAAAGCAGCAGGAGGCTTAACTGAAGTCCCTTCTGGAACTTTATAAAGCGTTGATGAGTTGGGGGAGAGCTGCCAGCCTGAAGTTTCATTTGCTCCCCATTCATCAAGACGCGGCGACATTCACTGCTGCTTAGAACTGTGGGCCAGAGAGAGGAAGAGAGAGATACAGGAACAGAAGCCTGGAGGGAGAGGGGGGGGGGCAAACAGAAACAAAAGCAATGTTGTAACTGGAAACGGAGCTCTTGTTTTGGGAATGTTGGAAAGAGAGTACAGTGGGGGAAGGGAGTAATTAAAAACACAAGCCTTTCATTGGGTTTTGTAACACCGGGGCTTAGAAACAGTGTGGCTTTTATTGCACAGCTATTATCGCATGTTGTCCCATGTACATATGCATGGAAACATAGAAAGCATAATGAATGCTAATAGCTTTGGCTCAGACCACACTGAGACATAAACACATGCAGTCAAACCTTCTCACAGTCCTCACACACACATGACCACACACAAGGTTTTAATACAGAGCCCCAGAACAGTTCCACTTCCACCGTGGTGTTTCTTCTTGGCTGAGCTCAGTAGCCCAAGAGGTGTTAACTGTGTCTGAGGCTCAGCATAAAGATGCGGACCGCGTCCCCCCGGCCACCCCCTCAGTCCACAGGAAGGTCGGGCCCTGCGGTGACAGCACATCCTCTCGAGGCCTGGAGGTCTAGCCCAGGGAGACAGCTGGTTCCCACACTGCAGAGTGTCGAGTGTGTGGACTGATTTTCAAATACCACCACTTGCTTGTTCCCTCTAAGTAGTTTTTTCTCCCCCTTCTACTATTTTGCCCCTTGTTTTACTGCATCTTTCTCATGCTCTCTTACCTAACTTGTTTCCTCAGTGTCTCTTTTCATCGCCAATTCTTCTAGTCTATTTGCTGTTCAGTTTCATTTCAATATGCCCCCGTCCAGATTGCTCTTTTACGCTCACTCTCATTCATTATCCCTGTCTCTGTCTTACTAATGGGGAGCCGTGTGAAAGGGGCCTTGTTTCTATGTCCTTTTTTTTTTTTTTTTCCTGGCAGAAGTGAAACGGAGAAAAACCTTTAAACATACATAGAACTATGACTGTCTTGGGATAGAAAGCAGCTCAGGAAAGGTGAAGAGTTAACAAAATAGAGAAGAAGTGAGGATGGGAGCATGCACTTAATAAAAATTAATTTATTGTCTTTTCAAAGTCAAACTGCTGTTGAACATGACCCTTCATTACAAATTAAACACATCCTTCTTACAGACTTGACAGAAAAGAAGCGACCGAAAGCTGACCCTTGATCAACAGTATTTTCTTTCAATACTAAATTAAATGAGGTGGACACATTGAGCAAGAGTTTTATTTATTTATCCAGCAACACGAAGTTCTAATTCTGAAAGAAACGATTACTGCTAATAATCCATGCAAAACCGTGGTGTTTACTTTAAAATATAAGCTCAATTACTTACTAGATAAATGTGGACGTACTGTGTTGACAATAAGGTGAATGTGATAAAAGCCAGAGACGGATGAGTGGCTGAGTGTGTTATCACCTCCTGGCTGCGATCAGTAGTTGAACCTTCGGGTTATTGAATGAACTCACTGATATTATGGAAACTTTATGTCACCAAGGCAAACATTCAGCTATCTTATCTTGTTCTGGGGCGTAGAATCACAGTTCTTCTACCTCAAGGTCATCTTCCAAAAGTGGTTGCAATATTTGTCATTCCAGCAGTGTCTCCATCACTTTATTTGCCAAGAACGACAGATTGGAAAGGGGGCACCTAGGTTTGAACTGGAGACCTCTTGATCTGCAGTCAAATACCTTGCAGTGGAGAGAGATAGGAAATGGTCTGGGAATCAGATTGGAACTCCAAGGAGTGATTAGAGTTGGGGTTATCCGGTCACTTCAGAAACGGTCATTTTTATTACATGTGTGATGTGAAAGTCGTACCAATTTGTCACTGTGTGTGTGCGTGTCTTCTTCCCAGAATGCCATGGTGTCCTTCAAGGAGCTCTGCGGCCTGACCCCCGCGGCCAACATGAAGCAGTGCATCCTGACCGTGTCTACCTGGCTGATGAACAGTGAGCGGTCTCTGAAGGTGACAGTGGACCTGAGCGAGACCTATCCCACCATGGAAGCTCAGGGTCCGGTGCCTGAGCTTCTGCGCAAAGTTCTCAACGCCTATGATATGGTAAAGCAACCTGCACACACAGGAACCGGATGAGAAATGTTCATACGATCCTGTATATTGTTGCAAAAGACAGTGAATTGTATTACATGCAACTACAGGTCTTTATCAAATTATTCTGCAGAAATTCAACACAACAGTACACTGCACACAAACACACCGAATGCATTTGATACTATTTTCAAGTGAGACAATAAAGTATCATCTCACTCACTGGGCCCATAAGCACTTCATGTTCTGTGCAGGTCTTCAAGGTTGTTACACTTACAAAAATAAAACAGAAAAGAAGAGGAGAGTGTTGTTGACCAGTCACCTTATAATGCTGTTGCTAGTCGTTGCAGAATTTTGCACATCCTTCTGTACTTTGTCTCCTTTCTTACAAGAACACTGCATTTTCACCACTTGACATTGGCACAGCCTAAAAGTGGGCTGGAGGACTCTGTCTGTAATTAGTTATCACCCGCTATTTCCACTCCCCTCCTTCTTCTCTCTGTGAGGCTTGGTGGTAGCTGGTGAACTGGGTCATGAGTGAGGAACAAGGTTGTTGCGCACATGCTGCTCAGGTCACCAGTGCAACGCAGCGTGCAGGTCCAAATAGCATCTGCTTTGACTGTTATGAGGCTTTGCACAAAGCAGTAGGAAAAAAAAAAAAAGCTCCAAAAATCCCACACCTTTTAGATATTTAAACACTTTATTCACTGGAATACATCAGTGATATCCTGGGATAACAACCACATGGCCCTACATCGCATTCATATGTTTTGTGTTGTTTCTGCGTTTAGTAAGATTTAGCCGTAGGACATAATAAAAATGATTTACATTCATCATAGTCTTGGGACTGGTCAGCTGAGTGTTTGTGTTTGGTTCCCAAAGACTGGCCTGTTGGCACACTCCCCATTCAAAAACAGAGGATCTAGTGTGTGAACGTGCATCTGTGTCAATGTATTTGACTTCATGGGAGCAGGGCTTCCATTGTGCGTGCAGTGTTCAGTGCATGTCCTCAGTCACCCTCATGTGGGCTGCAGTCAGTCAGCCAGCTGAGGTCAAGCAGAGCTGAACAAAGAGTCAGCACAGTGACTTTCTTTTTCCAGAGAGCAGGCTAGCCAAGCTCATAAGCACACACAGCTTTGCATTATATAATGCATAATAATATATGCACACTGATATGAACTTTAAAAGCCCTTTCAGTGATTTCAGTCATTCCTTGAACTGACCAAGGAGACGTTTTTTATGGAGACGAAAAATGATGTGTTGCCACTGTTTTTGTTATTCTAATGGATAACTGGCCAAATATAGACAGTGCAGCACTGTCAAACTAAAGTTATAATTCAGCTAAATTAGGGGGAAAACATTCAGTTGTCTTAAAATGACAATTTAATGAGATTTAAAATGAGTAATTCTTCTTAAACTGTTTAGACTTTAGACGATTGTGCTGCACCACAGTCGCACAGGAAGAATAACGGGAGATGCAGATGTGCTACTTGCTTTGTCACTTGTCTCTCTGTCTTGCTTTCGCTCTTGCTAGACTTGCTGGGCTTCTCATAAGAATAGCAAAACAAGAAGAGGCTTGCATTTACATGCGCAAACAGCAACACACACACACAGTACGTGCATGATTCAATTTCCTGTCTTACTGCTAAGAGGAGTGTGAAACTTCATTAGCTCCTCCTCAGTACTACGAGGCAGGTCCAGCTGTGCCTCTGCAGCCTGTGGCGTTACGTAGAGGACTCAAACTGCACAACAGTGTGCTGGTCAGATGCAAAAATAGAGGTGAAAACAGGAAGACTGCATCCCTACTACTTATGGCCTCTCGGTGGTACAACTACACACATCATATTAACCCACACCTCTCTGCATAGCACAGATATACCCTGCACCCCATCATGGTTTTGCACTCTTCTCATTTGCTTATATTTGCCCATATTCTAATCTTCTAATCTAACCAGATATATTGTATATATTTTTACTTCTTTTATTTGTATCCTCCCATATTCCGTACTGTAAATAATTGTGTTGTGCTCATTTAATATGCTAATTTCTTTTTTTGAATTGAACTTCTTGACACTTGATTTAGTGCACCTACGTACCAGGACACGTTCCTCGTATTGTGAAAACTATACCTGCCATTCTGTCATTTTAATGCAGAGTTTCAATCAACCGCATATTGCTACTGTCACACACAAGTAATTTGAGTCTGTCTCACTTTGTAGTTTCATATTTGTTATTTACTACATGTAAATATAGAGCCACTGTTTACGACAGCAATCTAGTACCGATCAGAAGACAGGTCCTTCCCAAGCCAAATCTTCTGTTTCCTCTGATTATGATCTCAGCCCAGTTCAAATAATCAAATAAAGACATTTACATAGCAGCTAAATTTGCCTTGATTGGATTATGATGAAGTATGAAGTGCGTGTGTGTGAGTAGCAGCTTACACCGCGGTTATTTATCCAAATAATTGCTATTGAAATCAAACCACACAGGTCATAGTCTTTGGTAGCCCTTTGCTTCTTATTTATGTGATACTATGTGATAAGGGTCCCCTGTATTGGCTTGTTCGTAGTGTAAGGCTTTACATGAAATCCCAGCATGATAGAGAGACGCACTGTAAACTAACCTCATGTCCTTCTTATCTTCTAGATGATCCAAACCAGCAGAACCCTGATTGAGTCGGCTGACGTTGTCTACTCCAAGCTTACACAAGCACAACGGGCAGGTATGCCACGTTTTAGCTTCAGCGTCTGCTTACCCTTTCCATTCTCTATACTTGCTGACAACAAGTGGATTTACAATGAAACCTGATCTTGTTTTCCTGAAAGAAGTGACGATTTTGAGGTAGGATAAGGTGCTGCTGCTGCAATGAAAATGACTCTCAATTCCAGCACAAAAATATTATCTCACTTGCTGTAAGTCTTAATTAACTTTGATAAAGATCACTTGGCTATCACATGTCGAGATTATTTGTAGCTGCTCTGCTTTAAAATTGTTCTAAATCGATAATGTGCCATGTTCTGCTGCCTTATAGCATGACCATATCTACTCTAACTTTATCTTACTCCTACATAATTCCCATCAACATCAACAACCTTGGCTGCTGTCAATAGAACAAACAATCATGTGTGAGTCAGCATCGAGTAGTTATCATGTCAGTGGGCAGGTGAAAACAGCCATCCAGCCACAGAGACAAAGGGCAGCGGGAGAAAAAGAGAACAGAGAGCGCAAACATCTTTTGAGAAGAGGAGAGAAATGATGAGATCTGGCAGAACGTGGAGTCCGATGGGGGAGGGATGGCAAAATGGAGAGAAGACTATGGAATTTAAATGCATTTTTTTTTTTTAGGGAGATGCTTGATGTAAGAGGTCCGGTCGTTTAGGAGAGAGGATAAAGCTGACCATAATATGATCATTAGGAGAGAAATGGCTTTAAATCAAGACATTCTGAGGCTTGTCTTCTCCATCCTCTTTTACATTCAGAATTAATTGTTCCTCATTTGCCTCGCTTCTCTCCTTCGCAGCAGTGCTTCTGCCGAAAAGCTTCTCAAATAGGAGCACACAGACTGACGCCTTCATCTTTCATATACCTCACATTTAGGGAACCGAAGACATTCAAAGCAATCAATAGGGCTTATAATAGCCGATGTAAACATAGCCAAGACATTTGTAGTGTGTACGTTGTTGTGTTCTTTGTGTAGACTGCTGTGAAGGCTCACTCCCTGGCACATGCCAACCCAATATCCGGAGGCCGATAAGCCAATTTAAGCCTGCTATGGCCGGCTTTACTCCCTGGTGTCGCAGAGAGGGAGGCATATGCTTCACTCTCCCAACCACAGCAAGCCGAGCAGATAGACATGCTGTGCAATTACCCCGGGATGTGGGTTGAACCCTGGGCCTTCAATCACGGAGCTCTCCCCAGGCCCCGAGGTTCCCCAGCCCAGAGCTGGAAGCTTCTTCAAAGGCGATGACTGCAGAGTTAAGCAGGGTTTAAACCCCACACAGCCACAGCCACGCTCCCAGCAGTGTGTGGTGCATAGCTTACTGCAGCTGTCAGGTAAAAAAAAAAAAAAAAAAAAAAAAACAAACAAAAAAAAAAACAGGTACCTCCAGAATGTCGTACTCTAAGGAGCTTGATTGAAATCACTGGCAGCATTTTAAGCAGCGTGTAATCCTTTCATTCCGGGGGAAGTTAAAACATGGAAGTTCCTAAATTTGGAGTTACAAGGGTTGCACATAACTGTAGCATTATGTAAGAACAATACAATGAGACAGAAGGCTGCAGCGACAGCCCTGAGGGGCCTCAGCTGCATGCCAAACATAGCACTTTCGCTATTGCTCACTCCCACTCCTCAGCCCCTAGCACTTACACATATGCCTCAATTCAAACTGCTTCCATTCTGGCATGTACGTACTGTAACTTCAATGTCTACATTTGCGCTCCCAGACATTTGTTGGAGTGATTGTAGGTTTGATACCAATAATGGAGGCATAAAGGGGAAAATAGCAGCTAATGTAATGTGGCTTAACAGCAGGCCAACAGAGAAACAGATGCCCCTACATTGTTTACCAAAAACCATTGCATAGCTCTTCATGGGAGCTACAAACTGTAACCATGTAACCTATTGCCTCAAATTAAAAGAGAAGAGTGGTAAACAGTTGTAAAGTTTTAATGAAGTTTAAACTTGTTGGCCTGAGAGATTAGTAAGGTTGGAGTTAGACGGTAGCTCGCAAAACAGCCCAACAGAAACATTTCATTACTTTAGTCACAATGCTTTCGGTGCGAAATAGCAATGAATGCAATGTAATTTATGAAATACATTCCATAGTTGAAGACATAGGAACATTTAAATTAAATTAGTGCGTGTCCTGAGACTTTAAAGATTGGAGAATGTGTTGATGGATAAATTATGGTGCACGATGCTGATGGTAGTCAGCATTTTTGAATCTGCCATCTAGCGTTAGTGTTAATGAACTAATTACTTTCTGGTATTAATGCAGGCACTTCTGTCACGCTCTTCCGCTCAGCGTGCTCTTTGTCCTCTCCATCTGCTTCCTGTCTCATCAGGTCCCTGTTGTCTGTATCAGCCTGTTTACGGCACAGAGACTACGTTTGCTCCCATGTATGCGGAATCCTTCTCATAAATAATCTACCGAGTTTTAATTATGGATTTTCCTCTGTCGTATGCATTTATAAACACATATATTCAGCAGCGTTATACCGGTGACCAGTAGGAATAGTCAGATTGCTGTGTTATGTCACGGCGCAAGAATGCTGAGCTGCCGGAGACCTTCTTATAGATGCACATTAATTTCATCTGTACATAATGATCTACATTTAAATACCGTTAAGTCACATAGTTCATTCATTTGTAGGAATATGTATGCACAGTACATTGTAAGTTGTTGAATTTTGACACTTAGACGGCGGGTTAATGATTTAGAGGTATGAAATGTCATTTTATTTATGTATTTGGGAGTGAGTAATTATTATGTTTGGTAATTGTATATTGTTTATTTGGTTTAGCCTTTCTATATAATAAGGAAACTGAGGTAAACACAACTAGAACTAATGCGAGAGTGGCTCCGCATAGTTTTTTTTTACCTCTTTTGTCTCCTTTTGTTTGTTAATGTCAAGTTAATGTCACTGATTTGAGTGATTTTTGTCATGAATTTTGTGCACACACAGCTGAAAAGTAGTTTCTTTTTTACTCAGGCTTATGGCTTCACTCATTAAAATCTTATTACGTTGTTGAACTTCTGGAACTTGAAGTAAGCGGCTCTCATCTA
>JAPQRN010000026.1:11021371-11033926 GCA_037367275.1 Coranthus polyacanthus
CATAGTGTATGTTTTTTCTCAGTATTTTTGGGCTGTAGCTCACCTGTCGCCAAGAAGTGCACCGTTATCATCGGCCGTGAAATGCTGTCTCGATAGTTCGTGTTTTCTCTGCTTATTAGAGGTGACGCCAACTCTTCCGAACAACGGAGCTGCTCTGGGAATGCACTCTCATTTTTTTTTTATGTTTTTGCCATTTCATCAATGCTCCAAGTGCAACTGTAGTAAATAACTCAATATCACTATCCTCGTTCGTATTTTAAGAGGCTACAAATTATATCCGGCCACTAAAAACCTGAGAAGCCGGCAGTTAAAATGATAGTGAAGAGACTCATTGCTTTGGAAACGATATTCAGTCTCTTCTAGTTGCATTGGTGTGAACTGGCAGATTTTCGTTGCAGACCGGCACAATTTTCCCGCTCATCTTGTTGTGAATCTTTGGTCTGAGCAGGATTTTAAACTCCAAATGGAATTTCTCCCTGCTTTTATCAGCTTTGTCTTGTGTCTCAGCTCAACATTTTCTTATCCTCTTGAGAGCAGAAAAACACAGAATATACTGGGATGAACTTCCCCACGACACGGTGCATTTTTCTAATGGCTTAGAAGGCGTGAATTTGCCTCTTCTGATAGACTGACAAGCGCTGAATGCGCCCCTCTGAATCCATCTTATAAGACATATGATTATGTACAGACTGGCTAGACAATAGCAAAAATACAGCAAAAATACAGAGAAGCGGAGAGTGCAGGCATTTGACGAGTTAGATGGCGGATTTGCATAGAATTGAAGGTTTAGTCCGATGATCAATATAGAAGCCAAAGGTATAATTTTGGTGTAATGGCTGTGTCATAAGCGGAAAAAAGGTGCTATTAGAGGAAAGACTGTCAGCGTCGGAGAATATAGGATGAGATAGGAAGTGTGCACGCGCCTGTGTGAGAGTATCTAAGCTTAATTTCAGGCCTTTGATTGGACCTGACACTTTTGCCCCAGCTATTAAAAGTGCGCTCTGCTCATCAGCTAAATGCTCTTGTGACAAAGCCATAATCACAATGACAATGCAGGCCTGTGATGTGAAATGAGGGCCCTGAACTAACCTCTTACCTTCCAACTTGCGTCTCATTTTGAATTTGATCAACATGAAATGACTGCCGCTTTGGCAATTCATCACTCATAGTTAAAGAATAAACACCGATGCGGGTTCATCTTGGGTTGCTATGGCTTTCACTTCCCCGCGGCCCCTCCTCCCTCCCTCCTTCCTTCCTATCCTCTTTCCTTCCTGCATTCAGTTTATGCCCACTCATTATTGCAGCCAATCAGTTTAATTTGGGCAGTGAAGCTGACGTGTTGATGAGGATGGAGAGGTGTTGAATGATTCCCCCTGGGCACTATTGATGGCTCACCATCACACACATCACTAATGGGGGACCAGATAGACAGCTGGGATGCGCACTCTGCCACCTCCAGATGCTACCACTGTGTGTTTGTGTCTTTGTGTACACTCTGTATGCCGGCTTATGTGTTTGCAGTGCATGTCTAATCTGTTTGGAAATGAAGGAGCTCAAACTCTCACCTTCTTTTCTACCGTTTGTTGTCCACTTGCAAGTCAACAGGTTTTTATAAATTAAGGATTTCTTTAATAACATGTTCCTAATGTTGTTTGTCTATATTTAAAGTAGTTAAGCCTGTATATAGTGCAGAAGAAGATAAAGAGATAAAATGCTAATTATTTTGTTCACACTCAACAGTTGCAGCTCCTCGGTGTGGATAATAATCATGATTCATACTAAATAATCATTTGTCCTTTTTAAAATTAAGAGGCACTCTTTGTTTTATTCTTTTATTATCCACCACAGTGGTGAATTAATTGGCAACACAGTTATATGTCATTTCTGAGCCTTTAGTTAATGATTAATTAATTTACAAAACATTATTTGGAGTTGATTAAAGCTGCAGGAGCTGAAATCAGGAGGAGGGGGGGGACGCCAGAATTTGAATATACGCACCTTCCTTCTGCAGCTCTCTCCTCTCGGGCCAAATCAAAAGACTAAATAGAAAAACAGACGAGCGTGATGCCGCTTCATGCTTCGTATGGAAAAGTGAAGCCACTTTTCTAAGCTTCCGCGTGGAGACATAGAAGCAGAGCAGTAGAATCGCGTCCAGGTCGCGTCTGACTGAATCTGAACAGCGATTGCAGTAATTGCAGATGTCAATCACGTACTCTGTCTGAAAACACCTGTAATTGGCTAAAATTTGCGTCACGGGGTAGATTTTCTACAGCCTGAAAACACAGGCAAAGAGTCGATGCAGAAGTATCGCGTCCTCTCAGACCACTTGAATTGCAGTGTGCTGAAAGTTTTTTATTGAATTTCTGCCCAGTGATGCTAAAAAACTATCAAGCACCGTAGCTTTAAGTGCTTTGTTGGCATTTGACAAATGTGTTGTAATCATCTGTAAACCTAGTAAATCATGAAACAAATCATAAGTAAATGATTTATAAGTAATTAGTAGGGGTGTCCTGATCGTGGAATTCTGGGCTGATACCGATACTTGTGTTTAAAATAACAGCTCGGCCGATTGCGGATTTTTTCCTTTTAAGTTTAGATAAATAAAAATAAATGCACTATTTTAAAATCGTTCAGACCCTCGTCACTCTTATCTTTGAATAACCACAAATTCAATAGATCAAAATCATACAAATTTATGAATCAGTCTTTAATAAAACACAAAAGATAAACATCACCGATTGCCATCAGTGAAATTGCATGTTATTGCCGATGTCAGTCATTAAGGCTTGTATTCGATATATATCTGTGCATCCCTAGTAATTAGTTGATATATTATGAGTCAAAGATAAGTAGAGCTGTGCAATTATATTCTGTGCCAATAGAAAAATATATATCGCTTAATATTATGCTCTATCGTTTATATTGCTGGTGATCAGATCCCACTTTTTCCAACACTGCATTTTCCCACATGGGGATGCAGGCAGGTACTTACCATGAGCAACACAAAGAAAATGGAGGAGAGTGAAGTGTATTGTTATGCATATAAATATAAAATGTATATAAAATGATATATCATGTGGGCTGTGTTGCCCACCACTATTGGTCGGTCATTCAAAGATTTGACACGTCATAACTCATTTCTAATCCTTTTGAAAATGAACTGAAATGAGCATTTTTCCGATTCATTTTCACCTTGTTATTGTGAAAAGGTTTTTTTTTGTTAGACTTAGAAAACCACAGAGACCGCGCTGTTTAGTAGAATAGAGGCTACCTTAGAGAAAGGGGCAGGGAGCCGTTAATTAAGCCACAACGTGGCTCCGTGTTTCGCTCTCATCTCCGTAAGTAGTGAGGTATCTGGTTTGAATACAGCCCTGCATCCAGGCAAGCAAGGCCAATTACTGTACGGGACAAGGAGCTCTGGCCTCCCTATCAGCCTGACCATGCTTATTTATTGATGCCCTTTTTTATGCTCTCCCTTTCCAGCCTTTCTGACTGTGCTGGTGTGGTTCAAGGTCACTTGATGTGAATTCCATTTTCAAAACCAATAGATGAAGACGTCTCCTATCCACCATTTCTCTTTGCCTTAATATAATTGTTTTCTCCTGGAAAATCCCATTGTCTGTTTACAGTGACGATATTCTGCTCGGGCACCGCAGTGCTTCTTACTTGACATAAACTAATGAAACACTGATCTGACTGTATAGTCTCCCTCTCATCCTGTTTCCCATCTTTGTTTTTATCAAGTCTTTTCATCAGCTCCTGTTTGGATATTCTGTTTGATTTGATTATTTACTACCTTTCTCTCTGGCTGTCGCTGTCTCTTTCTCTGTGCATGTGTGTCTGAATCATAAGAGGTGCTGCTGCGGTTCTCATTAAGAAGCCAAAAAAAAAAAACGCTCTCTGCTCTTTGTAAACTGCAAACCTTCACCGAACCGTCTGTGTGTTTGATGTGTGTGCTTCACTGTGGAGACATGTCCCATAGTCTTCCTTCTCTTTCTCTCTCGATCGCTTTCACCTGAAGCAAAGCATACGATCCTGCCACGTTTTGTTTATCGGCTGAAATTTCACATAGTTTAAGTGGCAGTAAGGAACAGCAACCGTGTGACTGTTGGGGTAAGGAAATGCTTAATAATTGGGAAATTAAATGCTTGAAGAGACTGTATTACGACATGCCGCCTCCAGCTAATTTCATCTCTTATTTAGCTCCCTGTCTGCCTCACTCCCCAAGTCCTGCAATCACAAACCGCCTTGACTCGGCTCTGCACCAACAGCAGCCCATGAAAGACACCAGATTACGAGATCAAATCAGACCTAAACCCTGTTAACACAACTTTCAGGCTCTGAAAAGGATCTTCTGCGATGGCTCTACATCACCAATTATATGGAAGTTAAAGAACAACAGGGGTCCTGGCTCTTTTCTGCAGTGATGACTCTGATGTGCACTGAAGGCCAGAGATCGCTGCATTTGCTTATTTTGTCTCAACCTCTTGGTGTGTTCTGAATTTGCATCGGGTTATTTTGCAAAATATTTTATTGCGTAGTGAATGAGACGTGCAGTTATGCTAAAATCAAGTTCCAGGAATAATATTTGCACATATTAGGTGTGGGTTAAAGAAAGAAAAGAAATGTGGTTTAATACACACTATCTTCAGAGTTTAGTTAAGCAAGAAAGGAAATTATCATTGAGGAAGAAATCTGCATTTTCAGGACACAAGCGAAACCCTGCCACTTGACTGAGTTAATTATCCTGTTGTCTAACAAAAATCAATTTAATTAAAGACTTCTCCTGACAGCAGTTTAGGTGCAGTGTCTGCCTACTAGCTGCTGAAAACGGGAGAGAACTGAGAGCGATTGACTTCTGAGGAAAGGCTTTTTGTGAATTGCGGTGTGTTATGCTTTTCACTGTCTTTGCAGTGAAACAAAGCTGCAGTGGCATCAGGTCAGTTGGCGAGGACAGACTGAGAAACAGGCTGAGACTTACAGCTTTAAGAGGAGTTTGTTCTTAAAGCCCGAAGGATTAGCGATAGTCTGCCTCGGCTAAATGCAGCTGGACCTACTGATAGACTAATTAGAGGTTATCTTGCATTGTGCTACTTTAATTTTACTCCATAATATTACAGCATGTGTACTTGTATGGTGAGTGTGTACTCCTTGGCTAGGTGTCTTTAACCAGAAAAATAAAACTTTATTGTATTAACACTATACGAGTTGCTCAATTTGAGGATAAATTAAGTAGAGGATTTGGTATTAATCTAAGAAACATCTTTTGTCCTTATTGCTCTGTATGGCCTGGCGTTCTCTCAGTTGACGTTTGATTTCCAAGCGGCGTTATCAACAGGCTCAGATCAAAATGTCGCTGGATGCATTTGGATGGACCTACAGCCAGTCAGACCAAGAGTCACAGACAAAAGCCAAAGCTGTGCAGGCAGCAGTCGCAGGTGGCGGCCCGACATTGTATCGAACCACATCTGACCCACCCCGTATCAGATTAATGGTTGTGATTGGCTCTGCCCAATCTAGGCTCAGTGGAAATCAGTTTGAATGGGAGCAGTGCCAGACTGATCTGCAAGAGCAACTGAGCGCTCGCTTTCAGGCAGATGTGTTTATTTCCCGGACTAACCTCAAGATATTTTCAATCACGCTGCGGTTTCTGGCATTAAAGAAAGAAAAAACAAAATAGCCTCGTCCCTTTGCTAACCTGTCTGTATAAATACACAGAAATAACACAGAAAATGGTCTTGTGGAATGTTATTTTTTTTCTATTTCAGCCCTGTTTTGTATTGATAATTTACATATCATGTGTGCGTCAATGTGTCTGTCTCCAGGTCTGGACTTCCACGAGGACCTGCATCGCATTGGAGCAAAAGAAGGTCTGAAGGGTCGCAAACTTCAAAAGGCCATGGAGAGCTACGCTTGGAACATCACTGTGCTCAAGGTAAGATGAGCTGAACCAGCACTCACATGCGGCCTTCAAAGACCACTATAATTGTACTACCTCCCGTTTGTATAAAATGCTGCTTAATACCGTTGATTGATGTCAACGTCAGATTATATCAGAGACTACAACTAGCTGGATAAGCAATCCCAGACCTTGTGGCTGAGATTAAACTACATGGTGTCTTAAGAAACCTCTCCAGGCTAATTGTATTTGCCTCCTCTCTAATCCCTAAATCTCTTAATTAATTACTGCTTATTCCAAGTACTGTTTTATTTATTTGTGCAACTAACTATCTTGACAAGACATGATAACATTGTTTATACTTATTTGTAGATGTATGTGTGCTGCTTCATTAGTCCTCATAAAGGGATGTTTAGCCCCCGGGATATGCCTTGAGGATGATGCTCAGCAAAATGCATTCTTGTTTCTGCCTGCCCTGTGACCCCAGAGATAAGGTTGCCCAATGGCCTCATCTCACTGCCCCTATGAGCACTGTGCTGGTAATACCGGCACAGATAAAACACCACATGCTGCTAAGTCTGCACGCTACACAGTGGGCCAGTTTGGCTAAGTAAGGACAGAGGAGCCAAGATATTTTTATCTCATCTCATCATCATCCTGAAATCATTTAGTATTGAGTGAAGAAAGCTGTCTTGGCTGAGCTTTTTGCTTGAGTGTCAGAACAGATGGATGTTACTTCCTGCTATGCCTTTCTGTGTGGAAAAACAAACAGGTACCCTGAAGGTTAGCTAAGAATTTGTGTCATTATAATGAATCAGTTTTTAATCAATAGCTCTGAATAAAATGTCAGAAAACAGTGAAAACTGGACGTCTTTACATAAATGCAGTTCATGCCATATAAATAGAATATAAAGCAGCAAATATCACAGTTTAGTGGCAACTGTTGAGCACCATTTGCTGATAAATGAGTAGTAGGCTCTAAATTCACTCTTTCATCTGCTTTATTTTTCCTATTTTAATTCCTTTGATGACTGTTATCGCCACCTCCATGTCTTTCCTCCCATTCTTCAGTTGTAATGTGTGTCTCATGCTGAACATTTGGTGAGAGCCTGGTGCCTCTTTGCCAAGGCTGGCAGCCATGCCTAGTTATTTCACCTGTCAAACTCTCCAAATCCTCAGCATGCCTGGAAGCATGCGCTGGTGGATGGTGGAGAGCTGTGAAGAAAGAGAACGTGTCATGTCTTTTCTCAGTCTCTCACTCTCCTGTCTCCTCCTCCTCCTTCACTGTGACGGTGGCCATCAGATCAAAATTTTCATGGTGAATGCGGGTGTTTGCCCATTTCTACCAGTGGGCGAACCTTTTCACTCTTTGTAGTTTGCTGCCAGGAAAGAAAGAAAGGAAGAAAGAAAGCGAGGCTTTTAAGCAAACGGCAATGCATAATGTAGTCTTTTTTAAGAAGATTAACACTGTTGTCTCCAAAATCACTCCACATTGTAGTTCCTACCGTACTTAACTGTTGTCTGAGGCATTTATTCACATGGCTAATTAATGTCCTTTTCTAGTACTTTATATTTTGGCTAAATGTGTCCATCTTTGTCCTGTCAGCTCTCATTTTAAGATGTCACTCCTAAATCAACTCACAGATGTGTTGTTTTGTATGGTCTTGGTTTTGTGTGTTGTGTACGGTCAGACTAACAGTTGAGATGGAATTGTCTGCAAAATAATAACTAGTAATATAATGGAGGCAGGGTATTGACTGCCTAATAGCTATTAAAGGGATAGACAGATTTTTCCAAACAAGGAGGGGATTAGGATAAAATGTAATGAGGATATAGTGGTAAGATTTGGTGGGCTTAGCCCCCTGTGGATAGCTTAGGACAGCTGTAGGGGTGAATGCACCCAAATATATTTGTTGTCGTGATTTGGCTCCAGCAGCGCAGGACAAGCTTCTTGCTGTCTTATTTTATGCCTGGTGAGTCATGACTTACATAATTTGTGTTTTTCAAACATATGACTTATTCATGCTTGTGGTTTTCATGTTCAAGTGGCTCAGATAAAAGGCCATTTGCTGTGTTTTAACATCACCTGGTAGCACAGCGTTGGGTGTTGTGTGCAGGGCAGCACCTTTTGTCATCCTGCAATATGCCAGGCTGCTGTGGCTGCCTTGTGGTCCTGAGAACTTTATCCCGTTCACCATTTACACTTCAAGTCTGGTGCAGAGCAGGTCAGCTTGTGTCTACTCACAGAGATGTTAGTCCAACAAGCTGTCACTGCAGGTCAGACCAAGTCCAGACTGAAGTTCAGAGGGATGGAAAGAAAATAGATGGGAAGCAGGAAGCAACTGCTTTTAGCAGGCTTGTGAACAGATGTTGAAAAAAGTATGGAGTGAGAAAGGACACTAAAAGAGAGGGGGCTGAGGTAGTCCTGCGAGGACTGAAGGGTACAGTCAAGGATTTAAAGACATTGGAGTTTGCGTGTGGCCGGATTTTTTTCTCCGTTCTGTGGGAGGATGTTCTAATAATATAAGCACCTCTTACAAACAGAAATAACCGCCTGTGGAGAAGACTGAGCCACATTTCCACATGGCAGAGACAGCTAGCTTAAGGAAGCAGGCAGCCATGGATGTGGTCCAGACTGAACTGACAGTGCCGTATAACAGGATGCCTGCCCTGACCACTTCCTCCACATATGGCAGGGATTCATCTCTGGGGTGCTCCCAGTTAAAGAGCCGAAATGTAGTATAGCATTATCACCATATGACAGCACTATTCACCAGATGAGAAGAACAGTATGAAGGACTGGCAAGCAACCAAATGCAATCATTAGCTGGCTTAACACTGCCCCCTACTGCACTTTTCAATCATTCCATTTTCAGTCAGTCGTCATTTATACAGGAGGCCAATGAGAGTAGTCGCTCTCCTTTTCATGGGTGCATAGTGAAAACAGGGCAAAAATCCCTATACAACATACAGTGCTATTTAAATAAGAGCCTTAATCTGAACATATGGGATCAAACTAACCAACTTCTTCTGTGGTGCGAACTTGATCTATAATTAAGAAGACGTGTAAGTGTTTTGTAAATAAACAAAATGGATTCCTGTTGTCTTCTTAGTGCCAGTGACGGCCACCCAGCTTTCCCATGATGTAAACAGTGATGCGTTCTGTATCCATCCCCAGCAATGAATCTACAACCGTAATGATAGACTACATCCAGAGGTTCAAGAGTGGAGACAGGAGAACGCATATAAATTACATCACTATTGTCCAAAACAGATGATGGAATGGAAACGTTGACGGAACAATTTGCTTTCTGCAATTCTGTTTAATACAGTACTTATATTGTTTCAAATAAAACACCAGTTTTGATTTTAAGGATTTAGTATCTCAAGGCATTTGATGCAGTAATAATGTCTGTTTTTAATCATTATTTTGAGACTGAATCTCTTTTTCACAACACGCAGGTGAAATATGCAGCAAGGTGTAACTAGATAATGTATGTCAGAGATAGACTGTATGACAAAACACTTTATTTAGATAGTCCACTTACAGAGAGTAATTCATGTACAGACAAAGCGAAACAGCTGAATTGTTGCTTCTCAGTTAGTAAGCTGTCGAAGTGTTAGAAATAATAGTACACTCTGTGGGTGGACTATCCTCATAAAGTGTTACCTAAAACTGACAGAATGGATAACAAATGTCTTGCTACTTTTAATATCTGATAAGGTTATTTATTGTCAGAGTTATTTGTGTCCGTCTGACTTTTCTTTTTTCTTGCTGTGTCAATCGAAGGGTCAGGCAGACTTACTGAAGCACGCTAAGAGCGAAGCACTGGACACTCTGCGCCAGATCCACTGTGCAGCTCAGTCCTGTGGCCTCAGTAAGAACGGAGCAGCTTCTCCACAGCTTCAGCACCACCCACATCACCAGCCACAGCAACAGGTTCAGATACAGCAGCAGCCTCAGGCCAAGGTCCACCCGCAGCCTCCGCCACCGCCGCTGCACCAGTTCCAATCCCAGACCACACCTCCGGCTTATCTCCATCCGCAAACCCTGCCACCTCTCCAGCTACCTGCTCTTCCTCTGGTTCAAACTGTTACAAAACCACCGGCTTATCCTCATCCCCCACCCTTACCCCAGCTTCAGCTTCAGCTCCAGAGCCAGCAGCAGAGGGCAGCAGCACCTCTAGACGCCATCCCTGAGAAAGAGATGGCCAGTGATGATCCTGCGGGATCCTGCTGACCCGCAGCCTGTGCCCACAGAGAATCCTGCCAAGAGAGAGACAGAGATAGTAAGGTAGAGACAGAAAAAAATGCAGAAGAAAAACAGGAGGCAGCGACTGTTGCCAGTAAGGAAAGGGAGATGGAGGAAGTAACAGAGAGATTAACAGATATGATGATGGTGAGGAGGGCTCGTCGTGTTAGGAGTGAGACTCAGGTCTAAGACCAGGTGTTAAGGCTTAGCCAGAGGGCTAAAGGAGGAAGAGAAAGACTGGAGAGACCGACTTCACACTTTAATCACACCTTTCTCAACTAGAAACTGGAAAGACAATGGGCCTCATGCAGGAAGCAAAACACAAACATTTCCTCCTTTTTTTTGTTCATATTAGTACATATCGATTTCTGGGATTCACTAGCGTTTTCTTACTTTTGCTCTTTTCTTAGGTCAGTTATTGTCTTGTTCCTCTACTTACACGGCATTTACAGCATCACAGTGTTGTTGTATCTTTTGCCATTGAGGTCGTGTCATTAAAAGAGCTCCAGTCAGACGGTGGAAAACAGTGATCAAATTTGTTACTTCTATTACTTTCACCCAACTGTTGTTTGCAGGTAAATGCAGACAATTATCACGATTATGTAAAATAATCTCAATTATTTCAGATAATCGCCATATGGTGATTATGTAATAATTGTGACAGGCCTAGAATGGACCTCTCTTATTTTTCTATGAACAAAAAATATAACACAAACTTAAGACGATGTTGCTGCGTGAAGCCCAGTGTTTATTTTTCTCCATAGTAAATATGGAATAATTCTCCATCTGAGCCAAGGTCTCTTCAGTCTTCTCTTCTGTTTCTCTCCTGAAATGCATAAGGGAAATGGTTGGTACTCTAATGATCTGTGTTCTACCGAGGAACACACTGAGTAAATGGATCAGTGAAGTAGATATCCCTGTCTCTCTTTGGGCAGTGCTAGTTACATGCACATTCACTATGTACTCTAGCGCTGTGGGTACAGGCTTTACCTCATACCGGCATTTTATGCCACAAATTTGCCTTCTCATTTCCAGAGACTACTTGGCATGTCTTTGAGCTATTATTTCTTCACGCTCACGCTCTTCCTCTTCCCACTTAGGCGTAAAAAAAATAAAGCTAAGTGTAGACTTTCACTCCTTTCAGTGAAGAGGATGTCATTTTCATTTCAAGGGCACAAAGTAGAGCATTTCAGCACAAGCCAGGGAGCCGTAGAGCTAAAATAGAAAAACAAAAATGCAGCTGATGTGTTCAGTCACAGTTGATGCTCTAGCACCCCCTGCTGGTGTAAACCTCCATCAGGCCCTGCACTTCCCGAGGGTCGCTCCATAGGATTTTAGTTATTTAGCATTCCTGGACTCTCCCTACAGGGACTCTTTGTTTTCTCCACAGGGACTGTGTGTGTGACGTTATGTGAGTTGATGTTTTGGTCCCGAGGGTGGAGCTAGCCCTCGCCCTTATGTGGCAGAGCTCACCAGCCAATCACAACTGGAATATTTCACCGAGCCTATTAGAGGCCAGCGGTGAAAGATATAGGAACATCATACTGCTGTCAATACAAACACAAATAAAGTGAATATAGATGTAAACTTTATGTAAAATGTATGAAGGGTATATATTGCTATAATAATTCTTGCAGACACTGACATAAATGATTGATATTATAATAACTGTTGTTAGTTATATTGATATTCTGATTCTTTTTTAACATTATTTCCACATATACGATAACTCAACACCCGGTGTTCTGTGATGCAGATAAGGACAGCCAGCGCATGTGGGACTAGAATTAAAGGTTAGCACCAGAACACGAGGGTCAAACAATAACCTGATATGTGTTTCACTGCAAAATGAGTGTGGATTCTGTAAGAGCTCCTTTAAGTGGCCCATTAAAACTGGCTTCATTGTTTATCCCGTCTCCCTCTCTTTCATTGCTCATTAATGACTGCTCTTCTAGAACAGTTTTCAGAAGTGGACACATGGATGTCGAAGTGCACTTCACGGGCCACTTAACTTGAATTTTACCAATGTATTAATCGATACATGGACGGGATATTTTGCTTTGTTCATGGGTGAATGGTTCAGAGGACAATTGTGCGACATGTTTTTTCGAGCATCAAAAGAATTCACCGTTTTCATTTTCAAACGTTTAAAAAGCAGCTTTCACAATGAATAAAAAGCAATCGATACAGCTTTCCAAATGCTTTATCGATTGCTTTTGGTGTTTTTTCATTTGCTTGCTTCTCTTAACTTTGTGTCCTACCAGTAGACGAGAAGTGCACTGTTTATCTGAGACTCAGGATTAGTGTAAAGAAACGCTTCCCGTTGTCCATAAGGAGGCAGCGAATATTAAAGAAATAGCTGAAAAGAAAAAAGGGAAAAGTGGCCCAAATCACATGGAATCTG
>JAPQRN010000026.1:11047102-11078274 GCA_037367275.1 Coranthus polyacanthus
GTAGAGACATGGGGTTGGTACCGTTGGAAAGCCAGTGGCCACAAATGGGGGGGTAGAGCTTGGTTCGGTGTCTCTACAACCTTCACTGAAAAAGATAGGCACCTGAAGTGTGGGGCTTAAAGCCACACTAGCTTTTTCCCATTGGCATAGAGACCAGGTAGGGTTCAGGCACTTCTGATTGTTGTAGAGACAAGGGGTTGGTATCGTTGGAAAGCCAGTGGCCACAAATGGGGGGGTAGAGCTTGGTTCGGTGTCTCAACCTGCACAGATAAACGTAACTCTCCCAGGTATTAGCCAAACACAAACTATGGCTTTCTCCCATTGTCATACAGCTCAGGTCATGTTCGGTTACTTCTGATTGTTGTAGAGACACAGGGTTGGTACCGTTGGAAAGCCAGTGGCCACAAATGGGGGGGGGGTAGAGCTTGGTACGGAAAAAGATTGCCACCCAAGGTGTGGAGCTTAAACTTTTTTTTCTTTTTCCTAGATTGTTTTCCTTGTTTTCATTTGACCAAGGAATTGATTAGACCTCAATTGTTTAAAGTTAATATAATTCAAACACTTAACTATGGATTCATAGCTTAAGTATGTTTATCAAAATTAAAGGTTGTCTTCTATTGCATCAACAGGATTTTACCAGCATGCTGCAGATTTAAACACAGTTCAAATTTAGGATCTTTATGCCAATTACAGTATATGTGTTCTTTTTTTCTACCCTTTGCAGAGTATGTTCCAGAAACCCTCTCTGCCTGAGTACAAGGTGGCAACTGTAAAGAAGTCACGCTTCATACTTCTGCACTACAGCATTTTCAAGGCGTTATGGGACTGGTTAATTCTGCTGGCGACCTTCTACGTTGCAGTCACTGTGCCTTATAACGTCTGCTTTGTCAGTCATGACGAGGACAGTGCCCATCATTCACTTATCAGTCGCAGCACAATTGGCAGTGACATAGCAGTGGAGGTGCTCTTCATGCTTGGTATGATACATTTGTATTGTGTCATTAGGGTATTGTAATTTTAGGACCTCGCAAGAAAACCTTTTCATATTCAGCAAATGATTTTTTTCTTCTTGTAGGCATTGGTGTCTATTTTCTGTTTGTGAGAAGTAGGAGCTTGTACCGCTATTTTTTTAAAGAAACAGCTACACTGATTACATGCCGCACACAAGTTGACCTTCAAACTGAAGCATCTTCATTGTGAAGAGACAACAATATTCAGTTTAAATTTAACAACTTTAGAACAACTTTCCTAGTGCAGCTGCAGTGGTTTCCTTGGTGATGACTAGCACATGACTAAATCAACTACCTACTCGCCCACACCGAGCATCTCTGTTGCCTCCGGATGCAAATCATAATTAGTCATTTTACTCACTTTGTCCCACTTTTGTTCTGAAGGAAGTGTGACAGCACATCTGTCATGAGGCATGACGTTTGCCTTCCATTTAATGAAAGTATGCCATTTTTAGAGCAATTGTCAAAAATTGTAACATTTTTCTTGTTACAAGAAACAAGAGCAGAGCCTTTATTTAGTGTAGGGGCAAGAGGATGGATATCGATCTCAGCTAAATGTACTGCCATGTATATGTTAAATTTATTAACTAATTAATTTGTAATTCACAAGGATTTTCAACCAATAGTAACTGCTTTAAAACATTAACAACTGACATAACATAGTGTACTACAATACTAAAACATTCATTTTGCATAGTCATTTTTTTGGATCACTTTAGGATTTACTAAACTACAGATTGTTAGTTGTATCATAACTTGTTACATATTTATGTGTGCTAAATGACAATGCAGCCATGTCACGTTTTCTGTATTTTTTTGTTACTTCTGCCATTTTCAGATATTATTCTGAATTTCCGCACCACCTATGTGAGTCAGTCTGGTCAGGTTGTGTACAACCCCCGATCTATTTACCTACATTACTGCACCACGTGGTTCTTTGTGGACCTGATTGCAGCTTTGCCCTTTGACCTCCTCTATGCTTTCAACATCACGGTGGTAAGACAAACACTTTTGCATCTTTGTTGAAAGTGATTGTAGTTCAGTACTTTCCTGCTAAAAGTAAATTTAGAGCAATCACTTCACAATAGAAATGAATAAATACTTCTGAATCAATTCTGGAGAAACAACAGTGGACCTAGAAATACTGAAATCATCATATTCATGTGTAGAAATTGATCGTTGAAGCAGCGAACAAAAACTGATTCAGCCATTTGTTTTGTTCGTCCTCTCTTTGTCCAGACCTCTTTGGTACACTTGTTGAAGACAGTTCGCCTGCTGCGTCTGCTGCGCCTGTTACAGAAACTGGATCGTTACTCACAGTACAGCGCTGTGGTCCTAACCCTGCTTATGTCAGTGTTTGCTCTGTTGGCTCACTGGATGGCTTGTGTCTGGTACGTCATTGGTCGAAATGAGATAGAAAGCAGCGACCCCGTTACCTGGGACATAGGTGAGTCATTGTGTGTGTATGTTTAACAACTGCAGTACTACTAAATCAAGAATATAATGGTCCTTCTTCCTCATTAGCTTTACTAAACCATTTCTTTGTGCCTCTCCTGACAACCAAGGGGCCAAAGCTGCACATCTCCAGTCATGCTTGAATGCCTGAATGCCTCAGCATCATTTAAACCTCTATGTCGTCTCCTCAGTCCAGAGGAAGTGTAGATCATAGAGTAGAATCCATTATATCACCAGTAATTCGTTACATCATTCTCCCTTATATCACTCTTCAACATCACCACAAAAGGAAGCACATCAATTAAAGCAGGGAAAAAAACAAGGATTTTCTATGATGTTGTCACCTAAGGCCTATTACATTTGTCTTATCCAACCATCTGTTGATCTCATCCACCAGGATGGCTGCAGGAGTTGGGAAAGCGTCTGGAGACACCATACATCAACGGCACCATGGGAGGTCCCTCCATGCCGAGTGCTTACATTGCCTCTCTCTACTTCACCCTCAGCAGCCTTACCAGTGTCGGTTTTGGCAATGTGTGTGCCAACACAGATGCAGAGAAAATCTTTTCCATCTGCATCATGCTGATGGGTGGTAAGCCCACTGCTTATCACAGAAAAATTACAGAATCATGGCAAAATCCACTGTGAATGCCGTATTGTAAGTTGTTCTCCTACCTCCAGCCCTGATGCACGCTGTGGTGTTTGGAAACGTAACAGCCATCATCCAGCGCATGTACGCACGGCGCTCATTGTACCATACACGAATGAAGGACCTCAAGGACTTCATCCGTGTGCATCGACTACCTCAACAGCTGAAGCAGAGGATGTTGGAATACTTCCAGGCTACCTGGTCAGCCAACAATGGCATAAATGCTAATGAGGTGAGTAAAGAACAATAGATTACCAGTGTTCTTGCATTACTTATACTGCACGTCTACTTTTCACTGAGTAGGCAGCATTAATGTGCTACAGAAAAATTTTGTGTGGACACGTGAAGATCCTTGATTCAGAAATGTCCTAAAAATGTGGGTCATCTCAAATTCTCTGGAGCCTTATTCCATTTCCTAAATAGCGCTTTATTATAAATATAACTTTCTTAACAATGAGAGAATTGATCTAAAAAGGAGCTTCCTATAATTACAAGAATACTCATTAACACTCTTGCCACCACCATTTGTAGATAATTAATTCACTGTTGAACATGCTGGCTTCAACACCTCGTGTCTGTTTTTATGGCAACGCCTGGCACTTCATCAGAAAATAATCTGTTCTTTTTTTTAGGAGCAGAATGAATGAGACTTCAAGGTGAATAACCTTGTTTACAAATGAAAACAAAAAAATTAAATTTTTTATTCAAGTATTTTGAAGGAGGGCCCATTCCGCTGCAGCATTAGGCGCTTGACTACGAGCAAAAAAAAAACTTGTCGGCTTGTCAATATGAAAAGCAATGCACTGATCATTAAAGACTTAATTAATAATCCCTCTGCTCTTTTAGCTGCTGCATGACTTCCCAGATGAACTGCGAGCTGACATTGCCATGCATCTGAATAAAGACATCCTGCAGCTGCCTGTATTTGAACGAGCTAGTAGAGGATGTCTGCGCTCCCTCTCCCTGCACATCAAGACTTCCTTCTGTGCACCGGGAGAATATCTTATTCGACACGGAGATGCCCTACAAGCGAACTATTACGTCTGCTCCGGTTCCCTGGAGGTCCTGAAAGACGGCATGGTTCTTGCCATCCTGGGTCAGTGTTGAAACATTTCCATTTGTTCATGTCTGCATTTATCATCTCTCTTTCACCATGTCATAACCCCCCTCTGGATTGTTCTCATGAATGCCTACAGGTAAAGGTGACCTTATCGGGGCTGACCTCCCAGAATGTGATCAGGTGATCAAAACCAATGCAGATGTGAAGGCCCTGACCTATTGTGACTTGCAGTACATCAGTGTTCGGGCTCTGAGGGAGGTCCTTGAGCTATATCCAGAGTATGGCAGCCGGTTTAGCTCTGACATCCACCATAACCTCACCTACAACTTGAGAGAGGGCAGTGACGTTGACGTAAGGCTTTTAATATGAAAATATTTAGGAAATGATTTAGGTAATTTTTTACATGTGCCAGTATTTCATTTATTTGCTACTGCTAATTATCATAAAATACCTGTGTTTCCCTTATTCTTTTTACATCATATCTCTAGGGAGTAAAGTTTCCATGGTCTCGCAAGATGTCTCAGGTATGTGTGCCTCACTGCGTTAATTAATTCAGCCTCGATCGGCTTGATACATGTGGATAACAGTCACAGAATAAAATGTGATACGTCCTGAGGGTTTAGTCTGTTTCACTGAAAACTTGTTATGATAAAGTGGGGGAAAAAACGGCATTAAACACCTCAAATTAAAAATTAGGGAAACAATTAATGAGCTAGGCAGGGAAGAGAATCAGGCAAGCAAAAAAATTAAACTCGAACCTCAAACGTTCCTGACTTTAAAGCTTTACTAACCTCTATTTTCAGTAATACTTCCAACTGTTTTAACTAGTAATGCTATTTTTGAGTGTGTGTTGACCAGTTTGAATGAACTGTTATAAATGTGTATATGTTGTTCTTAGGTCTCTCTTGAAAATGGGAACTTGGTTTTAATGAGACATCCTGACTAAAACTAAAAACTGTAAATTCACCCACTAATTTAAGAAAAGCTCTCTGCTTTCATTAGGTTTTGGTGTTTGTGTCAGTGTAACTTTTAATGTTTATGTTTGGTTTTCTTTTTACTATATTTGAGGCTTGAAAAATGTATGGAGCTTCACTGCTTGATAGCTTTTCAAAAATCAGTAAATAAACATTGCATTGTGCCAATTTAAGACACTTTCATTTGTTTTTAGAAAACCCTTAACTTTCCTTTAACTATTTTCTCCTCAGGGTCATGTTTCTGTGGACCATAAACTGCCTTATATTGTTGAGGCAAACGATGTAGAACACGGAGAAGACGTGAGACACTCTCATCAGAGAGGAGTGCCTCTGCTTCGTGGAACGGGCAGCCCTGTTCGCCAACCCCGTCTGAACACCTTGTTAGGGGAGGAGCTCCACACCCTCCGCCTCTGCCGCTCACCAGCTCAGGGCAGCAGAGGTTGCAGCCCCTCACCTCAACCATTCACCAACGAGGAACTCTCTCCATCTTCTTTGCCAAGCGTTATTAATGACCCCAGCTACCGGCCGGCCAAGCTACTTATGCCATCCTTGCCTTGTGTAAGCCCGCTGAACCTTAGCCCCAGGTAACATAATAATTCTGCTTCATCCTACTTTATATGAATCTATTATCAGCTTGCATTGTACCTAACACTGATTTGTGTCTTTGTCAGGGTTGTGGATGGAATCGAGGACAACGGACACACATTTCAATTTAATGTAGAGCAGAGCCAGGCAAAGACTAATGTAACAGGTAAACCTTTACAGAATTAGGGTATTTTAAGGTGGTTTATTATTCTTTTTTTTTTTAACTTTTTAATGGATTGAAGATTGAATATGCATGGGGAAATATCACATTTGAACATGTTGTGACTCATTTTGGCTGTAAATTGGTATTTGTATGCCAGCCATTTCAGATTAATGTTAATAAATAAGCTGTTTTTGTCTTTACTATATTTTTATCTCTATTTAGACCAGATCCAGGAGAGCACTGGCCTGCTTCTGGAGACAGAGGAAGTGAGACGGGACATCAGCAAACTAAGCAAAGAGGTATGGTTTAACATCTGCACATTTTTCATATTAGTTTATCATTCACAAGTTATAAGAGCACAACAGGTTTCTGATACCATTCAACATTTTAGACTCTTTTTATGGGTGCTAATATTTTTTTTTTCTGAAATCATTTGTGTATTTACTGAATTGAAAGTGGGATTGAATGATTTTGTAAACAACATATTCAATTTTTCACTTCTGTGGTGTAAAACTTGTAACTTAAGTTACTAGTTATTCATTAAAAGTATTAGTGTTGTTATTAATCGCTATCAATGAAGTCAGTGATTTAACAGGGGGCTTGAACACTTTTGCAAGGCGATGTATGCCTATCTTATTATAAAAAATAACCCACATGTCCCGTGGCTCACATTACATTTTCTTATCAGGTGAACAACTTAAACCAAGAAGTTTCCAAACTCACTAAGGAGCTCCATGACATGATGCATTTCCTACAATCCCACATGGCCGCGCTCCATTATACCTCTCCGGGCTCAACATACTCCTGTGGCATACAGATGGTTCCCAGTCCTAGTGTGACTGTCTCCAGTGACTGGCAACCCCATGCCCCTTTAAATATAGCCACCGGCCTGCAACTCCATCATGACTCGATCAGCCACCCTGCCAGAAGTGTGTGGGGCTGCAGTGGGATACCCTCTCAGGGCAGAAGTCCCTCTTTGATGAATTCACCTCAGCAAATGTCACCCTGTTTACACATGTGCTGTTCTGACAGAGAAGGAACGTTGGCTCACAGGATACAGAGCCAGTGTAGCCCCTTTCAGACCTCCAGAACCACTCCCAACTCTCCCTATGTGACACACCCTCATGGGCAGAGAGGTCCTTCCCTCCTTGGGATCGGCTCTCCATTCAGAAACTTCCAAGTGGACTACAACATGTCTATTCCCACAATGAGCAGCTCTCATCCCCTGTGTTCCACCGTAAATCTGGCCCACTCCCATGCACCTCTAAGTGTCCATACCAACTCTGATAATAAGCAGAGCTCCCAAACACCCATCCATTCCTCCATCACTCCCACTGGCCAGCCACAGTTCCATACCACATTCAGCTCTCTCACCTCACCAGGGGTCCACACCTCAGCATGCACCATGCACAACCAGGTTCAGCAGGTCCCTGTCACTGGTCCCAGATATAATGACCCAGTAGGGTCCAGCCCTGTCCACCAAACCCAGGACCTTGCATGTTCTCTGTTGGGGCAGGTCACAGATAGAGGCTGTAGAGCTGTGCTGAAGAGGACAGACAATGTTGAATCTCCAGCCATAGAGGTTCAGTCACCTCTGTTGGACATTGAAGGGATACAAACCCTGTACTAATGACCTCAGTATCTTGTTGTGTTCATGTGTAATTATGCTTTTATTGTAAACTCATAGATTTTTTTGTTTCCATCAATAAAAAGCTTCTAGCCCAAATGTGCAAACAGCTTTATTGACAGAAATTAATAAAACAGTTTAAAGGATATGATTTTTGTATTACACTGATATCAATTGTAAAGTTGGCAGAGATTACTTAATAAAAGAAGAAATGTGTTAACTGCATAATGCACGGAGCAATGCGCCACACACTCTCTTAAGCATGAATTATATCAGGCTACTCTGCAAGACGTGCACAACATGCATGTTTAATAGATATTTTAACTGAAGTCATTATCACAAGCATCACAATATACCACTTCAGTTTAACAGTGCAGACTTGATGCAAGCTATACGCTATTGTGGTGCAGCGCCACTCAGTGGTGACAAGTGGCTACAGAAAAAGCCCACTGAAAGGAAAACTGTCATTTTATTAAACTGAAAGCAATTATGCTAAACAGACAGCAAATATGGAGTACGTAGTTAGCTGAAAAGAATATCAGGTTTTGCAGCAGGGTGTTATTTTATTCTTTTTGAAATAATTAATTTCTATATTAAATTATTTTTTATCAGATACATTAGGAGTCACCGTGATCACGTAAATATTTTAGGTTCTGAAAATAGCCATACTTTAGTATCATATCATGTTATTATAGTGAGTGTACTTAGATAAAAATATATGTCACTGAATGTTTTTGTGCCAGCACAGTGCACTTACTGGAGAGGAACTAGATTAAAATAATGGCCTTCTGGTGTTACAGTCCCTGACCTCATCGGCCATGGATGAGTGACATTACTGATACATATTTGCCTTCCATCTATATACAATTCCAGACATGGAATAAAGTGGCATTGGATTGAAGTCAAATACAATACAGTCAAACATAAAAATATCCAGTTTCAGCTTTGGTTGTTGGATATTATTTATAATTGATGATGATTAAATGATTAAAATGGAGTCAGTCTATAAGTTGTGACTTTTTGATGTGTTTCCTGCACTAGACTGATGAGACTAGATTGTTGAATTTTATTTATTTTTGGTTCTTTTAGTGAGAACATGAAAGTAGAAATGAAACCAAGCAGGGATACGATGAAAGTGAAAAGTCATGTCATGAGTGTGGTTAGGGGTCCATCATAGAAAGAAAAAAAATAACCATCCAACTAATACTACATGTGATGGTCTACAAGCCATTTGAAAGAACAATTTACGCACAGGGCAAATTGTAGACCATAATATTTAATTTGAGTTCATGACACTGGCTGTGAAGCTCCAGACAACATCTGATTTGGTCGTGGGTGTATCTTCACATGCAGTCTCTGGCTGTGGCAGAAAGTGGTGGTTTGAGGAGGCTGTCGCTGTCATTGGTCAAAGAGCCACTGACAAAAAGTGGGAGGTTCCCGGAAAAATAGCTAACCGGAAGGGAAGGCCAGAGCCCAAGAAGGAGAAGAAGACAGCCACCGCCGATGCGACCAGCGAAAGAAGGAAAAGTATTGTAAGTCAAACAACACGAAATTAAGGAGGATGGAGGTTAAGAGTGGCAGTGAACGCGTGTTGCACTCTTTTGCCGGCGAGCTGTTATTCGTAGTTAGATCCTTTCCGTCAAATTTGGCTCCACCGATCAGTTTAGTCCAGGCTCAGTCGAAATGCCAATCAGACTGGATCGAGGCTACGCGCTTGTAGCCCAGTAGGAGCACATTAAATGTCCAAAAAGCCTGTTCGCGAGTGTTGCTGACCAGCATGTGACACGTTTTTCTGCCAGCAGCAGACACAATAACAAGTCTGGGTTTCTCAAATGTCAAACAGCTGACGACGGGGGGCCGAGAAAAGGAAAGTTGTCTAATGACGTTTTCGGCAGTCGTAGCTGTAGCTGCCTGCTAACCCAGCTAACGCTATGCGACTTCAAGTTTTCGTTCCCACGGCTAGTTACTAGCTTTAACTAGTTCTCATCGCCAATGTATGGTACCAAGCTAGTGCTAACTAAACTTCATTCGGGCTCTTGCTTTAATTTTGACTTGCTTTCACATCTAACGACGCAGTATCCTTATTAGCCAAAGTAGTTAGAGCACACATTGCGGTATTTACTAAATTATTATCATAACCGCCAACATGTCTGCTCTTGCGTTACTAGATAAGTTCATCACTCCGCTAAATCACGCCAGACGTAAGTAGGTTATACCTTTTAAACGTGGGCCGTAGTTGCAACTCGTTATTTGGTAGGATAGGCAAGTTTTGAAGAGCATTGTTGTGTGACTTGGTTGTTACTTCTCTACATTATAAACCACTGCTTTCCTCGAGCAGGAATACTTGTATGTTTCAGATAAGGACTGGTTTGGACACCTGCACTGTATAATAGCAATGCGCTTCTAAAGTTTTCAAAACAGGCATTCATCTGAGGTAGTAAACCTAAGAGGTTACGCAGTGTCTCACAAGCTAGAAATGTTGCATTCAGTGTCATAAAGGTGTCATTACTGCTGACGGCATTTGTGTTGTGGGTTTATGTCTGCACGTGTGTGTCTTAAATTGAACACCCAACACATTTGAACAGTGTACCTTCATAACTCTTGTTTATGGCTTAATAAAGGGAACAGAGCAAGGACCTTTGAGAGGTAGAGAGGCAATTTACGGTTTCTTGCTTAGGTCTTGTTATGTTTATGGTGTGTGGACCTTGTCCTTCTAAAGTGGTGACACATCTTGTCAAACCAGCCCTCAGTCAAATAATTTATTTCCCACATGATATACATAACTTGTGTGTACGCTTTCACTCAGCTATTGTTCCGGTAATTTCCTAGAGCTTTTCAGTCATTACTGTGGATGTGATAGCTAGGCTTAGTGTAATTTAGTTTCCCTGAAGTTTATTATGGACTCAGTGTGTGTATTTAAGCCATTGGTGGCGACCTATCATCTACATCCTACTCTTTTTTTTTTTTTTTATCTCTGCAGAAAAGAGTATTTTTTTGTTTTGAATCAAAAACCACTGTCATGATATAAAGCAAAAAGGTATTTTATTTTGACTGCAATTATGGCAAACAATATCTGCGCTAGTTGACGTGAATGAAGTGCACATTTTGGTTACGACTTTGGATATCCACAGCTTTTATGCTGGACGTTGAGCTTTCCACATACAAGTCATGAGAAAAGGAAGTGTCAGTGATTTCCTTGTGGCCTCGCTAGTTGCTAGTGATGAGTATCCTGGTTGCTCTTCCTGAGTTATGTCATCAATTTCCCATCCAAACTACCACTTTCTTCAAAGGCATTCTTTAATAGAAACATGAGCTTTTGAAGGATTTACCTTGGATCAAGAGCCTTTCCTCTTTCAGTAGAGATTCAGTGATTGTCTGCTTTGTCATGATGCTGGGACAAAACATTACCTATGAAAGCTTCTTGTCAACAGATTGAAAGCCTCTATCACACAGTTTTACTCTACTTGGAAGTCTTACAATATGACATAAGAGGAGGATGCGGCTGCAGCCCCTCATATCAGACACCACCAGTCAATACAACACCCCACCCTTCAGAAAAAGGGAGCAGCTCAAGTCCGCGCTTGTTTTCTAGAAACTGGTAAAGTGACACTGGTTGTAACGGCTTTTTCAGCACTACTCCTATCCAGCCTAGCAGTGCAGAGTTCACATCTTGGCACACTGTAATGTATATTGCTAAATATCAGTTTTATGTAATCAGAAGTGGAGTTCCTAGTGGGGAAACTATTCCGCTGTCAAGGCAAACCAGTAATAAGGCTGTATATGCTAGAAATGGAAAAAAAAATCAGCCATTCATTTTCTACTTTATTTAATTACCGCAGAAGTATGCCTCTCACTTGGTGCAGCTTGTTTAAAACTACATTTATATTTCTATATTTTGTACATGACACTTCAAATCCTTCTCACTGATTCATCAAACCATTACATAGAAGAAGAAATGCTACTTAATTTCAGAAAATCTGGACATGACTTAGGAAGCCTTTCACTGAAACTGAGACCTAATAATTTATTTTATTATACACTGTGTTAATAGGAAATACCACAGGCATTATGAATTCTATTTTTTCCTATGGGACAGCAGGGCTTCACAGGGGAACAGGACCATTTTTGTGACTGCAGAACACCACAGATCAAGTGTTCATAGAGCGCTGGTTTTAAATATGAATAACACTGACATAAATTACTTTTGTGCAGCTACTTAATGTGTGCCCGTGTTCTCATATTTAGATGTTCAGTGCCCTGCAATCCCTGCTAAGTGCTTAGATATCATGTCGGCAACAGTGCACAGAGGAGGCCACAATGAATATTTCACAGGTTCTCCCTCTCGTCGACTCCTTCCTGCCTTTCCTCCTCCTCTTTTCTCTGACCCATGTCCCACTGTCTCTTTCTCTGACCCACTTCCCTACGGAGGTCTTCAGAGCCCATTAGGGATGCCATCAAAGCATCCGTCACAGGCTTCTTAAGATGTGTGGTGGTCTGTCTCTGTATATTAAAGAGCCTCTGATTGTAAGCTAGACAGCTGCTCCTACCTTTAACACAATGTGCTGTGTAGAGGAATGGTGATTGTCTAAACTGTGACTACTAGAACGTGATCCAGGTTGTATTCGACACGGAAAAGTTAATAAGTGGAAAATCAGTTGCGTGAATAGACGCAGTATAATGTAAAAAAAATATATATTTTCCCTGTTTATTTAATCTCATCCCCATACCCACGTTTTCACATTATAAAATCATAACACACTGTTTAATGTATTCAAGTTATTTATTCAGTCATTGCAAAGGAAACATACATGCATGACATGCATCTAAAAATATGGTTTGTGGTGTATAATTGAATGCACATCTTCCTTTAAGGGAAGATTAGAAAACCATCTAATGGTTGGTATGGTTTTAACCAACCATACTGTTCTGTGAGCATCAAACTCAAAGTCAGTCTCTTAGTTTCTTTTCTTTTAGGAAGGAATGTAAACAGGTGAGAGCTCTGCTCTGCTGCTCGCAATCAAATGAGTATAGACCCACTGTTTGACCCAGTGAACAGAGTGCCTTTATTCCCTCTGCAGTTCTGCTGCTGTGAAGGATTCCCTTCCCTCTCTCAGGCCTGCTATGAGTGTGTGCCCACTAGTTTAAGAGTGATTTTTGGTGTATTATTGGATGTAGTTCTCTCTCTCTTCAGCCACCTAACTTAAAAACTTTATAAAAAAAAACATTTTCAAAGCATCTTGTAGGAACCTCATATCCATCTTTTACAACCCACAGTGCTGACAGTTAGTACTAAAATTAAAGATATTACTGTAGACAGATATAGACCAAGTTGATATCATGAACATATGTTGCATAGTTTGTACATAGTTAAATAAACATGGCAGTTTTGAATATTTTATGGTCAGAGCTATGATCACATGATGAAGATTAAGTCTGGCCCAGCAGTGGGTTGAGAAAAAGCACAGCACAACCAAACTGTGGACGATCAGCTGTGATGTCTTTCCTTTTTACTCAGGAATAATCTAACCTCCCACGTGTCTGCTCGTCTTCTAGTATTCACAGTGTGTCTAGTTTTCCAATGACAAGGCTTTGGCTCTTTCACATTTTAACGTGCTCAGCAGTAAGATGTCTTCTGCAATCTTTACTTCCTGCTTTGAGCTGAGTTGTGTTTCCTGTCCTTTGACCAAGCAGAAGCTAGTTGACCTCACACATATCACCCAACTGAAAAAAAGAGATTAGGCAAGATTTCAGATACTCAGAGCAGGTCCAACACATAAAGCTGTGTGGCTTGTATGGACCAGACTTTGCAAGATTTTGTAAATATGGTTTACTTTTTTTAATGTCTTTATGATTTTTGCAAAACAGCTGTCACTGGAAGGTGCAGGGCACTAAACTATTTTACTTTTGACTTCCCGTTAAATCTAAATGTGTCATATTGAATTTATAATCTGATTTCGGTGTCCCTACAAAGGTCTTAACGCTGTATGATCATGGTCTGTTAAGAGATGAGTCACAGGAAGAAATGTCCTTGTGCTTTTTCACATTGTTTGGTTGGTAAATGCTTTATTCCAAATTTCTGTCACCATAAAGGCATCAATTGTTGTTTAAATTGTAAAACGTGCTTGTTTTAAAGCAGTTAAGTTGATGTAAAGCCAAATAATAATTATCCTCTGTCAGTGCACGATGTGCATGTCCCAAAACACATTAATACACTTCACTAGGACAGCTTGTGAAACCCTCGGGGAGAACATGGCTTCGAATTGGACTCTAAGTGTTTTCATTCAACACTTGTTTATAGTAAATACAGTTAAGCTCTTTATTTGAATGCCTGGCCCCAGTGTAATGCATGTTACTGTGTCAACAACTTTCAGTTTGCCTGACAGTAATCTTGCTCAAACAAAACTATTGCTGATACTAAATATTTCATGGCTACATTTTACTTGATTATTTTTTTTATTCTCTTTGATAGCCGCTGGTAGAAGGAACAAGGAACTAATCTGTTTTTACTGACTGTAATATCAGAGGCTGTTGTTGTTGTTTTAACGCAAAGTCTTTGTTCTTGACATATTATTCATTTTGTGTTTTCCAGCTCCCACTGGTGAGGTCTCCTCTTCCTCTGGTTCATCTACCTGCCTGACCTGAACCTGCCCTTGTCTAGCTCAGCCTCACCCTACCCTCACCAGCCCCTGCTCAAAGCCTAAACCCACCGTCAGCCAGACTTCCACCCTCTTCTCCAGTCTTCTTCTTTTCCCACCAATTTCAACACTTGCGCTATGGCAGGGCGAGGCGGACCAGCACGGACCAACGGCACTGCTGCAAGCAACAAAATCTGCCAGTTTAAGTTAGTGCTCTTGGGTGAATCAGCGGTGGGGAAGTCCAGCTTGGTGCTGCGCTTTGTCAAAGGCCAGTTCCACGAGTTTCAGGAGAGCACCATAGGAGGTGAGGCTTGACTGTGTGATTCCTAGATTTGCCTCTGCTCCCTGTCATAAAATTCACTGCAGTAAGAAAAGGGCAAGACAGTGTTTTTCCCTCTGTGTGCATTTAGACTGTGCAGTCAAACTATCATGGCATCGAGAGGGTTCCTTTTAGACAACAACTAATATTTAAAAAGATTTGAAACATCAGTTGAATTTATCTATGGATTTTCACACCTAAACTGTGGAATAACGCCATTATTACTTGACCTTCACAGTGATCGTCTGATTTTGAAGAAACTTCCATAAACGCATCACTGGACTCTAAAGCATCTACAATTTGTCATTATTTTTCCACTACTTTTCTGAACTTTTCAGTGAACATGAGTGCTGAAGCAGAAGAAAACATGTCCTTCCCTGTGCAGAGTAACCGCTTGCTTGCAGTCTTAATCTTTCCTGTTGTCGGAGGCTGTGCAGGAGGAGTGGCAAAACCAGTTTTTTTTTTTTTGCAGCAGCAGATCACCTGACTCTCCCACCAAGCTCCTTACACACAGCATGCATGCATAGTTTTCATGCTGAAACAAATTACACTGCTTCATTGTTTTTGACTGTAATAAGTTTAAAATTAATAGAAAATGACATACAACATTATTTCGTGCGAACACCATTTCTCGGGCTGTAAAAGAGTGAAGTGACTCAAAACAGGAAGGAATTTAGACAACAATGGGGTTTCCTGGACCTCCTGCGCGAGTGAGACTGATCAAAGAGTTATTGCTGATTTTTAAAGACTACAAGAATACAATAACGTGTATGTGCGTTTGAAGTTTTGCATAGATGCAAATTTAATGTGATGTTTCTAGCGTTATTGTAACTATAATGCAAAGCTTCTGAGGGTTGCAGAAGTAAAGCTATAATTGAAATGGGACAAATCAGTGACAGGCTGCACGAGTTGTTTATTATTTCAGTAACTTTACCAGCTCCGCTCATCGCTGTAAATGAATTGGATGGTTAATTATGACATTAACGTGAAGGAGTGATTGGTTTATCACTAGGTTGTTGGGCTGTACGATTCGGTGAAAAAAGTATGCGATTATTGTGGGTAATATGGATGGAAATGCACCTACTGTGAATACGTTGATCAACCCAAAATATTTCTGTACCTGTAACTCACCTTTTAGCATTTACATGTGATCCTGCTCTTAAATAAGAAGCAATAATTAGTTACGAGACAAATAAGCTTGATATATGTCTTCATTTTCAGTCTATAGCCTTATATTATATAATTAATATAGTTTATTATAACTGCTTCATAGACAATAAGGTGTTAAACAATAAGACAACTTTTATGTCTGTTTCTTGTGGGGCTTAACCAACTTTTTTTTTTACCTTCACACCAAGTTTTCTAATGACTAATGGGGCTGACAGGATGCTCAGAGCTTACACTCACCAAAGACTTAAAACAATCAGCATTTTTCTTTCTTCTACTGAAGTTGTGGTCAGCTACATGCCTGGTCAGAGATTACACAGCTTTAAAGTATGTGCTCTGCTAGTAAGGCCTCTGTTTCCTCTGTCATGTGATATAGGGCTGAGTAAGCAAGTTGAATGCAGTCGTGCTTCCTGCCATTCATAAACAGTGTCATAACCTACACCTGACCGTTTTTCTCTTTCTGTACATCTTCGTGACTCACGGTTCTCTTCTCTTAAGCATTTAACTTTGTAGACAACGAGTCTGTGTTTTTAATTTTTTTTTTTTTCACTGTTTTTGGTGCATTTCCTCTCAGGGTTTAATAACTGTGCTTTGCTTTTCAGCTGCCTTCCTCACACAGACGGTATGTTTGGATGATACAACAGTCAAGTTTGAGATCTGGGACACAGCAGGACAGGAACGGTATCACAGCTTGGCACCCATGTACTACAGGGGAGCCCAGGCCGCCATTGTGGTCTATGATATCACCAACACAGTAAGTTACATGAACTGTGGCAGGACGCGAGCCAAGGCTCTCGACACACTTTTTGTCTACTGACCCTTGTCTTCCAGCTGAGTTGATGATTGCTTAATTCAAGAGACAGACCTTTGCTCTTCTAACTCTTACAGTCATGTAACATGTAAAACTTGCATCAGTTGTTTAAAGTTTAAAAGCACAGTCTTATGACCATACATGTGTCACCTTTTTCTTTTCTTTTTTTTTTTTTAAAGGATACATTCACACGTGCAAAAAACTGGGTGAAGGAGCTCCAGCGACAAGCCAGTCCGAATATTGTTATTGCCCTGGCGGGTAACAAAGCAGACCTGGCCAACAAGAGAAATGTAGATTTCCAGGTAAAGAAACCATCTTATAGTCTGACTTTAAATCCTGCTGCTCTATATACAATATGCAAAATATAATGTACCTGTTCTGTTTCTGCAGGAAGCACAAGCATATGCAGATGACAACAGCTTGCTCTTCATGGAGACTTCAGCCAAGACTGCTATGAATGTCAATGAGATTTTTATGGCTATTGGTATGTGGTCCTCAGCACTATCAAATAAATATGTTACAGGGTTTCTGCAGGTCTTTAAGATTCATAAAAAGTTTAAAATCCAGTTATCTGAATTGGGCTTTAAAATGTCTTTTAAAGGTCCAGATTTAGATTTAATTGCAGGAGTAGAATGTAAGATTCATAAGCATGTTTTCATTCGTGTTTAATCACAGGGAAGTGAGAAGCATAGTGTTTCTGTTACCTTGGAATGAGCCGTTTCTAGTCGTTTTATCCGACCGGACTTCCACTTCTTCTTTCCATTTTATTGTCAATGGCATCCGAGGTGCATTACTGTCACCTACTATGTCTGAGTGTGGACCACCGTTAACATCCTCTGAACTAAAAAAGCTCAGAATGGACTAAACAAACACATGCTCTAATGAGAGACACCTGCGCTTTTTTGCGAGTACCATAGGTGAAGGTGAGGGTTATTGAGTCATCAAACTGCAACCACTAGACGTCACTAAATATCACTCACTGAACCTTTATATACTGTTTTGACATGTCTTAAAAATTAATTGGATTATGGAGTTTGTTACTTTCATTAACTTCAGTCTCATGCTTTTTACCCTTGTATGGTATTTGGGTCAAATTGACCCGTTTCAAATTTTTACAAAAACAAAAAAGGGTACAAGTATACATTTTTTCTACCTGAAACTCAATGGCCTTAGCTTATTTTCTGTGATAAACAATGTTAAAAACAATGTTATTCCATAACATTCTAAACATCAAACATTTTACGCGTCGCACTTGCACATCAAAGAGATCGATACCTCTACATCACAGTATCTTCCACCCTCAGTACGACCCATGGACGACCCCGGACCAGAGTATCTCAAAAGTAAAGACAACACAGCGGTTAAGAAACCTACAAAACAAAACCAAAGAAGAACCCATAACCACTAATGCAAACCGTGCAGCCCAGTATTTACACATCTAACTAGTGTCTCGAGATGTGTGTGAGGGTCCTCTCATTAAAAACAACAAAACAAAAAGCTTGTAGATGTAATAATTTAAAATAGTTTCTGTTAATGTTATTTTAATCTAATATGCGTAGGTGTACGTTCAGTAAGATTTGTCTCGAGAACGGCATGTTTAGTGCTTGGTTGAAGCACTAAAAGGGCATCACAGTCGCATTGGAAGCCACCAGCAAACACCTGTGTATTAACACAGGGAGCGTCACCGAACCGACCCCAGTGCGACCGGACGTGGGACGGGAATTGATCAGATTTTACTGACACCATCCCGTCTTCGATCCCCCTTATGGGTCCAATTCTTTATCAATGACCTCACTGATTCCTGATCAGTTTTCTGCGTGTGACAAAGTAGGCCTGCACAGGTTTTCAGCATCCATCCAACTGTTTTATTATCTCTGAGCAGAAGAAGACAAGCATGTGACTCGGGTGTAAAAGCTCCACGTTGTAACTGTGTTTAATTTAGAACAATTATCGCAACTGTCATAAAAACATGTCGGCATTGATCAGCTCTGAGGCATATGATTCCGATGACAGTTCTCGGCAGAAACCGGTTCTCGGTTCCCGTCCCCAACGTGAACCAGGTCTTAAATTGCATTCGTAACGGTCTTGAAAAAGTCTTAAGTTGAACTTGTTGAGACCTGCATAAACCCTGATTTTAAGATGATGTTACAATAGTGCAGAAGTTAACCCACTGTGCTCCTAATCCAAACCAGCCAAGAAGCTGCCTAAGAACGAGCCTCAGGGTGGAGCGGGCGCCGGTGGACGAGCCAGAGGCGGCGTGGACCTGCAGGAAGCCGCACCACAGGGCAGAAGCGGCCAGTGCTGTGGGGGCGGGAACTAACGCGACGAATGAGCTGATCCAACCAATCTACAGCTTCGATCAACCAGACCAGATATTAGCCAGCTGTCAAACGACGTCCCATTGGCCAGGCGGAGGCGTAGTCCGGCAAACTATCCTACGAGCAACACAGCACAAATTAACTGTTTGGCAAATGAGACGACTGGCCAGTAAACTGCCAGACCCCACTGACGGTTCCAACCGACGAAACCAACCAACAGACCAAGAAATCAACCCACAGGCTTAACAGAATCGTGTTTTAACCCCACCCCCCACCCGGGACTTGCCAATCCATGATTTTGCTGATGGACACCTGACGTCACATTAGGGGAAAAAAAAATAACTTCCTATTGATGGAAGAAGGAAAAAAAAAAAAGATCAGTCATTACCTATGGGCCACCTTGCTCCACCTTAGTTTCTGTATTTGTGTAGAGGAAAAAAAAAATTAACAGGAAGGAAAAAAAACAGGCTCGTTGGCCCTGTCCTTTCTCTTCTTCTCCCAGCTTTGCCATGCACCATAAATTTCTACAGTACCATCACAGTCATATGACACTGATAAAACTCAAAATCTAAGTGAGTGGCAGGTGCATGAAGCAATCCTTCACTTTTCTCTTCATCTGGGAAAGATGAAGAGAGAAGGTCCACAGCAGGAGAACGGGAATGGGCAGAATTCCTTCTTTATAGAGCTGTGTAGATTGGATTATTGCATTGTTATTGTTATCACTATTATTATTCTTTTGACACAGGCTGTTCAGTATGATTTTAAAGCCTTGACTGAATAAGGTTTTACAATCATCCATCTATGTTATCATACCATATACAGTAACTAGTACTTTAACATTGTCACCCATAAGTAATTTTAGCATTAATGTAATGTTTTTGAATCATCAGTGTACAATGACAAATACATGCAGCAAGAATAGTTTTCTTGACCAAAATCACAACTGTGTATTGAAAACGTATTGCTGTATTTGTATCAGACTTTTCAAGTTTATGAGTAATCAGTAGTTATTGTCAAAACGACATCTTCCCGATCTCTACATGTTTTGTCAACCTTAATTATTTTGTGATGGATTTTTTTTTTTTTTTTTTTTTTTTTTTTTTTTTTTAAATTTCTTAATTTTTTTTTTTTTTTTCTGAAGATCTATGGTATTAAATGCACTGGTTCTGTCTCATCATCTTTGTGAATTGAGATCCTCAGCCTCCTTTTTCTTTTTCTTTTCTCTCTTTATTTGTACTCTTCGTATCAGGGAGGGATTGCGCTCGGCAGCGTTGTCATCGTCAAAAAAAAAAACAAACTAGCACAACAGTACCTGCACAGCAGCCACTGCTGGTTGGTGGGAGATAAAGAGGGAGGGTGAGGTCATGGGCAGAAACAAAGAAGAAAGATGTCATTTTACCAATAAACAAGAGGAAGGTATCTTTTTTTTTTTTGGATTTTTGTTTGCCTGGTTAATCATTTAATCTTTCCTGTGTATCAGCGACTTATCAGGAGTCAAAATTTACGTTCTTATTATTTCTTTTTATTCTGGTGTGGTTAAAAATTATTTTAAGTCCGACCCGGGGTCAGAAAGTCTAAAAAGTATGAACTCTGAAGTCTTAGGCCACCATTAGGTTTGTTATAATGACCACACATGCATTTCTCAGTCTCTGTAGCAAGATACAACTGTTATCTAAATACTCACCACATTTTTATATATATATATATATATAAATGTGGTGAGTATTTAGTGTGACCTGCCTTTGCACTTAACGTGTTGAACTGTTTTGTTCAGACAATATGAGATTTACTGCGTTAATCCTCTGACCTTTTACACCAGGTTTCATTCAAAACATTTCAAACGTTTATGATTTTTTGTTGTTGTTTTTACTTACATGCACATATTCCCCGTTTTTTCTCATAGTATCTGAACAAAGAGACTTGAGAAATAAACATGTTTGCTCATTACAGCGATGCAAAGTCAACAAAGTAAAGCGGGCTTTAGACTTCTGCACAGTAAAGTTAGTCTCGGCTTTGTAACATTCCTCCTCTTGTAGTTGTTTAATTAGGCAAGTAATGTGAACATAAGTGAATCTGTCTGAATGCATCTTTGGCTCCATTATGTTTCCTGCTGAGGTTTGTATATTTCGGTCAAATTAATAATATGAAGCTAAGTCAGCCTGTCATAGCAACATATTATCAGTATTGCTTAATTTCATATTCAGCCAGCACGAAAACAGACCAACATTTGCAGAGGTTTGCGATTTTTAAGTATACGAGTATAAAAAAACTACATTACCCATAATTATCAGCGCAGGCCAGACGTGTTGCTTTCATGTACCGTTGCTCAGCTGATACTTCCGGCTTAACGTAAATACAAATTGTCTGTGTAGCAAGTTAGATAATTTAATTAAGGAGTGTTATTTTTGTATAACTGGTTCTACTCAGAGCAGATATGTTAGCTGTTAAATTGAATTCAGTACGTGATGCGGGTTTTTTTTTTTTATAACAAATGAAAATTGTCTGTAGTGCTACGACCCTGAATACTGTTTGATAAATCACTAAAGAATATCCATTAACAGTATTAATATCAGTGTTGAAAATGTGGAGGTGCTTTCTTAACAGTGACCAAAAAATAAAAAATGCTCATTGATAAATGTGCCAGGTCGTTTTCGTGTTGATTTGCGTTGAACGGTCACCTTATTTTGAAAGAATTGACCGGAAATGTCAGTATGTTTGCATTAACACTAACCTGAAGAATTTTAATTGTGTGTCGCAGTTCTGTAATGTGACCACTAGATGGCAATAAACACACAGAACACATGATTCTCAGTAAATCTACAGTCACCCGTCGGCTCAATATCCCAATATCATGATATAGCTTAAATATACACTGGTATGTGAAAACCTACTGGACATTAAACCCGTTCCTGATTCTGTTTCTGATACTTGTAAGTAGACTGTAGTTCAATGCCGTGACCGCTAGAGGGCCTGAACAATTATGGTCATACGTGAAAACGTGTCTGCACTGATTTAAATAAAACAATGTGGACTGTGTATTTAGAAGTGCGGGGTTTAATTGTAACCAAAACTATTATTAATAAGCTCTAACCTCACAGATGTAGTTACACGCCGTGACCACTGGAAGGCGCCACAATCATGGTATACTTCCGGTGGATGTAATCAAAATAAAGGTTTATAATCAGGTTTAAGCGCCACTAAGGAACCAAGAATTGTCGTAGTAAAAGAAACCAGTGTTCACGGTGACTACACATCATTATGTGATGTCTGAGCAGAAGCAAAGAGGCCGGTTTTGTGTTGGTCATACTTAGAGTGTGTTACAGTAAGACATCTGTAGCTCAATTTTTGTATTCATTATAGTGTTGTTTTGAAAGGCGAAACCTCACATTCTAATAGTGTATGTGGCCACGTTTTCTCCTTTGTTTTACTAAAACAATCTGCACCTTCACGTGATTTTTTTTCCCAGTTTTTGAACGTTGCTATTGTCCGTGATGATCATTTTTACAGACAGCTCTTGAAGGCAACATACGAGCTAAACGGGAGCAGAGAAGAGTCTAGCAGCGTGGAGATGTCGGACCCGGCGGCGCAGGCCTTACAACCCCGGCTTCTTCAAGCCCAGTCAGCTGGGTCAGCTGGGTCCAGTGCTGCCGCGGCAGGCTCCGGGTCAGGCAGTAGTGATCCGGCCAGACCGGGACTTAGCCAGCAACAGCGTGCAAGCCAGAAGAAAGCCCAAGTCCGAGCTTTCCCACGGGCGAAAAAGCTTGAGAAACTTGGCGTATTCTCCGCATGCAAGGTAGCTAGCTTAGCTAGCCAAAGTTCACCACAACAAAGCACTCTCCGGGTTGTATTAGCATTTGTGTATGTGAGTCAAGACTCCGCGTTCAAAAACACAAACAGCAGGTCAACGAGCTAACATACTTGTTAACTTTATAGCTAGCTAGCTGTACAGTCTCCGGCTAACTTGCATCAGACACAAAACATCTTTAAAGATACGTTTTCAGTCAGCTAGCTTAATTGGGTGGTCATTCATTGGCATTTAACAAAAAGCAAGTTATTGATGAAGTCGCTTTATTTGATGGTACGCGTATTTTTCTTATTTTCAGGCTAATGACACATGCAAGTGCAATGGATGGAAAAATCCAAATCCGCCAACAGCCACTCGTATGGACCTGCAACAGCAAGCAGCCAGTCTCAGCGAGCCGTGCCGCAGCTGTGGACATGCTCTGGGTACAAACTAACCAACTTGACATACTCCAACACCCCCAGCCCCGTCCCCTTTATCATACACAGCAACATACCAGTGACTTCTTATCTCTGATTGGAGTTTGACAGGTCGTATCTTTGTAGTTAGTGTGTATGTGGATGTTTAAATGTATGTATTTTGATTCCCTGTTTACAGCTGATCACGTTTCCCACTTGGAGAATGTGTCAGAGGATGAGATTAACAGACTGCTGGGGATGGTGGTGGATGTCGAGAACCTTTTTATGTCAGTGCACAAAGAGGAAGACACGGATACCAAGCAGGTCTACTTCTACCTTTTCAAGGTAAGAAAGAGGCATAACATGTTAATAAACGTCGCTGTTTACAGTTTGCACGATATTTCTTTCAGCCCATCGTCATGACATTGTTCATCATTGAACAACCAGGGCTTATTTTCTGTCTTTCCTCTTAGCTGTTGAGGAAATGCATCCTGCAGATGAGCCAACCAGTCGTAGAGGGATCTCTAGGAAGTCCACCCTTTGAAAAGCCCAACATTGAGCAGGTGAACGTGAAGCTAAAAAGCACCTTTAATTCTGGTGTTAAGCAGGAGATTGAAAAGCTACGGTGTTACATTATTTTGGTGTTGGGAACCCTTCTCGTCTGTATACGTAACAGATGGCGGCGTCCTTGCACGGGACGTCCGTCGTTGTGTAGAACATTTGTGTAATCTCAAATTTTCCTTTTCTTCCAAAGGGAGTTCTGAATTTTGTTCAGTACAAGTTCAGCCACCTGGCACCAAAGGAAAGGCAGACCATGTTTGAGCTTTCAAAAATGTTCCTCTTGTGCCTAAATTACTGGAAATTGGAGACGCCAACACAGTATCGTCAGCGCACCCAGAAAGACGATGGGACAGCATACAAAGTGGACTACACCAGGTGTGTGCAAGTGTTATTTAAGAAAGCAATAGGTTTTTTTTTTTTCTTTCCCTGTCAGTATTTATATGCCTTCACGTGTTGGATTTTTGCGCTGGATGCTTTTATAAATGTGTACAACTGAACTGTTTTTCCTCCCAGGTGGCTCTGCTACTGCCACGTCCCCCAGAGTAACGACAGCTTACCACGCTACGAAACCACTCAGGTCTTCGGCCGCAGCTTGCTCAAGTCCATCTTTACTGTGACTCGACGGCAGCTCCTGGAGAAATTCAGAGTGGAAAAGGATAAACTGCTACCGGAGAAACGCACACTCATCCTCACACACTTCCCCAAGTAAGAGCAGCTGGAATAACATGCCCTGATACTTCTAATCCTTTCATTTCGTTTCCAGTATTCACTTGAAATCGACAATAGACACAGGGACCATGACCATTATTTATAGATTAAATTCAGAACTTCTGTCAGTGTTTGAGACGTCGGTACATGATGCTTTCAGGTTTTTGTCCATGCTGGAGGAGGAAATCTATGGTGAGAATTCACCCATCTGGGAGGCTGACTTCATCATGCCCGCCTCTGACGGCGCACAGCTTGGACATCAGACAGGTGAGCTGCACGGACTGCTTCAGAGTTATTTACGCATGACATTTTCAGTGGGTTTGGACTGTAACAACATGGCAATGTGCACGTAGCCAGGATCGCCTAATGTGTTATCTGTGCAAATGTGTTAGTACAGATATAGTTGTTAGTGAGGGATAAATGTAGAATAGTGTTGATGACGTTTGTTGTGACAGATTAAGTGTATCTGAATGTTTCTCCGTTGCAGTGATCAGTCCTGCTGCTGTGTCTGGATCTCCTGCTCTTGCCAAGGGTCTGAGCAGTGGCTCCTCTCTGGGCAGCATGGAGGCTGGAGGTACCGAGCCCATCACAGGTCTGTAAACACCGCTCCGCTCTCAATTTCTGCTATTTGGCTGCTGATGGGTAGTTATTTAATAGAAGCACACTGTGTTTAGATTAGAAAAAGACTGATCGTTGTAAGCATATTCAAGTAACAAGACATACATCAACTGCTGGACGGTTTTACTTTGTATGGTAAAGTTGTGGGATCTGTGAGCGGAATCTTCTCATCTGTTAAACCTTGTTCAGGAGAGAAACGTAAACTTCCCGAGGCGCTGACCCTGGAAGATGCCAAGAGGATCCGTGTGATGGGTGACATTCCTATGGAGCTGGTCAATGAAGTCATGATGACAATCACTGACCCCGCGGCTATGCTAGGACCAGAGGTGAGTCTATAAAACACAGGTATTTAGGACTTAGAATACAGGCTTTCTGCAGTCCTTCAAAAGTCTTAAATTGACTGGTTAACATCAGCTAATTGCTAATGTGTTGCGCGGGCTAATGTGTCATCTTCAAAGAATGTAGCTACAGTTAGAACTAATAAGTTAACGTAGTTTCTGTTAATGTTACTTTCATCTAATAAGAGTAAGTGCAAGTTCAACAATATCTATCTTAAAAGATGTACATTTAGTATTACGTTGAAGCGGAATAACAAATTTGAACCAATTCTTGGACGCAGTTATGAAAGGGAAACAGGTCTTAAATTGCACTAATAAGGGTCCTCAAGAGGTCTTTAAAAAGCCTTTAATTTATCCGATATCTCATGTTTTAGACGAATCTGCTGACACCAAACGCTGCCCGTGATGAGACTGCCAGGTTAGAGGAGAGGCGGGGCATCATAGAGTTCCACGTCATCGGAAACTCACTTTCCCAGAAGTCCAACAAGAAGATCCTGATGTGGCTGGTTGGCCTGCAGAATGTCTTCTCTCATCAGTTACCCCGCATGCCCAAAGAGTACATTACACGACTGGTGTTTGACCCGTAAGTACGCGCTTCATATGGTCATCGGATACATATGCACCAGGTTTACGATAGTTGTGCATGTTTCATTCGTTTTGTTTTGACTTTGTGTTTTCAATTTCAGTTCAGTTCTTAAGGAAGATTTTCTGTCTAGTTGATTCATTTAGTGTTAGTTTTTGCCTCTTTTTTTCGTAATATGGGGAATTTATCAGGATTTAGATTGAGAAAAGTCAGAAAACTAATCAAAACTCATTTACTTAGAACGGATGAACAACCTTCCACAAAAGACAACTGCGTGTGTCATTAATACACACCCTGATGATGTCTCCCATTTCGACAGGAAGCACAAGACCCTTGCCCTTATCAAAGATGGCCGCGTCATCGGAGGCATCTGTTTTAGGATGTTTCCCACTCAGGGCTTCACAGAGATCGTCTTCTGTGCCGTCACATCCAATGAGCAAGTGAAGGTACATAACCAGCATTTCCTCTCAAGCCCAGGATCTTTTTTTAAGCTCCCTCTTCTTTTGAAAATGAATAAATAAAGCTGCAGCTGCATTTGGATCGGCTCACACGCAGCAGTGTGCTCCTTTCTAAACCTTTCTTAAAATGGTGACCAAAAACAACAACCGAGCGCTCTGCTTCTTCTACTCTATTCATTGTAAACGTAGCCTACCGCGCCACTCACTGGTGACACAGCTCAGCCTAGATTATTCACTTCAAACCAGTTTATGGCCAGACAGTTCTTCTCCTCAGTATTCCCTCTCATTCACGCTGCCCTCTTTTCCCCATCTCAGCGAGTGGAGCACAAGGAGATATCTTTTGAATTAGTATGTATTTGATCAGAATGGAAAACTCTTCCAGGGCCGGCCTTCTTTCCATCTACCTTGCAGCCAGTCCAGTTAAAAAATATAAACGTATCACGATGTCCTTTGCTAAGTTTGTGTCTTCTGGTCTTTTAAATCTAAGGGCTATGGTACCCACCTGATGAACCACCTTAAGGAGTACCACATCAAACACAACATCCTGTATTTCCTCACCTATGCTGACGAGTACGCCATTGGCTACTTCAAGAAGCAGGTACTGCTGGCATTACCTGTACAATAGCTCTGCTCCTGTCCGCTCCCTCTCTCCTATCCTTTGAGTAATTTGTTCTTTCCCCGCAGGGCTTTTCCAAAGACATCAAAGTGCCGAAGAGTCGTTACCTGGGATACATCAAAGACTACGAGGGAGCCACCCTCATGGAGTGTGAGCTGAACCCCAGAATCCCCTACACCGAGCTGTCTCATATCATTAAAAGGCAGAAGGAGGTATGTATGGCTTTGAGATTTTCTTATCTCGTTGCAACAAATACCCGTTGTCTGCTGCGAGTCCCTGTGAGCTTTCACATCACGTGAACCTGAAAATGTCACATCAGATCATCAAGAAACTGATCGAGAGGAAACAGAGCCAGATCAGGAAGGTTTACCCCGGTCTCACCTGCTTCAAAGAGGGTGTACGACAGATCCCGGTGGAGAGCATTCCAGGCATAAGTGAGTGTTTGATCTGTGTACGAGGGGAAAGAAAATGTGAAAGCCGGTTCGTCATGTAACCATAGTACTTTTTTTTTTTTTTTTTTCTTTTTCTTTCAGGAGAAACTGGCTGGAAACCTAGCAACAAGGACAAAGGGTAAATCATAATTTCAGTGATAACTGTGTCAGTGATAAAGGGTTTGTGTATTTCAATGTCTCAGTTGGGGCCATGAGCTGTGTGCATGTTCATGCTGCAGTCAGTTGTTTGTATAAGCTCAGTTGGATTCATTCAATCTTGTTTATTTTGTTTTTTGATCAATGGTTGTGTGGTCGTGGTCGCCCACATCCTAGTTTGACTCCCTTTTCAGTCCAGTCGTCATTCTAAAAAGTGTGTTCTTCTGCTTTTTGTTTCATGTTTTGTAGGAAAGAGGTGAAGGACCCCGATGTGTTATACAACATGCTAAAGAACCTCCTGGCTCAGATAAAGGTAAAGTACTTTTTAAAACCAGATGTGAAAACACACACCTCAGCGTAAGTGTGTCCTATATCAATGACTACACGTCTGAGCATCCCTCAGTCGTTTTTTAAAAACATTTAACATCTTTAAAAGTACTGTACCCAGTGGTAGGGCTGCCAGTTGAAAGATGATCCAGATAATGCCTGAAAGTTAAAGAAAGAGGGTTCATTGGCTAAGAAAACACAAACATATCTGCTTTAAACATTTGTGTCCATTTGGGTATAGATTCCTGCACTTGTGAGGCGTACTTGAATGCAACATTTCATCTGTTGATACTCGTCGGTCCCGTTCCTGTCTCAAAGTCTGACACAGTTTGACACAGACAGCAGCAGGGACGGAGGCCATGTGACTGGAAATGAGACCAAAATACAGCATAGTTTTATACAACGTGACTACTTTGGTCCAAACCAAAGCGATTGACGTAAATTCTTTTTCTTTTGAGATTGTTTTATTGCCGTCCTGCTCAGTGGTGGAATCTCTCCATCCCAGCCTTAACTGAAAAGCAGTTTTTCCCCAAGTGTTGTAGACTCCCAGTTTAAAACTTCAGGCCCCTCAAGGGCAGGCTCCTGTTCCCTTGATCCAGGTGCACTTCATGTTCTTAACAAACTGCTAAAGAGGTTGTGAATGATCTTCTTTGCAGACTCATCCTGATGCCTGGCCCTTCATGGAGCCAGTGAAGAAGTCAGAAGCTCCAGATTACTATGAGATCATCCGCTTTCCCATTGGTAAATAGCTTACACAGCATTCTATATTCTTCTTGGTCACAGGGTTATGTCCTGTTAAAGTCACACAAGCTTCACGTCGATTTTTATGTCGTTTCCTTTCCTCCTCACAGACCTGAAGACGATGACAGAGAGACTGAAGAACAGATACTATGTGACTAAGAAGCTTTTTATTGCCGACCTGCAGCGTATCATCACAAACTGTCGTGAGTACAACCCTCCGGACAGCGAGTACTGCAAGTGTGCCAACACCCTGGAGAAGTTCTTCTACTTCAAATTAAAAGATGGAGGCCTGATTGAGAAATGAAGTGGAGCGCGGAATAATTTCCGGATTACGCAACAGACGAGGATCGACTTTTAACGGCTGACACATACCACGACGGAGCAGATCACGAAGAAACCATTGCTAGCTGCTGTCATTTGAGCTGATGAAGAGGGCGTGAACATGACTGACATAATGTATAAGGGAACAGATGGACTTGAACAAACTTGGAGGGTTGTGTTTGGAAATATCAGAGCCAGTTGAGCATTGCAAAGTATCAGATGGCATTACCTTTCCCCTTAAACTTAACTCATACACGTTTCATTAAGTGTACCAAAGTTATAGGTCCAATTTAAACCAACGCCATTCTTGGTTTTTGTTACCGACATTCGTTCATTCCAGTTTTGTCACGCAGACGTATATGACGTAGTGTAGAGTTCTTTCACAGGAAACTGGACCTCGGGACCTAAAGCCACGTTGCCTTCCGTTTCTGACAGACACTTGAACATCCCAGCCATTTTCATGGGTATAAATGGTCTTTTGAGAGTCAAACACACGACGCTGAAAGATAGGCAGTACTTTAATATAATCGGTTAACTGATAAAACAGACATTTCCTCAAAATATGAGGATTTGCTGCTTTTCTCTTTCCCCCTCCTTGTATCGATTATGCTTGGATATTGTTCTGGCTTTTGGTCTGGACAGAAACTGTTTCTTAAAAGTAATTTGGCCCCGGTTATATTACTTTCATACTGAATAAGTAATTGATAACAATACAATAACCACGTATTTATCCTAAATGAAAACCAGTGTTGGTTGCAGCTCTTTTCTTGTTTGATATTAATGATGGACTGGTGTATCAAGTATTTCACTTGTGTGCAAGACAAAAGAGTTTCCCCAGTCGTTGCCTTCAGGAAAACAGTTGTTTTCATGTTGACAACATAATAGATGCTTATTTATATAGTAAATATGTTTATGCACCAGTTTTCACTTGCAGGGTTTCATTCCAGACCACATCAGCGTAACGTTTCCCCTGCTTGCAGCTGACGGTTGTCGGCCTAGAGTTGTTTGGTTGATAGATTCAGTAGTGCAGTCACTTCCACGTGTAAGCTAAGTAGTCTGTTTAGTGTAAAACCACACGGTTGTGGTGGTCACAGGTTTACTGGGTAGTTTATGCTGATAAGACTTAAACACGGTGAGTCCAAACTTAATTCTGGGCTTTCGGTTGTAGTCAGAGAAGGCAAATCCGTTTTATTTATCACTCCATAAACCAAGTGTAGTGGATGTTAACGCATGTCAGACGGTGCAGAATTCACATGAAAACGATCTCAAACCCACATTCACACGATGGCCACGGTTACTGTTTTACTTTACGATGTCACACACATTGTAATGAAACCCTTTCGGTCAGAGGGGAGTGTCAAATGCAGTGCTTCCTCAGATGCATCCACTTCTCAATGGGAGTAACTGTCCAATGCTGGTTTGAGCCTGCTTGTCGAGTGGTCCGTTCACTTGTGCGTGTTTGTGTGTGAATGTTTATTTTGTACTTGAATCATGACTTGCTTTGATTTACTGAAGTGATGTCAGTGTTGCATTATTCAGGGTTGTCACTTGCGTACTTCTCCTTCAGTCTACCTATGCTGCATTTCAGATTTTCTTAAACGGTCAGTCTGAGTGACCCTTCCACCTGTTCGAGGATGGCTACTGTCTTTAGTTATGGTATAAGTGACATTTACTGTAACTGTAATACTGTTCATGACAATAAAGGTTTTTTTTTATAAACAGTTATTAAATCTGTGTGGATGTTAGCTGTTTTTTTTTTTTTTTTTTCTTGGTAACTTAACGACTGAACCCGGGGCAACTTGCAGGTTAGTTTTTTTCCTGGATTTATGCATGATGTTCAATGGAAACATACTGTATATTGTATCGTATGCTCCTTATCTTTGCTCCTTTTGGTGCAACAGGGTCAAAATAATAGGGCTGTGATCTCTCGTATCTATACTTCTCACAATTTGCTAAGGAGCAAGCACAAAATGTGAGAGACGTCATTCTGGATTAAAGCTGATGCCTTATATGTCATTTTTTGGTTTTGGTGTCAAATTATTTCAAACCTGATATTTATAGCCAAAACACAACTCTGGATAAAATGACCACGCTCCTTAGCAAATCGTGAGAAGTGTATATGATTTTATACTTTCAACTTTCATTGTTAAAACTGAACCGGCTTGACCGGTCCCTTTTCGCTTCCCGTCACCCAACTTTCTTGCTTTTCGAAGCTTAATATTTAGACAAAAATGTCTCCAAGTGTCACTGAAGTCTTTATGGACAAAATCAATCAAACTAGACCGATTTCCTGCACATTAACGGTCTGCAGTTGTCAACCAGCCAGTTGCACTTCAGAAAC
>JAPQRN010000026.1:11078374-11101326 GCA_037367275.1 Coranthus polyacanthus
AAAATCAATCAAACTAGACCGATTTCCTGCACATTAACGGTCTGCAGTTGTCAACCAGCCAGTTGCACTTCAGAAACTGTGCTGAAAAGTTGGGCAGACAAGACTTCACTTGGACTCGAGTAAAGTTAGGTGACTACCACTCCATGCAAACAATAAAGCACTTCCTCAACCTCAAGTCTGCAGCAGTAGGTGGTAGGTTTTGCTTTCCTGATAAAAGGAGAAGCAGCTTTAGGGCCCATTCAGGGTAAATGCAGAGCCCTCACAGATATCTAACTTTTAAATAAACCGCTCCAAACAACTGTATAGACGTAAGAAGACAAAATGATGTATAAGTATGGGATTAACCACAATACAGTTCTGTGAAATACTGTCTTACAGTGATGTCAGTGTGGTTCAGGCTTCCTGCTGTCGCTGCATATTAAACCAATCTGTTGTTCTGTGAGAGCCTCCCTCAGTTGGGCCATTGTGATTGAAAGTTTTACTTTTCTTTTCGTATCACTCAGCTGATCATTATAAGGATTTAATCCCCTGAAACCACATAATGGATGTTAAGTGCTACCTTCGTGGAATCATAATGTGCAGGGAAATGTCATAGGCAAATTATGAGTATTATATCTGCTTAATAGCTCTGTGATTTTTGTGATGAGTTTGGAATAACCCCTGACAGTGGTGATGTAGAATATCCTTTTGTCTGTCTTTATATAGAGGTAGGGTTTGTTTTCTATGCTCGGGCAGGGATGGAAATAAGGAGTTTATTGTTTAATCGCTGCTTTTTAATGGCATTATAACACTTGCTACTTCGCTACTTCCTCATAAGGATTGGACTCAAATTCAACTCCACTCCTCGTGTCTTGACTTTCGGTATCTGTCGTCGCTTGAAGCCACGATCAATAAGTTGTCAAATAACCGGAGGGCAGAATATCAAAGTGGAAGGAGTTGCTGTTTAACCAGCCGCGGGGTTTCACCGCATTAACGCAGGCTGTAGGTTTCGATTGTCTGATGTAATGTGGAACAGATAGGGCCCTTTAAGGGTACCTCAGGAGGTTTCCCACAGCCTCAAGAGAAACACCTCGGCTGTTCGGAGAAGGAGTACGTGGACGCACGAGAGCTCCAGGTCACCCGTATCTGCGGTTTACTGTAGGTTTGGCCTGGATGTTCTGCAGAAGAGCTGTAGAAGACCTTTCTAATGTCGCTGTATGAAGAAGAGTGACTGTCGTCCCCCCGGAGCCTCCCTCAGTGGGGCCATTCGCCTGAACGCGTTGGGTTTTACTTTCGTTTTCCCTCAACAGCTGATCCGGACGCAGTTTAAAACCCCAACACTGGCGCTTTGTGTGTCAGTGGACAACAAGAAAGCTGCCGGCACCACGGACTCTTATCACAGCTGACTGGTGAGTTAATAAAGACTGAATTCAGCTCGTATACATACTGCAGAAGACAGAGATGCTTATTCATCCAACATGCTTATCTCACAGATGGTCGTTCGTTGATTCACTCTGATCTAGTTTGATGATCTTAAGTTGTCGCTTATTTCATTTCCATGTCCTCCAACAGGAAGATGGCAGATTTTGGACTGTATGTTTACCAAGAAGAAGTGGTTGAAAGGGCTCTCCAGGGGGAAAACATCATTATTTGGCTGCCAACCGGAGGCGGAAAGACCCGTGCAGCTGTGTATGTGGCCAAAAGACACCTGGAGACCACAAGGAATGCAAAAGTGGTGGTCCTGGTGAACAAGGTAGAGAGAAGACACACAAATTATGTTTAAAGTTATACAAAAAACAGTAGCAATTCACTCCAATTCACACCATATAGTATTAGTAAACTATTTGATTTATTCCGTACTGTAGGTTCACCTTGTGGACCAACATTTCGCCAAGGAGTTCAATCCTAACCTGGGCCAAGAGTACAAACTTGTGCCTGTCAGTGGAGAGTCTGAAGAGAAAGACTTCTTTGGGGAAGTCCTGCAGGATTCAGACGTTGTCATCTGTACGGCTCAGATCCTGTACAATGCTTTGATGAACGCGGAGGAATCCAGACATGCTGAACTCTCGGGTAGGTAACACTGAGCTTTGCAATCCTCCGTTAGAATGATGAACTCAAGTCACTCTGGGAGACTAAACAGAGCCTGTGTTCTGACGTATTTATGGTTCCTTACAGATATCACTCTACTGATAATTGATGAGTGCCACCACACCCACAAGGAGTCCGTCTACAACAAGATTATGAGGTGCTACGTGGAGAAAAAGCTAAAAGGAGAAGGACCGCTGCCACAGATCCTGGGTCTTACTGCATCGCCCGGGACAGGGGGCGCAAAGATCCTGGACAACGCTGTGCAGCACGTCCTGCAGGTCAGGACCGACACATCTGCCTTTGGCAGTTGTGCAATGTCACTATATATTTTACTCAGTTTTTTTATCTTTAGTTGAGCGTTTACATTTTAGGCGACTTTTTTTTACATCTACTCCACTACATTTGTCTGACAGCTTTAGGTAATGTAACAAGCTTTTAAAATACAGCACATTATTAAAGATTAAATCAGTTGTTTCCAGCCTTTTCGTCTTCTAACGTCTCATAAAACCAGTGTGACTTTTACTTGTATTGGAGTATTTTTACTTTGCTGGATTGATGTTGCTGCTTAAGTAAAAGATCAGAATATTTCTTTCACCCCTGGCCTTTGGGGTTTTACAGTAAGTCACTAGTGTATGTACTATGTACTAGTGTTATGTGTAATCTCCAATAATCGTACTTGTTTTCATCCTCTCAGATTTGCGCCAACCTGGATTCAGCCATAGTTTCGACAAAACATTACGCACCAGAGCTGAAGAAGAAAGTACCCCGACCCATCAAATCATTTGACATTGTGGAGAAAAGGATCATGGTAAGATGGTTTGTGATAATGACCGAAACATTCTGTGGCAGAAAGTAATGTATGTTGATTCAATCTGATCTGACACTGAGACAAATGGGCTGAGCTCAAACGTGTACAATATTTCTTTCTTTTAGGATCCATTTGGAGATCATCTGAAGTCGATGATGCAGATGATCCATGAATACATGACCCTACCTCCAGACTTCAGCATACGAGAGTGTGGCACACAAGAGTATGAGGCGGATGTGGTGGTTCTTGAACAGAGGGGTAAGACCACAGTCATGAGATGCTATTGTTCGCTTGTGCCGGCAACGAGAACACATTTGCTTTTGTGGCTGCGATTGCAGAATAAAAGGCAAATTAAAATCAAATCAGTTCTGTTTACATACGTACATAATTTTTTTTTTCCGTGAATCAGGGGTAAGGGAGAACAACAGATTGCTAGCACAATGTGCCATCCATCTCAGACAATACAACGATGCCCTACTCATCAATGACACTCTGCGAATGATGGATGCGTATAGCTCCCTGGAGTGTTTCTACGTCGATAAGTCCCTCAAAGTTACTGATGGAACAGATGTCTTCCTGGTGGGACTTTTCCAGGGTAAGAACATTAGTACATGATTTTACATTTATGTTTGTATGTTGCGGCTCTCGTTGTCATTTTTCACCTTGCAAGCGATCCTGAATATCACTGTTAATTACTTTTACACAGAGAATCAGGTGGAGCTAAGGAAACTCGCAAGAGATGCTCAGTTTGAGAATCCAAAAATGGCCCAACTAAAGAGCACGCTCCTAAAACAGTTTTGTCCAGGTGTCGAATCAAGGGGGATCCTCTTCAGTAAGACACGCAAAAGCATCCACTGTCTACATAACTGGATTACCAGCAATAGAGCTTTACAGGAAGCTGGCGTCAAGGCAGACATCCTGACTGGGGCTGGTAACGGCGACACCTACATGACTCAGGTGTATTGGCAATCTCTTTTGACATCACTCCATTTTAAGTAAAGCCGTCGTTAAGGACATGTTGTGTTATATATAACTTAAGTATAACTTAGGTCTAACATGCTTTTGTGTGTGTCATTCCCATTTCCTTTCAGCGTGGTCAGAGAGAGACTATCCGCAAGTTCCGTCAAGGTGATCTCAACCTACTAATCTCTACCAGCGTGGCTGAAGAAGGCCTTGACATCCCTGAATGCAATTTGGTGGTACGTTATGGGCTGCTTACAAATGAGATTGCCCAGCAGCAGGCCAGTGGACGTGCCCGAGCAAAAGATAGCGTGTATTCAGTGGTTGCCCAGAAAGGGGGACGGGAAGAGCGCCGGGAGCGCATCAATGAATACCTGGAGGAGCTGACCGGAAAAGCCATCGCCAAGGTCCAAGGACTAAGCCCCCAGGAGTTTCGCATGAAGGTGAGTTTCCACTACACTCTCTTTTTACCTTGCTCTCACTGCTTAACGTTCCCGCTATGATGTTTTTTTCCCTGTTTTTCTCCAGATAACTGAGCTTCAAAGGGAGGACAGTATTCGCACTAAACTTGCAGAGGGTTACAAAACCCAGAAGAAGAGTCGCTACTCTGCATCCAGTATCCAGCTCTTGTGTCGAAACTGCTTCAAGTGCGTCGCCTCGGGCAGTGACATCAAACTCATCGACAATACGCACTTTGTCAATATAAATCCTAACTTCAAGTGAGTTGCACTTATTGGGATTTAAAAGCTAATACACGAGTATTTTCAGCCTTACTGGTCTAATCACAGTTTGTCTTTGTTCTTAGGAGGGAATACAAGGTTGGTGTGCAGGTGCCACTGGAAAGGAGCTTTGAGGACTGGGAGCCTGGCTGTACAATCATGTGCAATAATGGCAACTGCAACAAGGTATAATGTCAAATACTTCATTAAAATACCTGTTATTGGTGCTCATTGTACCGTCTCTAAGTGTTACTCTATGTAAAACTTCACAGAACTGGGGATTTGAAATGAAATACAAGAAAACTGCACTGCTGCCCAACATTGCCATTAAGCACTTCGCCCTAGAGACCCCCGATGGCAGGACGACTGTAAAGAAATGGAAGGATGTTCCTTTCACTGTGGAGGATTTCAACTTTGCTGAATACTGCCAAGACAACTTCCCTGAGATATTTGATTGAAACGCAGAAGAGAACTGTACGTTTGCTCTGCACTGCACATGTCACTTTTCCCATTTGTTTAATTCCAATCTCCGGCGTATACTCATCTAGAAATGCTAAACCGCGCGGTTTTGCGGCGCTAAAAAAAGGTACACATGCTTCGAAAACGTCACTCCACACATTGGTGTCACTAATTTGCTGCAGGGCCAGTGAGACAGTCGTCTGCTAAAACCCATTACACATCGATCATGCATGAAATTAGCATGACAGCTTTGTTTATGCCCAAGGTCCTAACTCCCTTTGCATGTTTTTGTTTGCATCTCTCAAGTCAAGCACAGAAACAAAATGAGCTCTGCTGTAACATGAACCTCACACAGCATCACGAAGAGTCTTTCGAATGAACTTTTTCAAGCTATTTTTTAAAATATTTTAATGGGCTGAAAAAGAATTAAACAGCAACAGCATTCATATCTGCTGGTATGTGTGTATTTATGTATGCAGAATGGACGTACAACTCGTGTGTTGATAATGTAACATTTTTAATTCAGCCATTGTTTTAGCATTTTATACCCACTTTTGTATGACAGTTATGGGCTTTGTACTAAAAGATTCATGTGGAGCTGAGATTAACTTCCAATAAACATCCTGCTTTAAACGTTTAACAGATCTTGTGTCATAGTTGTGCCTTTATGAACCACTAGGTGTCAGTGTTGTGTAGCAAATGTGCTCACCAGAAGACTGACACTGTGAAAATAAAGATGAGAGGAGAGGAGTAAATCTGAAAAACTTTGCTGATGTTGCCTTATGCAAGACTCAATCCCCCAGCTACTTAAGCAGAACATCTCATTTGTCACAGTGCGAGATGGTCACAGCGGAAAGGTTCAGAAAAAAAATAAATTACTCAGTTTTCAGGAAAAGGAAGGAAGTATTTTCCTCCTTTAGCTTTCATATAAGTAGTATTTCTGTTTATTTCTTTATTTTCAGACAGAAACGTTGCATTGACTGTTAAAATTCCTGAACCCACAACGTCTGCGAGAGTTTCTCCGTGAACTATTTGGACTGCAGCAGCTCACTTTGCTGCCTCTGCATCACTGGATCAATGAAGCGTTATCTGTTGCAGTTTGGATCATTTAACTCCATCCAAATAGTCTACACAGAGCAACAGTTTTATTACGCTTGCAATAATCATTAACATACTGACTTCAAAGACACATTAATTGTGTAATAACTTAATTCTAGCTCAGGACCCCACAGTTTGATTAAAAAAAAAAAAAACCCAAAAACAGATTTAGACAACTAATTACAGCAGTAGATTTTGCTGCTGTGTTTACACTCATGAATCAAGCTTAATATACAGTAGCACGAGTTCAGCTATAATGAACACCTTCCAAAACAAACCTAGATTATGAAACTAAAGCGACTGGCAAGGAAACTATCCATTTCAGACTGGCAGTCTTGACTGTTAGCTGTGTTGGCCAGATGCACATTTAGACCCGCAACGCATTTTCCTGTGTGTATCTGGGCAAGACATGATTAGGTCAACCTCACTGTGTCACATGCACTGTAATCCGACGAAAAGCTGGCAGAGAGCTGGGTTCAGCAGCACTGTCGTGGACATAATCACGCTAAAAACAGGCTCTGTTCCGATGCCATGCCTGACGCAGACTCAGGCTGGCAGAGAGGAGCTGCACGGTGTATGATTTACTCTGATCAGGCTCAGGCTCTATAATCAGCGCTGATTACGTCCTTTAACTTCTCAGCTCAACGCCCCATGCATCGTAATTGCAATTAGCTCTTTTCTGAAATTAAAGCAGCTTGGAATAGTCGAGCAAAAGATGATGGCGGTGCTGTATGCGAGTAGGTGTGTTTGTGTGGATTCAGGGGATGCTTCTTACATTTATAGGGCTCTTGTCATTGGAATCTAGGGCAGAGGACTATACACATGTCTACTATGTCCCTCCGAAAGCTATACACTTAGAGTTAGTTTTTATTTAATTTAATTCTTAATTGGTTTTGGGGGGAAATACATCTTTATTTTCTGCATAAAAAACGAGTGGAGGTTTTGTCATTGGGTTTGTGTCCTTGAAAAAATGTGTGGGGTTGAAGCATCATTGTAGTGCGTTTCTGTCCTTTGTGTGGTTCTTGGTATTTCATTTGTAACAAAACTACAAAAACCACCTGACGGACTTGAACTCCATGAACAAAAAAACAACAAGCAAACACAACAAACCAAAACCGCAGAAAAATAAAATGTAAAAAAAACCCCAAAAACATACCCAGTGGAATCGTCACAAGCTGCAGGAGAAGCACATTTGAGACATCTGATCATACAGTCTTGTTATTTACATTTTTAATATTTTCGCTGGATGACAATTTGCTGCGAGGCTTTGTCCAATTCAGATATAATTAAAAATGTCGAAGCAAGATATCAGCATGTTTTGAGAGTCGGTAACATTCAGAGACTCCCCTCCTCCACGTGGGGCATGTTAATGATAAACTCACATTTGTACTTCACCGTGTTAGTAGCTTCTCCATAATAACTAATAATGGCTTCTGATTACTGATAACTTCTCTTCTTTTTAAAAATCTTTTCTGTTAACCTTTCATTTTCAGCAGCTTAGTCTCAGACGGCTTTTCCGTGGTGTTCCTGCTCCGTCCTGATTGACAGCTCATTAATCGGGTACTCGGAGTCGAGAAACGGTGACCTTTGACCCGCGTTGAGCTATGCAAGAGAGGACTCTTCCTGGAGAAAACTGCCGCGGTGGCAAAATCTGTCACACTTAGAATTATACAAACAAGGATATTGTCATTCAGCGGATATTTAAAGTACAAAGATAACGAGTAAACACTTTTAATGCGAGATGCCTCAGCATGCAGCTCCTTTGTTGGGGTTTGGTGAAGCGTGTTTCCAAACTAATTGTGACTTTAGATTATGTTACCAATACACATTTGAGTTCAGTAGCTGTTGCTCTGTGTTTACCGTGAAACAGCATCTTTAATGGTAAATGAAGGTGTTCCTTTCTTTTCTTTAAACACACACACCTGAAATACAGATCTGCGGTGTCCTGTGGAGCCTTGAAATAATAGTATTGTGCTTTTTATGTCAATTAACTGGCCTCACTGCTCACGCTGATTAATTTGAGTTTTTCTTATCTTTAATGCTGTTGTGATGCATGAGATTTGTCCTGATCAGTTTGACTGAAACCAGGGTGCGTCTTAAATTCAATGTGATAAACCTCAGATAAAACGTAAAATGTGTAAATTCAAATGTAAGATGTTACAAAGCTTCGCACCCACAACTAAACATAGGACCATCTTTTTACTTTATACTTAAATGTTGGCAAACAGTAGATTAACTCACACCAATTATCATATTCTTGCATAAAACCTACATCTGCATAAGACCGGTTTATATCTATCTGCAGTGCTTGAATAAGTAAAAGATGATTTGTCCAAAACTCAGCCTTAAATTTGGTTCACAATTATCTCAAAAAGCTCTAAAATTCAAGTGCATGATATGTGTAGACACCCTGCGAAATATTTGTGCAGCTTCTGCTGCAAGTAACGATTATTTAATCCAATTACATTCTCAATTAATTGATTGGTCTAAAAAAGGTGAAAAGTGTTTCCCAAAACCCAAGATCATGTCCTAAATTGTACTGTTTGGGCCACAACCCAAAGCTATTCCATTTACTGTCACAGAGGAGGAAAGAAACCAGAAAAACCGAAATTAGAGAAATGAGACATCTTTCTTTTTCTCTTAAGAAATTAAATTAGAAACGATTATCGACAGAAATTGGATTATTCGATTCATTGTCGCAGCTCTGCTTGTGAAATCACTGTGGCAACATTTACAGCAGTGGAATAAATGTGTCAATCTGCTTACCTGGCTACAAAAGTCCCACTGGTTTCACACAAAAGCAACACACTGACACTGTCAGCGGTTTTGAACACATTTGCTTTCTGCCCGTGCCGTCTCCCCATGTACTCACACAGGACACAGAGAGACGCAGTGGCAGACACAGACATCTCATACAGTACAGTGAGCCGGGCAACAGGACAGGCATTTCCTCTGGGACCGCTGTATACTTGTCACCAGCTGCTTGTGCTTTCTGAGAGCTTGCTGCTTTGCTTGTCGGCCTCCTTGTAGAGGATGTAGTGTGCACGACTTCACTGGTTATTCTTCTAGATCAGGTTACCTTCAGAGACGAGATGATGACATTTGAATCGTCCTACTGCATGTTGTTATGCATGTCATCCGTTTGCGCTTGAGCTTCATTTATAGTTCAAAGTGTTTTTCAAGCTGCTGTTCAGCCTCGGTGGACGTACAGCGCTGCAACTCGGCTATGTTTGGAGCCACTGTCAGTGGGTATTGTTGACATCTGTCTGCCATTTGACCTCCTTCGGCACAATTGCTTTGGGGGAATGGAATGGAGACTATTTTAAATGTTATATAGGACAGTCTGTTGTACATTTTAAGTTTGTAATTTTGCTGCACCGCTTTTGAACAACTAGATGCATGAAAACATGCTTTGTGTGTATTTTCAGGCAACATGAAAGCAGTTGTATGCATAGGGTAAGGGCGCGTCTTTGTTGCTGTATGGCTTTGATTGAGGATGTAGCTCTCTGAAGTGGACTGGAACACTACATTCGACGCCAGAGTCAAGAGTTAACCATCCTATTTCATGCTGTATTACAGAGGAGATAAAAGAGACACTTGTCTTTGCAGTCTGCCACTTTGCGGCTGGGCTTTTGTCTGCTCCTCACTGTCTTGTCCCTTTCTTCTGCCTTCATTTTGACAGAGCCGCTTGTTAGATTATTAGAGTCAAGAAACCAAAGGATGAGCTCCTAATAAGTTCTGCATCAGGATCTCTGACGTCCCCCCCTGCAGACTGTTCATCTGCTTCACTGACATAGTAATTCACTCTAAAAGCCCAAAACGTATGCAGCTGTCAATGATTTATCCCATAAAACTTAGCAGCAGTGTAAATATTAGCACTCATATCAAAATGTGTGGGAGAAGTTGATAGTAATTGCAGAACTTCACGTAGTTTTTTTGTAAGTGTGTGCCTTTTGCTCTGTGTGTGTGTGTGTGGTTAGAGCTGGCAGATATAATGCGTAAAAAATTGAATCTCAATTTTTTTTCAATGTTGTGGACAATTTTAATAGATTTTTTTTCCCTCTGCATGAACTCAAGTTTTCTTTTCTTTAGCAAATATATATGCTGTATATGTGCAATGTCAACAATCAATAACAAAAAGCAGCGCTCAAGGTGAGATATTAAATTTTGAATGAAATAAAGCACCGCTGTCTTGGCAATGACTGCAGAAACATATTCAGAATGAATTACAACACACAGGTTGCATTTTGAATTTTTGTTGCGCAAGAAAGGTCTCCAGAGGAAGCACTAGTCTCGATTTTTTGCGATTTTCACATCCATTTAGAAGCAAATTGATTAAAGCTGCAGGAGTTGGAATCATGGGAGGAAAAAAAACACCAGAATTTGACAATATGCACCTTCCCTCTGCAGCTCTCTTCTCTCCGTCCGAATCAGAAGACAAATCACACCGCAATGGAAAAGAAGGGATCATTTTCCAAGCTTCCGTGTCGAGGAAATCTTAACAGCGATTAGATTTTCTACAGCCCGAAAGCAGAGTCCACAGAAGTGGGTAGAATTCTTATTCCCTCTCAGACCACTTGGATTACAATATGCTGAAAGGTAATTATGGAATTGTTGCCCAAAAAACTAGCTGCAGCTTTAACTGAATTCATTCGATATGTTGCCCAGCTCTGACCTAAATAGATGCGTGTTCCTGTTACCTCTGTCTCTGCCGCGAATGCAGTTTGTGTCACTCCAATCCCTGTTTTTAATCCATGGTGAGTCACTTTGAGTCATTCAGGGCTGGTGGGGATTATTATCAAACTCATGAAAGCCCACGGGTTTTTTTTATTTACTCCTCTCTGCACTGATCATTGACTATCTTTAAATGAACAAATTACACCAGTTCTTGCCCTCATTCTGAAAAAGACAATATTTCTACTCGCCTGTTTGCGTAGCTAATGAAAATGAATAACATTCCAGTAATGATTTCATTAACATGCAGCCAACTACTGTCGTTAATGTGAAACGCCCCCATGGCATAAGTCCTACAGCTACATCCTTTAAATATTCACATGTCATTCCTTCAACCACCTTCTTGAAAAGGTCAGCATTGTAATATTTACACGTGTTCAAAAACCTGTTGATCTTCAAGTCTTTCAGGACGGTAAAAAGTAGGTGAGTTTCTGACCAGAAATGTGGTTTTTCTTTTGGCCATTCATCTCTACCGTATAGCCTTGGATTTGTGTACAACGCACAGAGCTAACTGTAAACAGAGCACAACACCCACCTTCTAGTTTTGAGTATGAGGAACCACCACCATCACTGGCCAGATCTGCGTGGAGGAAAAAGACTAAAATATGGTGTGGGTGCTTAAAGGGTATTTATTTAAAAGTTCCCGATCTAAGTGCTTGTGTTCTTACGTTTGTTGCTTAAGTTTGTGTTGGAATTTGCGTTGTGTTGGGAGTTGGACGTCTTTTGACATTACCTCACTGTTTCCGCTGTAGAGGAGCAGCTGAGCGGCATTGAAGAACTTGACAGCGAAACCTCTACACATAAATCAGTAAATTGCGGCTGTTATCATGGATGTAGGCAACCGAGACCATAGTTGGTCTATCGTTATCTAACAAATGACCAACCGCCAGCACAAAACAGTCCATACATCCAACATAAACTTCACTTAAGCACACAAGCCGCACCAATGTTATCCATAGTGCACCTTTATTTAAAGAGAATTTCACTTCACTAGTTTGTGTTTTGGCCGTTGCCATGGTGGCTCTTTGGGGCCAGAATTGACCATATTTGGACATTTACGGCGGCTCTACAGTCAAACCATGGACCAAACACACATGCACTTTTATGTCTCTTTTCTTCTTTATATCGTCGAAGCCAAAGTTAAAAATAACCAAACTCACCAAACATGTCCCAGATCTCTCCAGTCAAGGCTAAGAAATCCACTGTGCTGAACCAGGCAAGACTGACTGTTGTAAACATTCGGAGAACGCTCAGTGACGTCAGATACCTGATACCACTGGTTCACAGTGATACATGTGACCAAAGCTTAAGCTAATCAGCAGCAGGTTAGCTGTTGTGTTTTCATCAATGGTGAAACGGCCGACGTTGGAATCCTTCATCTTATCTTTGTCAGAGCCATCTGCAAGGGGTCATGGATGAGCTTACTAACGAAGTCATTTGATGGTCTTGTTAGTGTATCTTATTAGCCACAATTACAGTCAAGTCGATCCAACGGAGAGAAGCTCTGAAAGTCTGACTCTGAGTGAGCTGTCAATCACACCTGTCAATCAAAGCCCGGCATGGCAGACATCAAAGTTTCTGTTCACTCTGAGATCTTATTAACAGAGGAATAATTTAAAGAAGGGCCAGAACACTTATTAGAGAGCCCAAATAAAATGAATGAGACCAGAATGAATCCTGGGAAAAAAAGTGACTGACTTCAGTGTGACTCTATGGGAGCCAGGGCTTTTTGGAGCCAGCACCTTGTGGCCATCAGCGGTATTACACTTTAAGATAGTTCCACGTTGGCTTCATTCTGGAGCCGAAGTCCTTGCCCCTTGTTGTTGTTGCAGGGTCCTGGGGTACACCTGTACATCACTGCGACACAGTGAGTTAAACCACTGGAGGTCAGCAAAAACAAGATTTACTCTTATAAGAAGTGACCTGGGGTTCTAGGATGTTGCATCCATCCGTTTTCGCTATTTCCTGACACTGTACAAACTATACGATTTGTTGAATTACTGATGAATCTCGTCACCATTGCAATTAAATGTAAATGCGTACACAGTTATAATAAGAGTTACAGGGAGAGTGTGAGTGTGACAGCTGGTGGAGTCCTTATTCTCAAGGCAAGTCCAGGGGGTTTTCATGTGCTGAAATAATTGTGCACACAAGAGGAACTCAGAAGCATTTGAGTATAACGGGCTATCCCCGAGGCTGGTGCTGAGGGTATCGATTATGCCATGAAAACCTCACTAGTATGAAGCAGCAATGGATTAGACATGCAAGGTTTTGTTTCAATACCAGCTGTAAAACCGAGAAAAGTAAATACAACCACAGCTGTCTGAGAAAAGTTTGTAAAACGGAAAAAGAGTTAGGAGACAGATTAAGGTAAAGGGAAAGCCCGTAAAAGTGGGTAAAGTGGGCAGCTGTATTAGAGATGAGGAACAGCATCCTGGAGGAAGGAATACTGTTGTACTAAAGTGAGGTCGTTCATCATCTGTAACCTTGCCAGGACACAGGACAGACACAAAACCATCTGATAGAAGGAGACAACAACACAACAATCTCTTAGGGCTGGTTCATGCACACCAATCCCTAAGCTGCACAGTCAAAACTAGAAAAAAAAAGAAGCCTTGTTTCTGTGTACCACTTGGAGGCAGAGATAAGGAGAGGGCTCATATCGCATAAAAAGATTTCTACAGATTTATGAGGCTCTGGTACAGCCAGGTATCGATCCCTTTCCCCATCTGAACCAGTCAAATGAGAGTGGATGCTCCTGCAAACCTCAAAATGGTTTACTTACATTTTACATTTTGGGTGTGTAGGGCGCACTTATTTCCAGAACGACTTACTGTAACAGAGGATAAGATATGACTGGAACGACTCTGCAGCGGAACAAGAATAGGTCAAGTCAAGTCACCTCAGTGTCAAGAGCAAATACGTAGAAAATTGTAGAAAATACTGGGAGCGTTCACAACAAGGGGTTTCATTTTCATTTTAAATACCGTTTTAATTACTTCTATTGTCAGTCACAAATATCACGGGTTAAATATAAAAAAACTGGTAAACACAGAAGTACTGATTCGACTTCTTTACTCAAGTAGAAGAAATAGTAACTTTGGGGGGAGGGTGATTTAGATTTATTTTAGGTTTTTATTACTTTGACTTAGATGTTTAGTTCAACGAGTATCCGATTTCTAATGAAATCAAATATAGTTAAGATTTTTTTTTTTCCTGCAGTGATATCAGTTTATTCGTCCTCTAAACTATCGTTATTATTTATTATTATCATATAAATCCACTTTCAGTCAACTTCTAGTTTGACATGTTCTAACTTTTAAGCGCTTTGTGCTCCTCGCCTCGAAAGTGAATAATATTGTTGTCGTTATTATTATTATTAAGGGGAAAAGGGCGGGTTTTGGGAAAATGTAATCCTTTTTTTGTTGACGCCGACAGCCCAACTGTGACACTGCAGATGACAGCAGTATGGAGGTGACTGTTCAGGGCCGTAAACATCTTTCCCATAGGTGTAACAAAAATATCAATAAAAGTGTACTGTCTACATGATCATCATCAGCATCTACTACAACAAAAACAACATCCGCAACGACAACAAAGCAACAAATAGAGCCATCGATCATGTTTGGAGAGCTGCAGGTCATGGGCAGCAGCTTTGCCTAATAGAGGCACTACATTAACTGGTGGGGAGTTTTGACAGATCCAATTAGAATGAGCTCCATACCTCTGCCATTGTCCTGCCCTCCAAGCAACCCTCACGCATGCAGCTATATGGTAACATGGTACTCGCACCATTCCAGCTCATCCATGACCTCCTTATTGTCTCTTTGCCCACATTTGGTGCATAACTGGAAACTGCATAAATAGACACAAGAGCATTTAACTCATTCAACCAAGCATTTGCCATGGGCTCTGCTGTTTTTCTTGGCTTTGCAAATTCGTACGAAACTTTTCATGCAATATTCACATAAATATATATATACACACACAGCGTATTACTAGAAAACTCGGCTTCCGTCGCTAAATACTTTTCATGCTGCCACCACACCCCCGTTTTCCGCATCCCTCAAAATATCTATTCCTGTCTCTGGTAAAGCTGCTTTTCTCTAGTCTATCCACAAATGTCCAAATGATAGGTTTTGTGTCTAAGGAGAAAAAGGAGTCATGCTTCACAAGATGGAGTACAGCAAAACATCTCACTCCTGCCAAGAAGTGGAAACAAAGCAGCCTCATTTTTGCAAAATCTATTCTTTTGTCCTCATCTGAGGCCTGCTTTTCTTTGTCTATTCTTCACTCCCTCCAGCCGCAGTCCTCCCTCTCAATTATTCCTGAGATACAACATACTTGTCAATCTTTTCCCTTTCAATAGCTAATGGCCTATCTATCCCCCTCTGCTCAACAGTCAAGGCAATTAATTCGATCAAGCTGCTGAAAGTCATTTTCAGTCCCAGCAGGAAGGCAGCGCCAGAGTAACAGTGTTGACTTGCTATATATGTTGTTAAGAGAGGAACACTGCGTAAACCAAGGTAAATTAGCCAAAATGGATCCAGAAGTAATTTTATATCTGAACTGTTCAATTATGTATTTTTTTGTGTGCATCATTTCCCTCTTATTCCTCCTCCATCAGACAATGTGAGCGTGCACATGGGTGTGCTGCTGTTGTAGTCACTCTGAGTGCAAAACACATTGTTAGTGCGTGGCGTGAATCAATATACTGTATCTTGTGAAGTGTAAATACTAGAGGAAAACAGAAAACCGTGCGATTTCGGTCTTTTTTTTTTTTCCCTGTGGGGCTTTAACACTTGAAGATGGTGATGTGTGTTGACTATTTTTGGGTGTCACACTGTACCTGTATTATTGTGACGCATGCAGAAATGATTCAAGCCCTCTAGAAATGTTTTCCTCTCTTCAGCCAAAATGAAATTCACTCAAAGTCAACCCACGCTGTAGGAGAAGCTTTTCTCTGACTTTGTCTAAAGAAAACTGAGGCTCTTTCCTCAACCCAGTCGCATGGATATGTGTAATGTCGGCGTTTTTGAACCAAAAATACATTTCATTTCATATCATATTATTTCTAGATAAATGTAAATCTGCGTTTTAGTGTTTAAACCACTCCTGACACTTCTTAACCGTGTCTATTACTCTGTTTTACGGTGGAGTTTAAGTACTGGCAGCATTCGGATATGGAGAGGGAAAGACGCCAGGCCAGGTTTAATATAGAAAAGGTGAACAAATATTTGAGTTATGGGTTCCTTTTTCTTTTCCTTTTCCGTCCTGTTTCTCCTGTGGACCAGTGTTGTAAGTTGGTGTTTTTGCTACAAACACTTAAAGATTCACTGTGTAAGATTTAGGAGGATCTAATTACAGACATGGAATATAATAATCACAGTTATACTTTCCTAGTATATAACCGTGCAGAAATGAAAGTTGTTGTGTTTCTGTTGCTTTAATATGAGCTGTGTACTGTATATCTTCAGAGGGAGCAGGTCGCCTCCACGGAGTCCGGCACGTTGCACCATGTTTCCAACTTCCCCTTCCCCTCTTTAACATGCAGCATTAAAGCGCATTACCGTCACCTATGTTTGTAGAGTTAATATCTGCTTAACTAAAGAGCCCACAATACAAAACAAAACAAAACAAACACAGCTCTTGAGGTCTTTTTTGTGGCCACCGTAGGGGAGGGTGAAGACGTATTCAGTCGCTTGTAATCTGCAACTTCACCACTAGATGTCACTAAGTGTTACACACTGAATCTTTAATACAGTGCATTTGGTACTTGTGCATCATTGTAATATTTTCCAGTTACAATACCACTGTTATGTCCGTAACAAATAACTCAAATTGAACTATAAACTAAAAACCTATGCAGAAAAAGTCTCCAAAGATGTGATTAAAAATATATTCTGCTATAATATTCTTCTTAACCCAAACCAAGTGTTTTATGGGAGTCGGGATGCAAATTCCACTCTCTGGCAGCAAAGTCCTGGATTTTGTACACCCACCATCCCCCTACCTAGAGGCTAAAAAGTAGAAAGGTTATATGTATCCATGGTTTACAGGGATGTTAAATGGCAACGCTTATTTCTGGCGGCTAGGTTGCTTTACTCGTTTGTTAAAAGATGATGAGTTGTCCAAATAATGTTGAACAAGAAATGTGTGTGAATAATCTTTCTTTTTTTTTTTTTTGCTGATGTGGGCTCTCAAACCCCTCATGCAGGCTTTTGATATAGTTCGCCATTGTCTTGTAAGAGCTGCAGGAAATTGAAAGGAAAGATCGGGGGAGGATGTTAGCGAAGGGGAGAAGAGGTGGAGGACAGGACTGACGCGCAGCACGTCAGGGTTTTCTGGGACACGGCACACGGAAATGAACTAGCCTCGCATGACCTGCGGGAGCTCGCTCTCAAAGTGTGAGGATGTACAGCAGAGCGGAGCAGCAAGAGCAGTTGTTTTAGAAAACACCAGATCAAATAAGTGATTTTTTTCTTTTTCTCATTCACTAAAAAGACTCAGGGCAGAAATCCAGATTTAATATTTCTGCAGCATGCTTCCAAGCCCACGCCGCCTCTCACCGCTACATCCAAAGCTTTATTCTAATTCAGAGAAAACACTAAACCTTTGGAGACTAACACAAACACAGTCGCTCAGCCTTTAAAAGAGCATTTGTCCCCTGAGTGTTAAAAGAGTAAAGTTTTTAATGGAACCGAAATTTGATTTAAGGCTTTCTGTGGCTTGAAGAAGGGACACAGAAGCTTCCTTTGCCGTCCTCCTCAACACTGTAAGTGCTTTTATGTGTCTGTCAATGAACACATACTTTGTACCCATATTTCTTCCTCTGCTGATGAATTATAATGACAGTAGGAATGGGCTGTTACAGGCTGTGGAATACAGAGTGGTTTTAGGCAAGGTTAATAAGTGCATTTTTGCTCTTAAGTGAGCTGCGGAAAGTGGAATTAGCATTTTATTTCAATTTGGCTTTTGCATATTTTGTGACTGCATTTGAATAATTTAAGACATGATTAATTGTAGTTTATTTGTCCATTATAGCAAATACTGCAACATTCCTCTATTTCTTTTCCAGAAACAACCAGGAATTAGAGCAATTTCTTTTTAATTTATGTCCAAGTTGTTCAAATGGACAGCATGAGGGAGATGAATACAGGGGACAATGGCAGCAGTCTGTTATATCAAAATGACAGATGTGCAATGGAGGAGCGCTGTTCATTCATTCATTTTCCCACTATTGTGCTCAGGTAGTGTGGAGAAGGAGGTGGGAAGTGTGCTGTGCAATGCAGCAGGTCAGACCTGGGAAAAGTGGGTTTGCTCTGGCGGGAAATGGCTATTTACGTAGCTGAAAATGGAGTGGGCCTTTCTGACATTTTCATAGCCCCGCAGGCAAGAGTAACCTTCAGCAGAAAACAGAACGATTAAAGGAAAAAGAACGGGGAGATGGAAGGGGAACGGCAGAGTGAGAGGTAGGGCAGAAAGCAGGGGAAGCGATGGCGCGGCGGAGGGAAGACGATCGGAAGCTGAGTTTGGGAGAAGGCAACGGGGAGAGGGAAGTAAAGATGGACAGGAATAGACAAAAATAATTCAGAGGATATGGGAAGCTTTTAGAGGAGAATCACAGCCTTAGAGAGATTGACAGGTGGCAAAATAAAGGCAGTACTGGAGGTTAATGCCAGACAAGGTTAACAAAATACTTCAATCTGAGGAGAAACTGAAAGCTAAAGTTCAAAAGGGAGCGTCTTTCAGGCTTGTCAGAGAATCTCTTCACACCTTTTTGCACGTCTTAACCAATGCTATCCAACAAGCAAATTATTCAGCCTCCAAACTTCTAAACTGATGTGACATGACAGATAAATTATGCATGTACAAATCATAATACACAAGAGCGCAAGTTAATATTTCAGTCTCTAATAAACTTGACATAATAATTTGCGCCTTAAAGTGGCCTCTCCTGTTGTTCTCTTGTGCGAGTGAACAAATAAATACAACCTGTGACCACGTGTTTCACACTGTTTTACCTCAAACTTCAATCACAGGTGCAGTTAAGGCTTGCATGTTTCTGTGGAACTGACTAAAGACGGAAAATGCATTTGATGCATTAGATTGAAAGTTGGGTAACACTGTGGTTGTTTGTCCATTACAGACAAACACATTGGCTCCCACAATGACAGGCAGTTTACAGTTTCTACTTCACTGGACATGAATACTAAACACAGGAGCAGAAATTAAAGACAAAAGTACTATAAACAGATGAGGGAGCGTGGTGAAGTAATGGTTAATAATGCTTGTGTCTTTTGGTCTTGCCGTCCATCCAGCCTTTTTAGATGGAGGTATCAACAAAATCTGACAAAATCCTGGGTCTCAGTAGAAGTGCAATGTTTTATATATATAGCTCTATCTTGGACTAATCCTGGATGGACCGCGTGAAATTGATATCTATCTCCTCAAATATCTTGCCGGCAGCGAGCAAAAATGTCATTACGAAATGCTGGCTTCAGAAAAGCCGACCTACTTCTGGTCTCTTTATCAATATTGTCATCCCGGCTCCTGTGAGGGTACTGCAATCAGGTCTGTCTGCGCTTGTAACTCAAAATTTACAGCACATTTTGACTTGAAAATTTGACACGAGGTAGGTCTTTCCAATATCTTGGTCCTCCTAGAAGATGGTTCAGATTCCAGATTCTTCACCAGAGATATGGAAATGAGAGAATAAGAAAGACAGAGAAAATGCACAGCGTGAAATGGGAAACGAACCCTGGTCTCTAACCCTAACCCTTGCCTATTTAACAATGTCACCTGGTCCATGTCGTAAATTTCCAGCATCCAACGATCTATCTGGTACCCTGCAGGTCCATAATTGACACTACAGCGGCACCTTGTGTGTTGAGAATGGACGCCAAGGGATCATGACCGGAATGTGACGACTTAGGCTCATGTCCATGTACATATTCTGGAACAGGTGACCTATTTGTTGCGCCTCCAAAAAGAACTGGGAGAAAAACTGTGTGGCAATGTGTTTATTTAGCCAATGAGTCAGACCTTTCGTAATTATTGTATTCATGTGATATTTTAAATGAGGTGAATTCGCCCTAGGTGGATCGCTGCTCGTGGTTATTTGCAGTTTTAAAACATGTAAGGTACTCATACTGTTACTGAGCTTTGCTTCTTCTATAGGCTCTGTCTGTGACACCTCTTCTCTCCTAGTATCATTTTGCAAATCGCCATGGCAATCAGGTAACACTGACAGACGGATTCATGAAAAACTGGAAGAGAATAAAGGATTTCTATGTGACTGCAGCCGAAGATGCTCTGATTGTATCATTAGATTCAGTTAATAGAGCCTGATTATGAGGAGCCTCATTTCCTACAAATGACTCCTTCTCTGGGTCACGAGGGGTGCTTCAATATGTTATTCTTCTTTTATCCGCTTTCCTTCTTTCACAGCATCACAATGTGCTGTAACATTTTTCAATGTTATACACTTTATCTGTGCATTTTCTTTCCTATAAATCTGACCAACCGAGTCCACAGGTTATGACTGTTTCATTACTGTTTTATTACTATTTTGAATAGATCAAGATGTTGAGAATGAGATGTAAATATGTCCCCTGTTGCCTCATTCATTCAGTGCATGACGTTTAATTCAGGATCCTCCCAATGCTATACAGTCTCAGATATTATTATTATTATATTTTTTACACAATCAAGTCCATGCTTTGGTATATTTTTAAACCCTGTGGCTGGAGTTTAGAAAAGCCAAGTGATTATAGTAAAACTATACACATGAAGCATCAAGATCAGTAAGATAAATTCATAGAAATAAGAGTCTCTTGACGTTCGTTTATATGTTGATGTTTAATGTTTGTTTCGTTCCAAGGGGAAATGATGAGAAGAGAGAGTGGAATACAAAACAAGTGAACAAGTTTTTCCTTGATTTGAGAGAAACTCAAAGGGATTTTTTTTTTTTTTGTCATGGAAATGAAACTTGAATGAATGGACCTGGTGAACTTTAATAAATCATCAAAAACATGTTGGATCTCCACTTTTCTTTTCTTTTCTTGGATATAATGAGGGAATAAAAGTCAAAATGTTCTACTTTCTTGGAAAACAACGACTTGGATTTATATATTTCCTACAGGAATTATCGAGAATTAAATCAATATAGTGATCTAATAACAGACTTTAACAAAAAACGAGCAAAAGGACATGTATTCAGAAGTATATTGTCAGATAGGATGAATTTTTTTTCCCTCAAAACGCCTCTCTATGGTCCGTCTCTGCAACAGAGAAGAGATGTGAAAAATATCTCCTGTGCATCACCTTGATGATGAATTCTGCTGAGACCTGCTTGGCAATTATTAGTAATGTAGGTTGAGGAGTAAAAACCTCAGTTTCTACACTTTGAAATGCTTTACTGGGCTCTCGCGCGTGGGTCATTGCTAAGACCCAGAAGACGAGACATCCATGGCTGCGTTTAAATGCTCCTCAGCAGACTGTATGATAAACTCTTTTTAAAGGTTGCTCACGTGAGCTGCACATGCCAGAGGTTGAGCTTCGTGGTAAACTGACAGTGTTTCTACTCGGCGGCAGATTCCTCTTCGTAAAAAGGTGTGGGAATAAGCATTTCTACTTATTAATATGTATAGCTTTTTGTCCCTCTCCCTCCCTGTGGAATAGAAATCTGATGGCGTGTAGTCGTAGTGCGAGTGCAGAGAGCTTTGTTCAGCTCGGCTGGCGCTGTGTCTCCCTCACTTTGAAAAATGCCATGAAAGTCACCAGCAGCTCCGGGAGGTTAATTGCTAAGTTATAAATCAGAGAAGACAGTTAGGCTGTGGGTGCTGCTGGCATATGGCTGCAGGTTATGGTAAAAGACTCGAATATGTTAAGTTGAGTTTGTCTCTTAATGGCGCAGCGTTAACCTCGCTTTGATTCGTCACATTCCAGGTGAACGGAAACCTAATCGAGATGAAGCACCTGAGAGAAGATTTAATGAGTACTGCAAAACAAGAACAGACGCAAACATGAGCAACAAAACGAGCAATACTGTATGGTTTAAGTAGTCACTAACGTTTGAGTTTACAAAATACGTTTGGTTTCACGCAGTGACACTAAATCCAAAATATCACCAGACAACTGAGATTTTTTTTTTTGCCATTTCTGCAATTAAAACACCCTAAATCCTCCAGAATCCTTACCTTTAATTGCACGCAAAAACGATTCGGTTAAATGTGCGGCCATTTTCCTCTGTTATCTTGATTTTTGACATCCCTTCACTTATTATTCTCGATCCTTCCTCATTATATCTCGTCTCAGTTGTAGGTCTTTTGTATTATATCACTTTATTATTGTCTGAAAAAGCAACAAACACTGAAATGATTGTTAAGACACCGCGACAATAACTGATTATCGTAAACTGCATTTTAACCATCATGTGACACTAGAGCTGGACGATGCGGCCAAAAATGTTATCACAATAAACATTTTCATATCGGCCGATACCGGTTATTGTCACGATAAATGTCAACTTATTATTTCTTTCAAGTTTAAAGGCTGATCTTTGGTTCTGATTGAAAGAAACCAGACGGTTATTAGTGGTTTGGAATTATTCATAAATGATGCAACAAGACAAAAAAAAAACAAACAAACCAGAGCTATCAAGACAAAAACACACCTGGACTACTTGATTTTGTGTTTTAGTGCTTATTTTTCTCATTAAAACCAAACAAATGAGAAAAGGAGCACAATGAAAACAAAGTAAAAGACAATTATTGACGGTTTTAAACTCTTCTCTGTGGTCAAAACATGACAAACAATAAACAGCAGAACCTTTAAACAAACCTAGAGGTAGAACATTAAAAACATGAAATGTAAAAAATGTGAAAAATAAAAATGTTGTGAGTGTTTTAGCTGAGAATGTAAATGGAGTAAACGCTGTAGACAAAAGAAAAATGTGCCACCTCTCAGACACATGAGAGGATCCACAGGAAGAAAAAGACAAAAACAAGATGAAACCACGACCATTCATCCTTCAGTTTCAAGCAGTTCTTATGTAGGCCATGTCACCAGTGTCTTCTAATCTATCATTTTCTTAATCTATTAAA
>JAPQRN010000026.1:11108870-11142182 GCA_037367275.1 Coranthus polyacanthus
TCAATGAGCTAACAAGACGAAACACAGACATGACGTAAAAGACGAAACAAGACAAAAACAACGTAATAGACGTAACAAGATGAGAACGACATAAAAGAAAAAAATAGGAATCACATAAAAAGAGACTTTCAGAGACAGTATTTTATAGAGGACTCAATAAAAATGCCCCTAGACTCTCCAACGTGAGAGTGAAGCCCCTACATCTCAGCCCACATACAGTATCTTGAACCACAATGAAGGGTGGAGCAAACCTTCTACTACTTGGTGGCTCGACTAGAACCTTTTGAACTTTTTATGTCCCGCTGATGAACACAACTGTAGGCGTGTTTACTGCTGCAGGTTTTCAGTTGTTTTTTTTTTTTTTTCATCCTTTCTTTCTGTCAGGCGCTTCTACATTTCTGCCTCTCTCTATAATCTTCTCTGTGATTTTGCTCATGCACTGTTCAAGTGGCTATTTTACTCTGACCTTTTGCTGATCCTCCTCCTTACCTCTGTAATCTATGGAATCATTACCTGCTGAGCCAAGGTGACGAGCCTCTGATAAACACACACAGCTGGAGCCCGCGAGGCCCAAGACTGAATTTATAGACTTTTCAAGGGGTTTTTTTTTTACCTCTCTGCTGTCTGCCTCGCTTTCTCTGTGGGTGACCGCTGTCCTTGATATCATCCTATGCTGAAAACGATCATTGTAGCACAGTGACCTTCAGCCGAATTCTGTGAAAAGTTTTGTGCTAAAGCTGCGATGTACTCGCTGGTTGCTTTTCCAGCTGCCAGTACAAACACAGTTAATTCCCACTTAGCCAGGGGAAGCTTGGCACTGGAGGACATCACTGTTCTGTCACGGAGTAAGACGGCATGATGACGAATGAGTGTTTACGTAAAGGCTCATAGGAAATGTATTTTATGTCACCTCATTGCAGATTTGATAAATGAATTGTGCTTTAGGAAATCGCATTGCGTTGAAGTATTTGTACTAATTTTAACACATCCTTTAAAGGCACAGCATGTCACTTCGGCTGCTAGGCGTCTCTCAATCAATACACTTATAAATGACGTAGCAGGTGACGTTGTGAAGTAGTGTGGAATCATGGGAGTTGTTGTTTTCACTATCATCGCCGGTGAAAATCTGACACGACTCAGTCAGAAGTCATGTTTACGGATGAGATCATGTATGAAGGTTTTATTCACATTGCTTTTGTGTTATTTCCTTCTTATGAAATAGCTGGAAGTAACGTTAAACTTTAACGTTAGTAAAGGGGATATGACGCCACTGAACAGCTGATTACAAATGACAAATTATGGATTTCTGTGAACTGAAGCATTGTTGGAAACTTTTGATATAATGTAAGTACGCAAGTCAACAAAATACATGTAGTCCAAGTTGTTTTTAGATATTTTAATGCAGGAATGTGTGTGTTTGTGCAAAAATATTTCTGTTTATTATCATTTTAAAAGTCACTGTTTTAAGTTCAGTATTCAGCTGTTAATTTTGCTGAAAGTATGCTTTGGGGGATGGCCAGCGTAAACTGAAAGGGATCAAAAGAAAAAGGAAAAAAAAGGCCCAGATTTCATATTCATTCAAACGCAGTATGAGAAATGACTTAAACAAACTGACAGGGTGACGAGTCACGGGGCAAGTAATCAGTTATAAGTAATAAGTCAGGTGAAATGAGAAGTGGAATCTCTGTGATAAGACACAGAAGTGATGTCTGATTTGCCCAGAAGGAGTGACAAAGTGGAGGTACACGTCTACCTTTGAGCCTCTCTTCTGGCCTGTGTCGCTGCCCTGTGTGAGTCTGGGCGAGGGTGTCAGGGATTCTGACAGCTGCACAGAACCTGCCTCGGGGCATGCAGGCTGCCCTTTCCCTGTTCCGACCCCCACCCCCTCTCCTTCCCCGAAGCCCCCTGCCTGGCTGAGTGGCATGCCCGACCGGAGGTGCTCAGCCTTCGGGATAGACTCCGCAGAGGCTGCCTGTTCCTCAGCAGGGAGCGGTGACACTGTTGACCTCGGGGATGCCAGACTAAGGTTTCACTTTCACCCTGCCTGTGCCTCTGTATAATCACTCCTTCGGTTATTTCATGGTGTTTTTTTGCACCTCACCCTCCCTACTCTGTGCCCAAACAGGAGCCATTCTGCCAGCAAGACTGTAGAAGACAAGGCAAAGTGGTAGTTTCTCAAATTTAGATCCAAAGACAGAGGCAGTGTCAGTGGCACATGGTATTTTGATTTGCTGTTGTGAAGGGAGGGCTGGGTCATATGGCCAGAAAATAGTATCATAATGAAAAATGCGTCATGCCAAACATTATTTCTTTCCGGTTTAGAGGCAGAGTCGTAACATCTTTCGTTTAGAGTGAAAGTTGAAGAAGCCGGACGGTTAATTGTGAAAGATGTTATGAGACAAAAACTACATATAAGACAAAAAATGTCATAAAAGATGCAACGAGAAGAAAACGTAAAAGACACAACAAGATGGAAACAGCATAACAATGTCCTACAAAGATAAAAACACACTTCTGGCTTCATGCTTATTTTTTGTGATCTGAGTTAATATTCAATGAGACAAACATGACGTAAAACAACAGATATTTGTGGTTTTAAACTTTTCTTCATGGTCAGATCATGACAGACACTTGCCAAGCAGTGTAACATTTCAGAAATCTACAGTTAGAGCATTCAAAACGATTCTAATGACAAAACCTTTGTTCGGCATCAAAATATGAGTAAAATGAAGCAAAACGACAAAAGATGGAAACATTTCTTTAAAGTTGTTTTCGCTGAGAATGTTAAGAAAAACCCTAGAGAAACCCTAAAGACAAAAGAACATGTGTATCACCGTCATGATATATAAAATTCTTATCATGATATACATGAAAGTATTACCCAGAAAGCACCAGAAGCCTCCCTCACTGCCACGAGCCACAGATACGTATACCTGCACACACTTACATGTGTAATGACTCGCACTGACACTGGCCCCAGTGTTGGAGCCGCGTTCATTTCCACAAACACATGCACACTCACAGTGGTGCATTTATGCTGCTGCTGCTGCTGCCGGTGACTGTGCTTTGGGGTTGAACAGTGGCTCAGTGTGTTCAGGCAGGTAAACCTCCACGCCAATCCGCACAACAACAACAAACACTAAATAGACCGCTTGTTTGGGTCGAACTGCTCTGAGCAGGAAGGGCGGCAGCTAAAATTATTTGATCGGAAATATGTTGTTATAGGTCGCTTTCGTAAATATGCAAATATTATGTGGAGTACTTCTCTCTCTCTCTCTCTCTCTCTCGCGCTCTTTCTGTGTTTGTGTCTGTACGTCATCGTTTGCACGGGTATGGTTTGCGTGGCTTTTTTTTCAACACCTCGAGCTTCACATGCGTACGTTCATTCATTCAGTGAAACGTTCACACCTGGTAGCTGCGAAGCACAACTGCAGTCTTTCACTGGAGCTCTACTGAAGCCGGGTTGCGGGTTAATTGCCTTGCTCAAGGGCATAATGGTCAATTATATTGACAGAAAGGAGAGTGTTAGTCATTTCCCTTCTCTGTAAAGATTATTTATAGTTAAGAAGACTGGTTTCTCAGGTATAATAGTGCATGTTGAACCCGTGTCCTTGTTACTTCTCAGGTTGTCAGGATTATAATAATTTTTTGTGCTGAAACTAAATGGAAAAAAGGCATTGATTTGACTAAAAGATATTTAGCTGGCAGGGATTATCCAGAATTACCCTGCACTCTAAAAGCTTTAAAAAGCAGAATATCATTCTGATGAAGGAAATCCATTTTGTTATTTTATTTAATGGTGGCTAAAAACACAGATACACTTACAACGCTTTAACGTTGGCCTATATATTATGTAATGCTTTCCTTCCCGACCCGCCTTGGCCATTTCAACTCACTGAAAACAGGTTTTTGATCTCCCTGGGAGTGAAGTATATAAACCTACTATAGAAACGAAAACCGAAGAAGTGAAAAGACACATTTTCAAACACACCCGTCACAGTCTGCTGTCACCTCGATGTGAAATCGTAGCAGATGATGAATATGTAATACTAACATCCATCAGGTGAGGTTGGCACCCCGCAGGTATTTGAATCAGCTCCGTGCCATCTATTTTACATTCAGCTAACAGGATCTTGAGCTGAACTTGGTAACAACGTTGTAGCACGTTGTACTCGTGAGCCTTGTCATTATATAGTTTTGATTCCATTGGATGTTGTTTGTGAAATATTGTTGAAGAAATGAGCCCAAGATTTCTGTGGAATGTCATTCGGGGGGTTTCTCTAAAACTACATAATTAACAAGTTAGAAAAGCTTGTAAATGAAATACTTCCGTCGTCAAAGTGGATGTGTGATTTTCTGAATAGTCGCACTTGACTTCTACTTGACCTGAGTAATCTTGTTGAAGCACGTTAGACTTCAGGAGAAAATGATTAACAATTGTGTTACATCACATCAAAAATAAATATACCAGAGGAAAAAAAAAGATGCTTTAAATGCATTTTACTATTTTTGAAAAGTGTGTTCAAAAGAATCCTTTAGGCTCCATACAGATGGGAGACTCTGCCTTTGTGTTGGTTTTCAGTTTACATTTATGTGCCTGTCCTTTTGGAACAGCATCTGTTTTATCTCCTGCACAGCAAACAGCTCCTCTTCTGCCTGCCACAGCTACAGATATCAGCTATCGCAGTCATCGCAACCAGCAGGAGGTTGTACCAAAGCTTCCTCCACCCCATGAAGAAACCAGCCCCCCACCTCCATCTTTCATTGATCAGACTGGAAAGACATCTAATCCATGCTGATCACAGTAACCTCCGCCGTCTGGAGGGATGGCTCTCACTCCACTTACTGTCTCTTATTGAACCGTGTGGCTGTGAGGAGAAGAGGCTGGATGCGATGGGTGTGGCTCAGGTCGCCTGACAGAGCTGGTGAAGCTGCAGATGGGCCTGTGTTGCCGCTACTGACGCAGTGGCTGACTCAGAGTCGCATATTAAGCTGCTCTCATTCATTCATTTCTGCCTTTTCCTCTGAATGAGCTGCGGCTTAACAAACCTATCAGTGGTGGCCTGGCCTTTGATTAAAAGTCAGATTATCACCCTCATACCAGATGTGAGCTAAGATCCTGTCCACACTAATACAGATATTTATCTAAACGGATATTTTCCGGCTCCGTTTAAAAGAACACAACCTTAAGTTGACAAAATATCTCTATATAGATAACACGAGGATACAAAAATGATGACAAATACTCAAACTAGTATGCTGGGAGCCTATTTTCCTGATGGTAACAAAAACGGCATAGGCAGAGGTTTTTGTGGTGTGTAGCAATGTAAACATGTGTAATTACTACTGTTAACTAAACATAAAGAAATATATGTTTCAGGGGCATATCCAAAGCAACAATGGGCATGTGTGAATTGACGCCATTATTTCCTAAACTTATGTCTACACGGATGCACATAAACTGGATTTTTTTTCACTTTGGAAGTTTTTGTGACATAAAACAACATTTGCATGCGCATGAGATGTCAAAACGTAGAGGAAAATGTTGTTTTGAATATCCATCTTATTCTGGCCAGTGCCTAAGTTGCTTTAAAAACTTTTTCAGCTCAAGTCCCAAATTATAAATTTTTTTGTCTCTCCAATTTGTAGGAAAATGAATGTATTTTTAATCCGCAACTGGCGACCCAGTAAAAACAGATTCATGGCCCATTTTGAGTTTGGGAAATTCAGCTTTAAAGAAACTGACCTTGTGTATATATTTATCTGTGAATTTTGTTCACATTTTCCAATAATCTCCGTTTTCAGTTTGTGTTGTGGTGCTGTGTAGCGTACAGTTGAGGGGATTGTATTTCTGTGTTGCACAAGTGCATGTGTGGGTGATGAACGTTTGCACTCTGCTTGGGGCCTCTTATCACTGATGCCAAACTGGTGGGCTAGGAGTGGAGGAAGCAAGCAAGGACACCTCTCTGCTCTTTAGATCCCACATTAACTCCACTTTCTCCCGTTTAAAATCCCACTTAGCTCTGCAGCAGCAGCAGCCAAGGCATCAACTCACAGCTGACGCACACATCGACTCACTGATCCTCTAAATCACTTCTGTTAACTGCATTGATTCAGTGTGTCTCTCAGTTCTGTACCTGTTTGGTAAGTCAAGGCTCCTAAAGTACATCTAGCATATCCTGAACTGTAAAATTTGAGTGGGATGATTTCTATAACTGCACATTTTTCACAGATAAATTTGAACTTAAATGTTCTAAATTCTGCGTTTTAAACAAAGCTTTGTTAGGTCGAAGCTGGACACACACAGCTCCACTTGTACTACATTAGTTAGCAGCTTGGCTTTATCTCCCCCCCCTCCATCCCAGTTCAGGCCATCACAAACACACTGGACTGACAGACCATATAATTGAACCATATATTTTTTCCTCTCAGTAAAGACAAGAAGGGGCATCTTTCAGTACTCTGCTCCTGGGAGCATTTTTGCTGACAAAAACGGTGGCTGCTGGGGTTAGGTTAACTATCGTAATGACACTGCTGTCAGAGAAGGGGCACCACAGAAGATAAAGAAAGTGGAGAAATGGATGCTCCTGTTCTGTTCCACACAAAACCCGCACTTAGAGGCGTTTGTTCAGTCCAGCGTCGGAAAGAGCGAGAAAAGCACAAAAAGCTCATTCACACATTATCATAAAATGAAATGCTTTCAGAAAGCCCACCGATGTTTTGCACAAATACCTTGCTGCACCTTTGGACTGAACTTAATAACAATCGCATTGAAATGATGTGTTTCAGTTATGATAATGGACTTGGATCAGACTGGCTGTAATTAGAAATGTCTCACACAATGTTTTATTGTTATTGTGTGGAGGATGCTGCAGAAAAGTTTACACAGAAGGCTGTTTTTTGACGTATCTGTACACACGCAATATTAAGCAATATATAATATGTGAGCAATATTTTGAAAACATAATGCACCTTTTACTCATAGTGCTCAAGTTTTGGTCTTCTACAGTTAACAAACTGATGGACATAATACTTACAGAAGATTCAGAGGAAGCTGAGGGCAGCTTATACTGTCTTAATACTCCCAGTGGTGTGTGCAAGGTGGTAGAGGATCTGCAGCCCAGTGACGCCTCAGTGATTTTGTTCTAAGAAACAAGGCACTCTTCCTCTTCAAAGCCAAATTGAACCACAAAAGTCTGTAGAAAATCAATAGCTGGATCTCTGTACTGAAAGAAAACACACTCGCTCTGGGCTCGGCTAATGTTTTCTGATGGCAAACTTAAAGAGAAAACAGGGAACATTTGAACAAGATAATCTGAGGGCTTCGGATCACCTCTCTTACTTTATCTTTTACTCCCACTTGCACACATTTAGACTTCATGTAGTTCTTGGAGTATTTTGTCTTTTTGTTTATTTAACTGTGGTATCACACCAAAATGGATAGTATTGACGAATTCATTCAGCACAATAAGACAAATGCAATCTTGGGTGCAAAGTATATGTCACATGTGCGCGCTTAATTACATTTACCATCCTCTTGAGGACAATTGTTTAACAAAACACGGTTATTTAAATTGTAGTTTTCCAGCTTTTTAGAAATGTACATTTAAATGGCCAACAATTCAATCTGACAACCTACAGCGCAATGGAAAGCCGGTTTCTTTGAATGTCATCAAATGTAGGGTGAAAGAATCCATGACCTCAAAAAGGATCCTATACTGTGTAAAGCCACTTATTCTTTTACGTCATGAAACAATAACATTGTTATTTCAATTTCAATTTAAATTGCCACTGTTTCAATGTTTTCTTTAATGTATTTCAGGGCTGAATGTGAGGAATGAATGTATATTTAAAAATGAAATGACAAATGTTCTGTTTACCGTCTAAAATGAAATACAAGTCAGAATAAATGTTTATATCCCCGCATTGATTTTAAATTGTCATTTTCTATACATTTCTTATTTGTATATGAACTTATTTGTGTCAGTCCTTTTCATTTTTCATATTACGCCTGCTTTTTTTTGCAGCGTTCTGAAGTTAGCTTAGACTTCTCCTGACACCTGGATGGAAACATAGCGAGGAATTTGCTTAATGTTCTTAACACTATGAGCAGTCATTGCCTCTGCTGTTTCTCGACAGCCTGTCCACTTCACAGCCTATATCAAGGCACTCCTCCTTCACTGTAAACTTTTCTGTGGCACACGAACACACAGCTCCCCTCGGTCCTGGACTCAGATCTAACCCTAAAAGCACGCACTGAAAGCCGCCTGCAGGGAGGCTGACCCTTCACAGGGTACAGAAACGCACAGAGAGCAGTCCTGTTCCCCATCTGGCCCGGGAATCAGGGGCACACTGGAGCCTTTAGACATTGGTGGGGGAGACATTGGAGCTCTGTATTTCTTCACTTCTTCCTCCACCTCTCTTTGGCACAGCTTTCTCCCTGCTCCATCCTGTTTCCCTGCTGTCCACGCATATACCTTTGAGACACGTAGCCCCAGTATAGCGCCTGATTTTGGCAACTGCTGTATCGCCAGCTCTGCCTTTTTTTCTTGACAGCTCTGTGATCTTACAAACCCATAAGTTCCAGCTAAGATAATCCAACTTCCTCAACACCAGTGAGCTCAAGTCTCCTTACAGCCTTGACATACTGTGCTTTATACTACAGAGAGTGTGTGTGTGACAGTAATGTAAGAAGTAGCCTGTCTTTCATAGAGAGGAGTAATGGGTCTTGAGGGTACTTCTCAGCACATGTACATAAGCCTGCTAGTCCTTCCCCTTTCACTTGCCTAGAGAGATGTTACATAAATGACAGAATATCCTCAGTGGTCACTTTTTGTATGCTAAAAGCCGTCTCCCAGGTTGGTGTTTATGTTAATGACTTTAGTCAGGGGTTTGAAGTGTCTGCATGATGAGCAGCTAGCCTAGAAATGAAGGAGTGGCTCTGACCTTGGCCCACTTCAGGGAAACGCTCTGGTTTCTGACTAATAGAGTATGCCCTATTCTTTCTCCCACAACATTCACTCAAAATAGCTCTGGCATGCCCCATTAAGCAGCATTTTAATTGTTAACATGGCATACTGTGTCCTTGGCACACATTAACTACTTCATTTAAATGTCAATCCCCATTAAAAAAAAGACCGAAGTGACGAGCGTTTAATGGGGAAAAGTATGGCGCTGTACTGTAAGTACAACCACCATTATCAGCTTTTTGAGGAGTGTAAGTGCAAACTCACATTAGTAATCAGCTTTTGACTTGCTGTACCTTGTGACCAGAGCTGGCCCTGACCAATCTTGTGCTGTAGGACAGATTTTAGCTGGTGCCCTCGGAATTGCAGCCAATTCCACCACCAATCACTGTGCTCATACTCATGCAGAACGCGCATATATTTATGTCTTTGAGTTTTCATTTATTTCAGGAAACGAGACCAATAAGTTCAATTGGTGAAATGTGGTTAGTGACCTTTGACCTTTGGCCATCAAAGTCTTTTCATTTCATCCTTGCATCAAACTGAACATTTGTGCCAAATTTTTTGTCATTCTGTCACACTGTTCCTGAGATATTGCGTTGTAACGATGGACCGAAATGTGGTCACAGTGCCCTTGACCTTTGACCTTTGACCACCAAAATATTTTCAGTTCATCCTTATGGCCGGTCGAATGTTGGTGCCAAATTTTGTGTCATTCTCTCAAACCGTTCCTGAAATATTGTAATGGGGACAGACTTTCTTATGTAGATGCATTGTGGATGCATCTGAAAACACACACAAAATAGTTAAAGAAACTAGTTATAGGTACATTGCATTGATTTGCTGAGGTGAAGGGTAAAGGAGAACTTGTTGTTGCATGGGCTTGTCTAAGGTGACGGGGGGCACTTGCTGGAAGGTGCTGAGGTGGAGAGGGTGTCTGCAGGTGGTCCAGGATTCACAGAGGTGGGATTATAATATTTCAAAAGGGCAACAGTGTGTGACTGCTGGGTGCTGCATTACCTTAATAAAAAGCATCCACTGTTGAAACCCAGCCATTAATAGCGCATGTGTCACATACAGTCTAAAACGTTCTAAACACAAACAGCAGCAGCATGCAAATGTCACCAAATAATAGCATAGAAAGACTACATTTCTCAACAGTATGGTGGTAACATCACTGGTGTTTTATCGATCAAATAGTGCGGTAGCGTGCAGACAAGCTACATTTCCCCGAACATTTCTGAAGCTCAATGCACAGCCGAGCTTCCTTCTGCATTGTGAAATAAAAAAGGATGAGTACGTGACACCACCGAAATACACAGATGAATATTCAGCCGTTAGCCAGATATGCCGAGGCGCTTCTGTATGACGGTCACATCACGTACCAATCCTTGGTATCCTGATAATGTAAAGTGATTGGTCTGTCTCAGTAACTGGCTGAAAGGAAAAGAGGACGAAGGTGAATTGTTTCCGTGGAGTGAAAAAGATTCATCATTCGGATCTATCAGCAGAATCTTTCCTTGTTGTTTTTTTTTGTGGACCTTTTTGACATCATCGTCACTTGAACATGGAATACATTTCTGTCATTAATTGTCATCAGTATCAGTGCAAATAAGAGATTATTGTCTATTATTGCACTTGAAATAAGGCCAGGGTTTTGTTATTATTTCTCTTTGTGCAGATAAGAAATATTCTCTTCAAACTTGACACGCTCGATGGCCTTGATTTTTTTTCTGTGTTGATTCTGTGATTTTATTTTTAAATGTCTATTAATGCAAGCTTCAGTCTTAAAAATAAAAAAAAAAATATGAGAAATCGCGATTAATCACAGCAACTTGTGCGATTCAGTACTTTTTTAATTGACTGGCAGCCGTTTTGATCATTAAATCCTCTCTCTTGTTAATTAAGACGAGGTCATGAGGATTAATGACTTTTGATGCATGTCTGTGCAGCACTGCAGTTTTCAGTCCTATGCTGGTGCATTGCTTGGCAGTCGAACAGAGACAGTTTTATTTGTCCTTATGCAGTGACTAAGTTGAAGACTCTGACCAATGTTTGTTTCCTAGTACAGTTCCTCCCTTCCTTCCTCTAACCATCGCCCTAGGCTTTACCCTCAGTGAAAACTTTTCACGGCTGGCAACTTCCTCTTTCATCCCCGTAGCCTTACCCTTCATGGTCTCCCCCCGTCAGCTTGTAGCCTGCTCAGCTGTGCTGGGACACAAACCCCATTTCCCCTGGAGAGCAATAACGCAAGCATTAGGTTTTGCACAATGTGGTGCCAGCCCAGGGACCTGGCACGCAATCGTCCACTGCTGCAAACAGAAGCACACAAATACTGAAACCATTCCCAGTGCTGCAGTACCAGATGGATGGCAAACAGGGATGCTCCCAGGTCCAAATCACGTCCTGCAGCTGGGTGATAGAGTCCCACAGCTGGGAGAGTGGTCAGGAACGGATAGGGTCCTCTTGCATCTGTTTTTGCTGTTTTGTTGAAGCACTCCCATTAGCTGCCATGTAGGTCTTTAAGCAGTGTAAATTTTGGATTGCCACCACAGTCCCTTGTTTGGTTCACAGTACACTTGTATCACTTTGTTGTTTTTGCTGTGGATTTTTCCGTGAGGGTCCAACTGCTTGTTATGCACTATCTGATAGCGGGTAATGCATCAATGGCTGCCTGCCTAATGACTTAGATAGGCAGAGGTGCTCATATTGGCAAGAAGGGTAGTGTTATGGGGATGCTGTGTGGGCCTCTCCTCTACTGGAGTGAACCAGTGAGCGGTGCTTGACTGCCCACCACGAAGAGAAGCAAAAATGCTAGCGTACGTGCTTGCACACAGAAGTACACGTGTAGATGTAGGGACATTGCAGTATTAGCTGAGTGGATGAATTAGTGAGCTCTCCAGCATCTCAAAGAGGAGGAGCAGGAGGAGAACTGGTTGTCTAGGTTGATCTAGTCATATACTGCGAGCAACAATGAATCACAGTGTTACCTCGATTTTAATTAACAGGCTACAAATGACTCACTCGTGGAAGCGTGCATCATTTGCATTTCTGGTTGTTTTCTATTTTAATGCTAATGTGTTCTCCAGTGCCCACCAGCCTACTTGAACACATTTCATCATTCGGTCTGTCTTTTTATAGCGTCTCTCTTTCTGTGTCTGTCTATCTCTTGCTCTGCCAACCGCTCCGCCTGCTCACCTATTCCTTCCCTGTCCCAGAGCCCCCATTTCTGTCTGATGCCATGCTCCCATGTCTCCCATTAGGAAAGGAAATGAGGCAAAGAACTGATGCAAATATCTTGGACCCCTTGCTGCTCCCTGACTCATCACCCACAGACAGAAACAAGGATGGAGTGAGGAGGAGAAGGAAGGAAGCGGGGTGTGAGAGGCGGAGGGAAACAGCAAATTGACAGAAAAATAAATGTACAAAAAAAAAACATACATCTGATTGCTAGGAGGAAAAAAAATAGGGAAAGTGGGTGCAGTATTGTGAAGGCAGAATTTATTGTCATGCAAAAAGCTTTCTCCGGCAAAGTTAAACAACAAAGAGAACATAAACCACAGAACATACTGCATTATTCGTCTCTTCCATTCTCCATCTTTCGTTTTGTGGTGTTGCTGTCCTATCATTCAGCCAGCGGTGCTATTTCAGCACTTTTGAGGAGTCGTTCCTTTTCTCTGCCTCCTGAATTGTCTATCTGTAGCTCGCTTGATTGTGTCGTAGATTATATTGTTAAGCGCTCAGCAATGCAAGCTCGCCTGCTGAAGGCACAGTTGCTATTCATTAATATCTAAAGAGAAGTGAATTAAGATTATTGCAGCGTTAAGGTTGTGTTGACTACCAAGGAGAAGACACTTCACATGATATTGAATATACTTTTACTTTTTCAGTGCAAAAGACAAAACCTGAGCTGATGAATACTGCAGCTGTTTTTTGTTTCTGTGCAGTTGCTCTGTTAAAATGCAGAGAGGGATAGAGATGAAAAGAGTGTAGTGAATTAGGAGAGTGTGAAACATAAATAAGTATTTAATGTCATAAGTGCCACAAAGCTGGCAGCCTACGCGTACTCAGTAAAGTGCTGCCAGGCTCAGCTCCACCAACCAGCTGTAGGAGGAACAACATTCAGCGGGTCGACTGTGTGATTATGAGAAAGTCAGGATGTGCAAACTTTAATGCTATTCTGAGGAATGCTACCAACCACCTCCCTTATCTATAGGAGGGTGGAAATGAGGCGGGGGATTGTATTCGCAAACTTGCATATTGGCTTCCTGTCAGATTTCGAATTGATTTTAAAATGTAATTGTTAGCTTTTCAGGCACTAAGTGGACACACTCCTTCATATATTAAGGACTTACTGACCCCTTTTTTGCGTCTGCGCCCCCTACTTTCAGTGGATGGAGCTCTGCTCGTCATTTCCTAGGTCTCGATTGGTGACGAGACTTTATATTTATCTTGCTGCTTAGTTCACCCTTGTCAATGTATTGATATCGCTATGGAAAGCACTTTGTAACATTGATAAGAAAGGTGCTATGTAAGTAAAGTATATTATTATAATTATTATTATACTGACCTCCTAATGATTGATGCACTATGCATTTTCACTAAACCAAAACATCTACAAAAGTGTAAATATATGAGTGCAATCCATTATGTACTTTGACCTACAGGTCTGGAAAAAGTAAGAAAGAGAAAAATAGATGGTCACAAGCCATCAAACAAAGCCGAGCTGCTTGAAAGACTGGTTATTCCACCAAATACTGATTCCTGAACTCTTCCTAAATTAAAACATTAATATTGTGTTGCATGGAAATGATTAGGAACTTGTTGTCTTGGCATTATTTGAGATGTGAAAACATTTGAATCAAACATTATTCCAATAGATTTCTCTTCATCAGTGCCGTTGAATCAGTAAAATGTCTTACTTTAGAAGCAACAGACATTGATGCTAAAACTAAGACAACAAAAAAACAAATGCAGCTGGGGAACCCTCTCGCACGTCAGTCATTCCTCCCTCTCCCCCTTTGTTTTCTACTGTCATAGCACAAACAAACATAAGACTGAGGTTGTAAAGGCTGAATTCAGGCTTCAAGTTTTCTCCTTCTGTCAATAAAAAGATAAAGCATCACCATGTGAAGACATTTGTCCCAGCTGGGTGGCAGGCCCACAAAGCTTGACCATGCCTCCAGCATGACAGTTTTGCTATAATAGCACGGGTTGCCCAATGATTTGAAGAGAGCACAGTGGAATCCTAATGAGGGTAATGATTATCTCTGCAGCCAGCTGAGCCATTTGCCCGGCTGGACTCTGGCTTTGCTGGATCTGCTGTGCCATTCATGGTCTTTGACCGGCTATATATGAACAGAGAGGGGAACATTTTTCTTTGTCCTTAAAGGGAAAATATGTATCATCCAGACAAGAGCTGAAGTGAAAAACACCTTTTGCTGCAGTGCCTCCTGGGAACTCGATGTGTGTGTGTGTGTGTGTGTGTGTGGGTGTGGGTGGGTGTGTACATGTGTGGGTACCTGTGCTGTGTTGAGTGCAATACACTTTATCTCAACTGTCAACTATAGACAGTTTTGGGAAGGTCACTTTTGAAATGTAATAGGTTTTTACCCTGTTAAAAACCTATTAATAAGTAATGTCACTAATTTATTTATTTCATCAAAGTATTTTAACATATTACATTTGATTACTTTGTGATTACGTTTCTAAAAAAAAAATGTTCTAAACTGGGCAATAAAGCTGAAAAGTCCCAAAAACATGCATTTAAACCAGGCAGTGTAAGCCTCACGACAGGACTCAACACTGATCGCTGTCAAACGTTCATTAAAAGTCCTTCAATATATTGGATTCAACCGTGTATTATTCAAAATATTGTTCAGTTTCCAGCACTGAAAGGCACTGTTGCTCGACGGCATAGTCGGCTGGTTGTATTCTGGCATGGCAGACTCCGTTAGCTTAGAGCAATGTGCCTTAATTTGATTGGCAGACGAGAGACGGTGCCAATTCAAACAAATCAAAAACAATGCTCAATAATTTGAGTTCATGCTGCCAAATGAATGAGTGTGTCTACATGCGGAGACAGTTCCTTCGAAGCCATCCTACCCTTGATGGTGTTGCATGATTTGTACCAACGGCTTTGCTAAACCGCGTTGTCCGGAAATCTGCCAAAAGAAGACACTCCTGCATCGTGAAAAGATGCAACAGAATCCGTTATATTCTATATGAAGACTTTTTACTAAACAGAATGTAGAACGCCACCATCATTTTGATTGGTGACTGTAATTTAATGATATATATTTCTCAGTAACTGTAACAGACACATTTATTTTTGCCGTTGCATGTAACTAGTTACTCTCCCACACTGACTACATATCGTCATGTTGTTGCCCATAGTCAAACATTTCCCAGGAATTCTCTCTCTGTTTCTTTCATTTCAGCACTTCTTTCATTAGTCGGGTCTAATGACTTTGTTGAGTGCTAACTAAAAAGCTATCACTGCAGTCATTTCCGATTAAGGTGGAGGAGGAAATAGAACAGTGACGGATATTGTTACAGTAAGAGGGTCCATACCCTGCCACCCAGACCCCGACCCTGCTGTCTTTCCTGTCAGCCCCAAAAATATCGCCTGACGGGAATTTTGTTTCAATCAGTCACCTGAAAGCCACGCAGTGAAACGTCTCTTTGTGAAGGTTGTGAAGTTTTAAGCTTTAAGGTTTTACATTCACTCTGCTTCCTTTTTGAGTTTCTGAGTGGGGGTAGCATGAGCAAATTAAGACCTAGCATATTAAACAAGTGAGCCTTTAAATTACAACAGACTGGCCTTGCATGCATGGGTGATTGGCAGAGCCCTTTCCCCTCCACCTCCAGCGGAAAACAAACACAACAGGGAGGGGCTGCGCTTCGCTGTCCCTTATGTTATGCCCGTTTGCGGAGAGTGGCCTGATCTAACACCAAGGTTTTTCAGGGTTCTGTGAGAGTGATTTAACGTGATGTTGATGCAGTGAGCAGTGTGCTCTTGTTTGTGTGTTTGCACGCCTCCTGTTTCTGTTTCGGTTGCGTGTTTCATTAGCAAGAGGGTAATGAAGCTGAATGTTGATGTTGTCTCAAAAGCCTTCCTTCACACAGAGAAAAGTAGTTTTTGTTTGGCTTGATTGAATTCTGATAAATGTTGAAGCCTGTTTTTTGTTTTTCCTAGGTCCTTGATTGCTGTTAATGTCCCACATTTATTGTGTCTTGGTCTTTGAGGCTTGTGAGAATGTTTGTGAGTGTTGAAAGGAGATTGTGTTGCCTTTTTCTCAAGTGTTATTTCACTGTGGCCATTATATTCACTTTGTCATATATACGCTTTCCTACTGTGTGTGCACTAGTTTTGGAGAAGTTATTATCTACTGTGCTTTACTTGGTAAATATGACCAAATAAGACAGCTTTTGTCATGGAAATGCCACTGTATTGTCACTTTGTGTTGCTTCTGCAAACTGTACTACTGCTCTGCATCGAAGCACCATCTTTTATGAAACTGAAACTATAGTTTTCAGCCGTATATTGACTTGAGTCTCCACATCTGTAAACTGTTCTGTTAAAAAGGTCTTCCACACAGTAGTGCAACACCTTTGGGCTGCTGCCACAGAGCAGTAATGTGTACAGGATGTGGCACAAAGTAAAACATTTTTTTCATTTAATCAGTTTGGATTCTTCTTGTAGGCTGTAGTCTCCTACACATGTGTAATTTCTCACAATGTCTGCATTTATGCTGAGCAGTGAGACTTTTACGTTCGAATTGTGTGAGTATGTTGAGTCCCTTGGGGTGACTAAAACATTGGGTACCGGTGATGGGTTTTGAAGCACTTTCTTTTGACAGTCAAGCGTGGAGCGACGGTTGTGGTGCAGGGAGGAGAATTAAAGCTGCAGGAGTAGAATAATCTCACAGGTCTGCATTGGACCCTCAGACAAACATGGAACATCCTCCAGCCCTTATACTGTTTTCACAGTTTTCACTTACTTATTGTGCAAACAATCTTTTGTTGAAAGGCTCTTTTTTGAGAATATGTCATACATTAGACTTTTATTGGATACAAAAAAAAAAAAGTTCACACAATTGGTCAGTGTTTTCTGTCACTCTGGATACTCAGGTACAGAAAAAAACACTCGGGTTTTGTTCACATAATGCTGAAGAAATCAGCTTAAATGCATTAAAATAGTGCACATGGACAGGCAGATTGATAACCATGTAAACTTTAAATAATCAGGTGAAGTAGGTTAAACTGGGCCAAGTTTGGTTGATTGTTTCAGTGTATATTTCAATGTGTATCTGTGGTAAGTGCATAATTTGTAATGAACGGGTAATGAAACATTGAAAGCCGAATTTAACACAGTTTTGACCTGCACATGTAGAGTAGTTTGTCTACATTTGCACCCGGGTGCAAAAAGTCATATGCAGCTACTAAAAGTGCTTTAGGTTTAGGGTTTCACAATGTTAACCATGGGTTAGAAAGTCTTTCCACCAAATGTTTTGCACTTGAGTGCAAATATCATACAATAGACTGATACGACACCCAGGTGTAAATAGCATGGGTGTAAATAGCATCTGGTATTATATACCTCCAGCAGGGAGTCCATAATCACATGGGCTATTTACACCCTGGGTGTAAATAGTATAATAATATTCTTTGAACACACTAACTCATTTAATTTTCAATTTCTCTCCCTATCTGCTGCTCACTTTTACTGTACTTTTTCAGCTGTAACTTTGTAACCCTGTGACCCTTCAGTACTCATAAAATTAGACTGACTCCTTCTGAGGCATTACTGACATTACCATTATTTTTTACTTGAACACAGGATTGTCAAACAAACTTCTCATCTTTCTCTCTTCCGTCTCTGCCTTTTCTGCACAGGCCAATCTGCAGTCACATCAGCTCTTTATTGCAGTGTGTGACGCACAAGTGAGCTGCTTCTGTCACTTCTATTCTATTAAGACTGTGCCAGCAGACTGTTCACAACAAGTCTGAGTGTCTGACATGTGTATGACTCAGTTATTTAATCAGTGGTAGAAACCTTGCTGGCTTATACTGAGAAACGCTGGTTTGAATACTGCATCGACAATGCAGCAGATATCTGCATTGTCTTTATGTTTCAATAAAGCTTCTTAATTAAAAGTATGCACATTTCTCAATCCCATCTTTCAGACACATTAGTCTGAATGCTAATATGTATCATGCTTGTCATGTTTTTCTAGCCAATGCCACTCCACATTCCTGCTATAATACAACCAATTGCCTTTTGACCTCTTTATTGTTGCCGTCTTCTATTATATGAAAGGGCCATTAACTGACTGGGGTCATGCAGCCCCAGCTGTAGCCCTAAGCCTCTATAGTGAAGATGAAAAGTAAGCTGAACCCACAGAGACATATTGCAGTTGGCTTTGCCTGGCTAACTGTGAGCAATTTCCGAGAAAGTCTTTTCCATCTTGCATGAAAGATAATCGCAGGCTCCACTATGTATATATAGAGATCATTCATATAATAAACCAGCAAAACAGCTTCCTAAAATACAGTCGGACTCATCCACGAATGTCAGATGGTTCACAGAGTCTGACGTCGCTGTCGTTCGATTTGATCTGATTCTGCCACATTCTCAGACTGTAATACTATGAAAATGATTGGAGTGACGCACGCCTTATTTAATCCCTTGTGTGTGTGTGTGTGCGTGCGCGCTTGTCTCAACTAATCCACCAGTAAATGTTTGGCTGCAAGGCTGCAGTTTGACAGTGTGGTGAAGCTGAGCATCCGTGAGGCACAAATGTTGTGGTTGGAACACAGAGTAGTGTAAATAAATGCCCGGCATTTTATTGCTTACAGGTCAATGATGTCGTCTATTTTTAACATATACAATACTGTATACCATACGCTGTCCTGAATACCATTTTAGGGCTTTGAGGCTTTGGTGAGAATTACGAGAGGCTTTGATGGAGGGTAGGGTGGAGGGGTAGCGTTACTTGTTAGCAGGCAGGTCACATTAACAACAGCCATAACAGAAAAAATTAAAAATGGAGCAGCTGAAAAATGTTACTCAGAGTTTTGAGGTGATTTGGCAAAACTTGTAGATTTGTGATATTCCTGATATTCATTTTTGGACTTATCTTCTCTTTAGTATATGTGTAAGTGCATAATTAATTCAAGTAAGTACAAATGAAACATCTACAGTTATATTTAGGCCAGATCTGACACATTTGGACTAGGTTCTTCAAACGATTCTTCCACGCGTACCATGCGAGAGAAAAAAAACACATGCGTGATAATATAAATTTATATATACACCTTTCTGCCTCTCTTTCAGGTCTGAAGAAACCATGGGTTTTAACACACTAACTAATTTAATTTCCCATTTCTGTCCCCATCTGCTCATGCTCCTTTTTACTGTACTTTTTCACTTTTTCTTTATACACCTGTGACTTGTTGAAACTTGTAAGCTTGTCACATGGTTACGTGTAAGTGTCGGCATTGGTGATGGATTTTTTTGGATTTTTGCGGTCATCCTAATTCTATTCGGAGTTGACCGATTAGCGGATCTGATTTTCAGCATTTCTACAATTATCAGTGTGTAACAGCTAATTTGTGTCGATGCAGCTGCCTCTCCCTGTCTGTAGGCACCGCTCCGTGTCACACTGACCGACTTTGCTTTCTGCACCGCAATCAGACGCTGCTATTAGTTACTTTCTAAAACTTCGGGGAGGTTTTTTGTTTTGAGATCGTGTTGAAATGTTCTCGTTCATACACGTACATGTTAAGTTTATGTCATGTCATTTAAAATGTGTATCAGTTCCAAATATTGATTTTTGGTCTCTTTGATTACTTATGATCACTGTCAGCCCTGAGAAAAACCACATCAGTCGACCCCTAGATGTGATAATTTTAAAAAGTGCAGTAGCCTATTTGAATACTGATTTAAAGGTCGATTACTATGGCAACAGTGAAAGCAAAGCTTCAAGGCAATCGCATCAACTTACACGGTGCACTGATAAAGGACATAAAATACTGTACATAATAACACAAGAGGTGAACTGATTCTTGGGGATAAGATGCTGTTCTTGTCAGATGTTGCTCGGGCTGAATCATAAGTAAACCTTCAGTATTGCAGCCAACATAAGCTGTTCCTCTGTGATTTACACCTGTATGTGTCGCTGTTTGTTTCTAATCAGCATCTCTCCACACTGATGGCCCAGTCGGTACAGCAGGTGCCCTTCCCATTGACTGGCATGTTAATCATGAGGGATTAGGCTTCAAGTGAGTACAAATGTGATGGAAAATGGTTTGAATTACATGCTAAGCCTTCGCTGTCCTGTAATCCACGCCCTTCACTTAGAAAAGTCATCCTCGGGGTAAAATGCGTGTGTTTGTGTCCATGTGCGAGCACTTGTCTTTGTGCCAGCACCGTATGCCTCTACACACAGGCTAAATCCTCATCACTTATCACTTCTTCGTGTGCACATGCATCGTCATCAGAGTTTATTGGCTCAGAGTGACTTCATCTACTAATTCGGGCTCTCCTGAACAGACACATTAGTTAACATGATAGTACTGATGTGAGGAATGGCGGGAGCGAGAAAAGAGGGAAGAGATGGAAGGTGGGATACCTGATGGGAGGAGGCATCCTCTCTGTGTTGTTTGAGCGACGTCTAATCAACGTGTTTGTCCCCCCTGAGCCACAGACGGCCTGGATGAAGATAGTCTTGCCTACAAAGCAATAGATCAGTATCTCAAGGACAGTTTACCCCCATACCCATCACATGGTAAATAGAGCACCAGCTTTGGGACGGTTGTTTTTAACCTTTTCCAGTCGCTCAGTTCTCATCAAAAAAGTCTAAAAACTCCCACACACGAATACAACCTAATCTGTCCATGTCAGGTGATGCATGCACACAGATCGAACAGTCTATAAATAAAGGCTAAAAATAACAATAACAATAATAAAATATTTTTAGACGTTTGTACTTGCAGGGAGCTTCATGAAAGCAAAAATGATCAGATCTGTGAAGCGGCAGTTAAACATTTGTATGTAAAACACTGATGTTTTAAAAGTTGTCATGTGTGATAAATTGTAATCATAATTCTAAGTCTTATTTTTCAGCTGTAGATCATTCTGAGACAGTTTTCTCTTGACGTAAAATTAGTCAAAACTTGGATGCAAAAAAACTAAACTATCTGCATGCTTTGATTTCATGGACATGTGACACAATAGGTGCATTTCCATAAACGTATTTCATGCTTATTTTTCACTGGTTTGAGATGGTTTCTGCCTTTTGTGGAAGTAAGCATTAAGGGGAAATGGAAACACCTTTTTCGAATAAATTCTGATGTAGTGAACATTTAACTCACATGATTGATCTGGCAACTGATCAGCTGTTTGCGGCATCTTCCCAGATACTCCAATAAAGTGTTAAAACGTGCCTGGAAGTTCAGTAGTGTGGACTGATGAGGAGACGCAATGCTCTACTCCTTCTTCTTCTCCGATAATTCGCATTTTCATCATTGCAATATGTACGTGCAGTGAACAATGAGAAGCCTGCCTTAAAACAAAATGAATGAATGAATAAGAAGATGATTTTATTTACACACGCCTTACAAACATTACAGACACAATAGATGTCAGTAGATTGTTTTATTTATCATTTATTTATCACAAGTCATGTTACTGTTGCAATACTGAACAAACGTCTTTTCTTCACGTCAACGCCTATTGTGCAAACTGGTCCTTCACGTGAATTTGTGTTATTACACTTCTGTGAGCAGGGTGCTACTGGATAAGAGCAAGGTGTCTCTGGGCAAAGCTTTGAGTTCTTTACAGCTCAAATATAGCTGCCTCAGACAGTAAAAGACCGGGAACTTGACATTTTCCATTGAATTAAAAAAAAAAAACAACTTCCTGACAAAAAGATATAAAACCAAATAAAACCCAAACTATCTGCCTGTGTCGAGTACTTACCATTAGAGGTATGTAGGCATGTGAAACTGACCTTGTGAATTTATTCTCGTATAAAGCAGAGCGCTGCTGGATAAGAGCAACTGTCTTTCCTTGAATATATCTACAAGATTTATTTTTACAAACCCCGATGTAGATCTTCACCGCTGCATTTTTGTGCTGTTCACACTAGAGGTCCATCAAGGCAGATATGAACACAAAGGGACCTGAACACACACAGACTCACACTCACACGCAAAGATACCTCATGAATAGATAGTAGGGTCATTTGGAATAAGTGTTGTCCATGCGACAAGTGGAGTGTCTGTCCTCTGTGGAGAAGAGGGGTAATTCTCTTTCACAGATCATTACCCGTCCTTATGTCCTCGCGTGCGAATGTGTGTGTGTTCAACATCTGCCACAGCCAATCAAAACCAGTCATGAGCCCCTGGACCACTCCATCTCCACATCTCTGTACAATGGTATGTCATCTCTGCCTCTGTGTCGAGACCGGCCCTCGTTTCTGCATTTTTCTCCCCCGCCTTTATGCCGTTCTCTCATCTTCCATCTTCCCGTCGCTTCTCGCTGCTTCTGCAGTAATAGAGAGAGACAAACAATCACAATTCCATTCGGTGTTGGAAAAGTGACTTCATTTCTCACCTCTCATTCAGCAGCCTCATCATTACGCAAAATAGGTTGTAATGGGTGCACACTGCCGTTCTCCTACATGGGATAATAATTGAACAAGTTTATGAGTAATGGGGTGATAATAACATAATTGGTCAGAGAATAGTGTGTGCTCCCAGTCTATAGACAGATTGCCGATGATGAATATGTAAAAATCTTTTCACTTTGATGCAGCTGCGAAGATACTGAAAACACTCTTTTCACCGCTGTTCCATCATTGTCATATAATGATTACTCTGAGGCCGTCGTCAATCATTGTCATTACCCTGTTAGTTGTGTATTAAAAGGCATATGTCATAACAGGAAAATCCAAAAGACCAGACCAAACAAGAACACCAAGAACTCGTGATTAAAACGAACGGAGAGCTCACAGAAAGCTCCTCAGATGCTCCAGGCCCACAGTGGCTAAAGTAACCCTGCAGCATTTTTTTTGAAAGATCTGTATTAAATTAAATTGAGTCTGACTGGTTAATACATACATATAACAAAAACAGTGTTTAATCAAATCAAACTGTATGAACCAAATGCCCTGTCACCAATAAAGCTGTAATAGACCATTTGTCAGGATGTTTATTGGTTGAATCTAAACAGGACGCCAGAGTTTTGGAAACCTCCAGTCCTGCTCTGTTTGGAATAAAACGTGTGGAAACCCTTACAGTCAATTAAAAAAAAAAACAGTCAGAGGCAGTTCTCAAAAGTTTTGAGAAGCATCTCAGCGGCGCGTTTCAACACTATTGTCACCGCCGCTGCCGTGGATGTCCCAGATATGGAAATGGGACATGGCTAAAATAATCCACTCATAGCATTTAATGGCTGCAGGATATCAGCGCTAACGTATTTGCAGAAAAATGGAGAAGCTTGTTAAAAATAGACTGTATAGAAGGTGGAGAATTTGTTGCATCCCTATTAATTAGGATTACTAAAGAGGTGAAGAAGGCTGTCAGACGCCTGCTGAATCTCCTGTACAAACATCTGGAGGGCCAAGAGACTCATGCCAGACTTCGTTTCATTGGCTTTTCTTTGGCTTTCAGAACTATCCGCCCACACCTGCTTGCTGATGGGATACTGTCATATTTCCCTTAAGATTAAAATGTTGTGGGATGATGATAAACTTTATATAACTAATCCTAACAAGTAAGTAAAGGGATGCTGTTAGAAGTTCTGCTCTTTCACTGATTTTCCCGGGGGCTTGTGTTGGTGTGGATTTCGTACCTTTTCAAAATACAGTAATTAAAGCCGCTCTAGCTCATCAATGTGTGATATTAAATAAAAGACAGATGTAGAGAATTTAAAGGTGTTTTCACACCACCTTTTTAGTCTAATTAAATCAGACTCCTTGGTGTGATTTGTTTGGGCAGGTGTGAACACAAAATCACACTCGGGTGCAGATCAGAACAACTGCACAGAAGAGACGGTCTCATTCCGGCTCCAGACAAACTCTGGAGCGGTTCGTTTGTAGTGGGAACGTGATCCAACCTCGATCTGACCCAACTGTACTGGGTGTACGGCTCCGGTAGCCAGGTGTGCTTTTCAATCGGAGACGCAGCAGAACGTGTAAAGTGTAGCAACTTCCATGTTGAATTGCATGTTTATCTCACAGAAAGATGTGGTACTGGGGGAAGTTAGCCTTCAGGGCTTTCTGACAGAAAAGCTTTAGGAAGTGAGGCGAGCCAGCACAAAGAGTGAAAAAGTCCACAGGTGGGAGAGATCGTCGTGGATGAATAGGTTGTACACAGGGCTCTCATGGGGACACTGGGGTTTGCATCTTGAAAGAAACTGTGATTTTTAGACCTTGACTTATTATTTCATTTTTATTTTCAGTTGCAGTTTGGAGATGGTTAGGAAACAAAATACATGGTTAGGTTGAGGCAAACTTCTCCCTTGTATGAAATATGCATTAGTCCAGAACAAAGGACCTTCCTCCTGTATTTACGTTCATGCTCCTGCTCCACGTCTGACCAATAAGCAATAACCAATAAGAAACCACGTTTTCACATGGTTTCTAGTGATGCATTTTTGTTCACGTGGATTTTTCTCTGTGTGAAAAGAACTCTAACCAAGGAGAAAACCGAGTTTACAAACTCATCAACTGATTGGGACCAGAGCAAACAACCTATAGATGTGAAAACACCTGAAGGTCCAGTGTTTGTTGTGGTCCATGGGAGAGAGATTGAGCTCTGTGGCAGTAAGGCAGTGCAGTGTCGCCGTCCTCACTCTCTTATCTCTTGTGTTTTGTCTGTTTCTCTGCGTGACCGTGTGGGCATCAGGCCGTCAGAATTAGAGCAAATAACTGAAATTCTCTCTGACAAAATGGCAAAATCTATTAAAACAAAACTCACAGACTCACAGTGTGAGACTAGAACTTATGAGCCTAACCCCACCCACAAACTGTTACAAAGCCGGAAAGACGCTGAGAGCTTGGCGATTAGTGTCTGAATGTGTAGGTGTGGATGTGTGACAGGAGTAGTTCAGGTGCATCCACATGACAGAGAATCTCAAGACACCGATGAACCATATGAGGCTCTGAAAGGGTTAGAGTGAGTTTTTGTACCGGTTTTACTACCTAAGAAAGGCCCACCTAAAAAATAAATATCTGTCTAAGTGTGGACTATATTTAGAATGTCTTCACTGCTTTTTTTTTCCCATCATACAGTGCTTTGCCACGGGGGAACTGAAGCCCCGAAGCCTCTCAAACCTACCAGAGTTTCCCGACAAAAAGAGCTATTCTGCAGCCTGTGTCGTTGTGTCACTGTGGTGTTTTAATACTTTATTTCGGATTCAAACCGACAAATAAATGAACTGATCGAGGCAACGGTCTCACGAGGCAAAATCGCTGCCCCGGTGTGAGTCCGGTAGTTCAGAACTGAGCGATATAATGGCTTTAGTTCCCCGTCGGAAAATGACTCAGACTCTGACTGAAGGACATGGACTGAGCACCACTGGTTAGAGGTGGTAACATTTTGTGTATACTAACTTCATGACATAGAGTATTTCAAAACATTCAACTCTGCTTCAACGTGAAGGTGGGAAGACCTATAAAATACAGATTTTTATATATTTGTCGATTTATATGTGTATTATCGCCAGTACTGATGCGTTTCATCACAATTAAGTCATGCAATTCCGTTTACAGCTCAGAAAGCACCTTTTAGTGTTCAGTATCACTTTAATCATGGTTTAGATATACAGTGAGAATCCAAGCTGAGGACAACTTTCAAATTGACTGAATGTATAGCAATATATCAAACAGGAGCTAAACATAGCACTGCTGTGACACCCAGTGACATTCTCACTTGTCATCACTGTATCCACTGATCCATCACACTATTCTAAGAGCGTATCCTGTATAATAACCTCTGAGGAGCAACAACCGCACACGTTTGTGTCACACTGACCCACTGCTGTGTTCGTGTAGACAGCTAGATTGGACAAATGAAGAATGAAGATGCACTGCTTCTATTTACTATGGTGAGATGCAAAAACTCACTGTTAAACTCCAGTAGAGAAGGGTCATGTCACCTCGACAACCCGACCGCACTTGGGAGTTTTTAGTTGCTTTGATTTTCATCAGTTTCATCTTAAACATTGAGCACTTTACCTGTTGTGTATGTGTTGTATGTTATTTGATTGTATTGTTGCATTTAATTAACTGTATGTTTGTGGTCTTGTTTCTGCTGCTGCACAACCAATTGCTCCCCTCGAGACAAATAACGTTCTACTTGACTGGGTAAAAAAATGATGTGTTTACAAGATTAGGAGAAATATATATCAGCTCATACAGAAAAGGGAAATGTGAAACAGTTTATACTGATGTCTTTTAACGTTATCTGAAATTAGGTCATTATATGTTTTTATTTTATTTTCAACATAACTTAATGCACTTTAAAAACTGGAGCTGCCAACGGGTAAAATTGACCCATTTCTGTTTCCCAATTGTGCATTACTATGTTTTTAAAAAAAATACTGTCCCCCAGATTTGGACTTTTTCCTAAAATTGTGTTATGTTGCACTCATATTTAGTTAAATATATAATATAATCCAGGTTTAGAATAAGGGCATTTACACCTATATAAAGTATACATTTTTTTTTGCAAGTTACTATCGACAGCACTTTTGTTAGTGTTTGATCTTAAAAGAGTCAAGTCATTTCTAACAGTTTACAACGGATAAGATTTATGGAGCACGCAAATATGCAAAAATTTCCTTCCAACACCCATTTACATTTGTCATTTTAGTACTGACAGGCATGCAAAGATTTTAATTTACTTTGTGTACATGGGTACATTTCACCCGTTGGCAGTTTTAGGTATATAGCAACCCCTGGTGGTCCTAGTGTTAAGCATTGCTGTTTTGTCTTGTTCACGTCCTCTTCCAGCGAACCATTTGATGTACGTGCCCTTTCCATTCACTTGTTCGTCAACAGCTTCTGAGTGTTTCTCTCCACTGGAAGATGATCCTCTTCTTCTAAATAGCTGTTGGTACATACAGTGGTTTAGATGTGATTGATGAGCACCAGTTGGCTCTGTCACTTGTGTGAAGACAGTGATGAAGAGGACCCCTGATCCTCGCCGTTATCCCAAAATACATTAGGAAACAGATACATAACCAACAGTGACTTGTCAGTACGGCTATAAAGAGCATGCAAATTCTGTTTACTGCCAAGTGCTGAATAATTGATATGGTGATAAAACAATTTTCCTACTGGAGTCATTTCGGCAGTTATGGCTGTTGTGGAGGTAACAGCGCAGTGTTTTGTTATTAATAGCCTTGTAATTGTTAGTGGCAACCTGATTGATTCACTTCACTTCCTGCGAGAGCAATTGACAACACACAGACTTTATCACATGTCATACACAGTCATGGAAATGCCTACTTTCACACACATACACTTTCTCACGCAGTTCCTTGGTGTTAAAAGTGTCTGCCAGATAATTAGCCTAGTTTAACAGTGTTAATAGGTTCCTCTGGGTCTCTTACATGTTGATAGAGATGGGAAGATGTGCCAACAGTTGCAAACAAAGAGGCGAGGGGTGCGTTCGCTGGAGTGTGTGTGTTAAGTAGAAATACAGCTGGTGCTTTTAGTACAGCATCAAGTCATTAAACACACATACTCATAGCTGCAGAGTTTTTCCTCACGGGCCTAGTCCGACCCCAATCTAACAAGTCCCTCGACCTTCTTCGCATCAGACACGAAATTGGCAACACGCTTTAAGGCCCAAACAGCTAGTATGTGAAGGATTAAATGAAATGCTTTGCTGTTCAGAGACAAACCTGGTCAGCATGGAAGGAGGAATGCGAGGCAACTTAATTGGCCCGGAGAGTTCAAAGGTCAGGATAGTGTGTCTTTTACAGCAACGTTACACCTCTCCAGAAGGACTTGGATGAAGTGCCAGTTTGTTTTTCTGTGAGCATAGGGGTGGGTGATCTGACCAAAAGATCATAACAAAATATTTTGAGCTAGAAACGCAGTCTACCATCTGAATCCCAATTTTTCTCACCTCTTGTAAAATGAAGTGTATGTTACAACCAAACTGTGATGGGTTTCTGGACGGCTTAGCAGGTGTGATGGCTTTTTTGGTTGATGTTTGACCAGAAGCTATGGATTTTTTTTGCATTATTTTGGGATGATATTAATGCAGTATTTAGACAGTAGCTAGAAACAACACAAAACAAAACTGCTCACTGATGACGTGAAGGACATCAGTGGAACTAAGCTGGAACAGTCCTGCTATTAGGTGCCTGTTTCTTCTTTTTTTAAAAACATTTATTAAAACATTTTCCTTGACAGTAAGTCTCCCACAACTTATCTTATACTGGCAAGTATAGTACAGAGAAATTGGAAATGCTGCAAAGACATGTCAGGTAATAACATTCTCGTGTTCACCCCACTTCATCCCATTAAATTTTAGTAGTATGGTTACGTACTAGGTACAGTGTGAAAGAACACCATCTTTCTAAATAAATGTCCGTCAGCCTCTGGAAACTCGCAGTCGTGTTTTCCATACAGTTCACATCTTTCAGTCTTTTGATCCTCCAATAACACAAGTACTCTGAGCTTGTACACTTCATTTTTTTTTACCCAGCCCTCTTGGAAATATATTACTTAAAACCATCCATTGTGGTTCAAGGGCTCTGTCACAATTCTCTCGAGTTTCTCTTATTTCTTTCTTCTTATTTCTTCAACCCACATCCCTCCAACAAAGAGGATTTGATCTATTGTCATGGTTGGCTATTACTAATGGTGTTTTAAAAACTCTCAAAAAATCTCAGTGTCCAACCAAATTGGGTGACTATTTCAATCGCCGTACTCCTCCTCTCCACTTATCTGCATGTTACTTTTCTGAAAGTCCCCCCCGGCACTACATGAAAGGACAACAACAGCTTCCAGGGTAGACACATGCCTTATTATGTGGTGTTTTCTTTTGCAGGTATTAAGTCATTTTGTCACGTGCGAACATTGCACCAAAACACCTTCTCCCCCGATACTATTTTGCAAAGATACTGCCGCTTAGCGCCGCCCAAGATGAGTGGGATTCAGTTAAAGAAATACAAACTAACCAAAAATAAACCAGAGAATTTTTTCCCTATTCCAGGATGATAGTGGATGGTGCCAGACCTATCTCCAGCGCTGGCACAGCACAAACAAAGTACATACATCTATGACAGTTTTCCCATTAATTGCCTAAACCTGCCATAGTCTAATTTATCCCACCACCGTTTTTACACTTCTCATAACAACATAAAACATTTCTAACGTTGTGTTTTGCACCGTCGTTTCCATAAACGATGTGTGTAAAACCAAACCAGACTGTGATTCTTCACGGTCTGAACTAGTCATGACCTTATTTCCTCAGTGGCAGCCGAACAACACGTTACACAAACTCCTGGTTACTTGTTAAACTCAGGTTAAGGTCGCATAAACGAAGACTTTTAGCGCTGAGAGGCTCTAAAGAATCACTATAAACACACTTAAACACACTTGTCTAGCAGAATTTATGCCACAAGTACCAATAATGCATTGATCTGCGTGGAAATACTGTAATTACACGGCTACTCGGGCCATTTAAAATGAATATTAGTGGAGTAGTAAAGTTTGGACAGCGCTGTTTATTTAATGAGGTGATCTTAATGACTTCACTGAAAAGCAGATATACCTATTTAGTCCACGATGTAAGATCATCACGTCGGCCACCTCTGTGTGTGCATGCACGTGTATGCGTGTGTTAACACATACGTGCAACCAAGGTGTTTCTCAGACTGGCCATGTTCCTCTGTGCTAAGAGAGTGTGACCCAGATAGCACACAGGTTACAGCAGGCTGATTTATGACTTCGAATATGTGAACATATCCATCCGCCTGTCTGTTTTGCTACGCCTGCTTCACTTAACTCCTCCGCTCTTACTGCGCTTATGACCCTCTTTGGAAAGCATCCAAGCACAGAGTTTGTCTGAAGTTTTCCTCTCGGTGTGTGAGGTTTAACAAAGCAGATACACATCCTCATCAAAGACTTGGCCTGAATGGTAGTCAGATTACAGGAGCGTGCCCAGTGCCATCAACCCTCCACCATCACGCCCACCCCTCTCCATCTCTTGCCTTCACTTTCAGTCTCTGCAGGGCTGGAGGAGTGCAGCCTCGCTCTGATTGCCGTGGTTTTGTCGGTCACAGCAAGGGTGCACGGAATCAGCCCTTTGCTCACATATCAGAGTAGACGCAATCTCTGCCATACATCTGGTGGGTAGAATATGCAGCGGCTGGGTTTTTGAGGTGTAGTTGAAGGAAAGCAATATTTTGAATAATTCTCATTTAGATATCTGGTTTGGTGATGGTAATCTGCTTTTGTGAATTCTATCCACTTGAAATTAAATCCTCTTTCTCCATCTAAAGTGTGTTATTTTTTTCATATTTGTTTTAGAAACAAGGACATAAATACTAAAACCTTTTAATGCAATTAATGCATACTCGTTTGTGAGGGTAAAGTTAATAGTATGGTTGTTTCTTTAGTAAAGTATAAAAATGTCAGATTTGTGTTTTTGCTATTTCTTTTTTTTTTTTTACACAATGAAGTTACCACCGTGTTCTTTTTCCTGAAGGCATACCATTATTTTGTAAGTGACTAGTATTAATTAGTATTATAACTATTTTAACTAAAACTGGAAACTTTAAGTTGACGTTCCTTCAAGTTAAGTTGCAGCAAAACACCATCTAATCACTGAAGTAAATCTGACTTAAAGCAGTTGTGTTTACAGAACTTCTTAACTTAATTTGACTGATCTTAGCGACCTTTGTGACTTTTTATTTCTTTCTTTTAATCTAAGACTTTTAACACATACTCTCTTAAAAGAAGCTGCTAAACAAATCAATAAACATGCTTTTATAGTCATGTTGTGCATAAAACTATAAGACAAATGGATCTGCAGTGTTGAATAAGAAGTTTGTGTTCTCCCTCCTAAATTGAAAAATTACAAATTGACTGTAAGTGTTTTTAATGCTTTGAGAGGAAGCGGGTAGAACCTGTGTCTACCAGCAACTCATTATTTCCATAATGTATCCCTTTGCTCAGTACTTGTTCAGGAACCTAGATTAGATTTAATATTTTTTTTTGTTTGGATTACATCAGAGCTGACTAAAAAGCAGCTTCATCTGAGTAACGGCGGGGACATCGATTTATCCCGAGAGTCCAGTCTTCTGGAGATGAGATAAGTTGATATACAGTAGCGTGTGCTGTATGAGCTCAGTTACAGTGGCCAGTGTTAATGTGTTTATAGGTCCAAGTGAAATGAACTCAGCAGGGATCATATGCATCACTACCTTTTATTCACCTTGTCTGTCTTTTTTGCAGCATTGTTCCCTTTTTTCCTCTCCGAAACACACTGCATAAAAGGCGAATGACGAATGCCTAATATCTTCTTTCAAGATGATTTAATCATTTCCAGCACCATTTCTATTAGATTATACTCAAGGTTGTTGGATAATTAAAGTGGTTTTGATTTGCAGGATTTTCAATTTGTCTCACATTTAAAGCCACAGAACATGTGGCAAACAAGATGGTTGGAATCATACCGCGCTTTAAAGTATGTGGGATGTAAATAACGCTGTTCTTTTTGTTGAATTAGTTAGAGCAGACTTTATTTTAAAAATGATATGCCTAAATAAAATTATATTTCACGTATTTAGACTTAAAGTCACAGATTGGGTACAAACTGAGTGAACCTTATTTTAAAAGAAAGAACATGTACGGTAAAAAAAGGTATGTTTTCATAACATGCAACCATGTTGGAAGGGAAAAAAATAACACAATTACAGAAGTGTGTGGGGCTGGGAGTGGTGCAAATTAATGTTTGCATTATAACCTCGAAGGGATGCTCCTGAGAGAGAGGTGTAAAACAACAGAGGACTTCATGTCTTATTTCAAACATCCCTCTCTCTAGTTTTATTTTTTGCCAGATGCTATACTGTACAGTTTTCTGGAGTTCAATTTTTGTTTGTGTGTAAGACATAGACTGTATATAATTAGTAGACAGAGGAACTGTGACGTCACCCATTGGTTTCTGAACTGCCATTTTGAAGCCAGTAGTTTGTGATTTGGTCGTCGCCACGTTGGCTTTTTGGACCCGGAAGTGACTATATTTGGGAAAAAGGGGCGGAGTGCGAGGGGTCAGAGCCATCTGCGATGGGTCGTGGTTGAGCAAATGCTAAATGCTAGTTTACTGACTTGGTGTGACAGCCCACGTACTTCCTGTTTGGCTTGTCGGTAAACGGTAAACTTCATCAAGCGTTGTGTAACAGTGTTGTTAGTGGAACCTATTAAACACAACTACAGTGGAGTTGTCTTAAATCAACAGGAGTTCCGAAAGTCCAACTCAGCAGGTGAGCGAGCCGTCATACAGACCTGACAATCAAAGCCCAGCACGGCAGACATCAACCTGAGATCTTATTAAGGGAAAAAACATTAAAAGAAGGACCACCAGAGCAGTTACTAGAGGGTCCAAATAAAACAAATGAGACCAGAATGAGTCCTGGAAAAAAATTATTGACTTAGTATTTTTAGACACAAGTTCAACGTAAGTCTATGGGAGTCAGGGCTCTTTGGAGCCAACACCGAGCAACAGTCAGCAGTATTACACTTTAAGATACTTCTGCATTGACTTGATTTTGGAGCCGAAGTCCTTGCCGCTTGGTGTAAGAGGAGATGTTTTGCAGTGCACATGCAGAATACTGAATGTCAAGCCCACCCTCACCGTCACTGTTCTAATCCTACTTTCAGCGCCCATCTTCCCTCTCTTTCCCTCTCTATATATAAATCGCCACCCCCCCCCTAATAATTTCTTGTTCTTCTTTTTGTGTCCCTCAGAGTAGCATGGCAACATAAATACAGAGTACTAGCAGGTAATCCTTCCTCATGTCGGAGCTGGCACTGCGAGTGTGACGGAGACTGATGGATGCTGGGGCGGCTTATTGGCAAGGACAACTTGCGTGCCAGCATCAACACCGTAGTTGATCCATGGATAATGCTGTTGGATACTCACTCTCCAATACCATAAAACGTTCGCATGCACAGCTGAAACACATGTTTACACACACGCTGAAGCAGCATTTCCGCAGCAGCAGCAGCGCTCTTTATCTCCTTTATGGGGACAGCTCTGCCTTTCGTCTTTCCTCCGAGACCCCTTTCTGCACTTTAATAGCGTGTGTGTGTGT
>JAPQRN010000026.1:11142282-11159055 GCA_037367275.1 Coranthus polyacanthus
CTCCTTTATGGGGACAGCTCTGCCTTTCGTCTTTCCTCCGAGACCCCTTTCTGCACTTTAATAGCGTGTGTGTGTGTTTTTCTGTGTGAATGTACACGTTTGTTTGTTTATACATAGCGTGTTTAATTTGAAGTTGCACCTCTTCAACATCGAGACAGCCATTTTTGTTTTTCCTGTAAATATTAAATATTTGATGCTAGTTGCTTGGAGTCAAAGTTGCTTGAGTGTTTGTGTGCTTACTGCATAAATACCCCCTCTCTAAATCACATTTGTTTACAATTAAGCAGGCAATTTGTCAGCATGTCTAACTGCATGTGAGGGAGACCGACTCAGCTCTCTGTGTCTAATGAATTTCCTCCTACAGAACTAATGCCATTGACAACAGGTAGTGATGAGGCTAATGCAATCAAATCCTCGCAGTAATTACAACTCTCCCCAGCCAGGCCCAGATACAGCACGCCAATGAAAAGAAGCAGCTCATTAGGAGTGCTTTTAAGCAGGCACCTCCTCCCTTGAAGATTTCATCAGGAATATCCAGAGACAGGAAATCCAGAGGAATGTGCAGCCAGAATCTGGCAGCTCAATATCTTGTGAAATTTTTATTTTTTTTTAATTCCTTTTTAATTGGGCGGGTTGTACGGGGGTTAAAATGACATTATCAGCCACTTATACTGAGCAGCATCTTACTTTCCCACGCTGTAAGTATGTTTACATTGTGTTTGTAGCATATCATGGTGAAGGGAACAGTAAACAGACACGTGGTGATGCATGAGGGTCGGTGTCTTTTCATTTATTTTTAAGAGATAGTATAGTGCAGTATTACAGTTTGTTCCAACTAGTGTTGTGTAATCCCCTCTGAGGTAGATGCTGAGGCCTGTAAGCAGTAAAGTACATGATACACATTGTACACACAAGTTATGTTTTTATGTAGACCTGAGAAAAACAAAAGACAAATGAAAATGAAATGAAAGTGCAAACCTGCGCGAGATAAAAAAGTTAATGCAAATTCACTCGAGACTTTATGATGCATTGTGGGAAAGTTGTCCAAAGATACATAGAAACTCTTCTACTGTGACTTTGTGGTAAATTAGAATCCCATCAGATGAGTTTCGATGTTTCGAGAAATGATCTGCCCCATGTTAAAAATGGGAATTTTATGAATTTTTGCTCGACCTTTGACCTCAGATGGCCAAAATGTAAGGCCCTAGTCACTGTCACTAAAAAAATCAGGCCCATAGGTAATGCCACTATTTTATAAATCAATCAGCTCTTCAGCAGTTAAGTTCTTACTGAGCAGGTAGCGCGGTAGTGCCCACAAAAGCTACATTTTCTTGAGTTTTCCTGAACGTAGCTGAAGCACAGCAGCAGGAGTAGAGGAATCCAGACAGATGAGCTGGAGTTTACATGATGGAAAGATGACAGAACCTGTAACGCTGAAGACGGAAAGGAACTGACCCAGCAGGAAAATACACAAGTTTAAAAATATGTAGCCATGTAAAATCCCCAGAAGAAGCTACTCTCAACTTCCAAGACGTCTCAGAGCGCACATTCAGGTGATTCTTAAATAAGCTAACACAACCATCACCAACCAAGCTAATCAACAGCAGCTTATCAACATCTAAATGTTAGCTACATACATTAAACTGTCTGCAGGCAGCTAATGAATATAATAGTGAGTAGGAGTGTGAAATACAAACTTACATAAATAAATATGCTACATATAAGAGGAAAAAGGTGGGTGGAAAGTTGAAAAGCCCGGATCTCTGAAATATTACTGTTGTAGTTTTTGATATTAGAGGGTGGATACAGACAGATGCTGGTAAATAATAATCTCCATGGTGGAAGTAATAAAAGGGTTTGAATTTGAGCCACTTTGTCTAAATTTAAACATTCAAAGCTTAAATGCACAGCATGCCATGTCTCATAATGTGAAGAAATGTGGCCGATGAAAATCTGTCTGACCGAGTTCCGGCAGAAATCGTGTTTACAAATGAAGTAATATATTAGTTTTATTCACATTTAGTGGCATATATTCACATTATGTCACTTAAGTCTAATGAAATACAGTTAAATGACATTAATGAAGGGCATATGATGGCATTTTCAGCCAAATGAAATGGGCTGTTGGAATAAAATTACAGATTTCTCTGAATTGAACATTTCTTGAACATTTCTTGTTCAAAACATGTAACATAGGCCTAAATGTTACATATTGTTGCTTTAAGCCCAACCTTCCAAAAAAAGATTTCTAGGTACAACTCACACGAGTGAAATTTGGTCTCGACACATGGGCTACCGCATACCGTAATGTCCATACTGTGACAGTCTGCGCTGAATAAATGTACCGTTAAACCCGCAGTGGTCACATTCATGGATTCTTTATGTATAGTATGTGGTTTATAAGAAGCTGGAACTGGTCTGGCCTCTGACTGGCACAAGCAGGTCAGAGGGTATTCCCAGCCACAGATGCCATCTGATTCCCTGCGGTGCACGTTTTATTTAAGGAGCTACAATTATCTACCCATTTAAAAATATTAGTGGAATAACATGTTTACACGGAGGAAGGAGTGCGTGCAGGCGTGTTTGTCTTTCTGTGATGATGCATGCAGGAATGTGCAGGCAGAAGAAAAGAAAAAAAACTGAAAATACTATGAAAAACAGAGCTGCACATGTTCCTCTTTTTTCTCTGCTTGGATGGCACCGTTTCCTCTCATCTGCATCAGTCATACTAGCCAATTTGCCTTTCAGTTTCCTGCGGAGTACATGCAGTACCTGTTTGTCACACACAAGCTGTATTTAAAATCACATGGTTCTGTTACTGGAGTGTATGGACTCTGCAGGTAATTACTGGAGCATAATTGCACTCACTTGACTTGAATTAGATCATTTGATCCTATAATCTTTTTTACTTTGCCTATTTTTAAGCATGTTGAAAAGGATTAGATTCTCTTACCTTAAAGCTAAAAATCCTCTTGCACAGACATCTGCCAGTGAGCACAACACTGTCTGTATGTTTAGGCTAATACAGCTGCCTGTAAATTCATGTATTTTATGGTTGAAATGAAAGAAATACAAGCGCGACAATTTTCCTATGGCATACTGGATTGCTTTTTTTTGGCAGATTTACAGTTAAAGTGAGTGAAGGGGAAGCCAGCACTAGTCAGTACTAATAATTCAGAGTGATTCTCTGAGTCACTCATGCTTAGGCCAGCAGTGGTAAATGTCCTTGATGCTATTTCTGAACGTGGTCATCAAAATACTTCAGCTTACTCCAAACACCACTGGCGTTGCTCTTAAACCGCCTGCTTTTGTACTTGGCCACTTATCAACAACAAATAAAGAAATTAATTGGACTTATTTGTGGCACTACCTCACTCGCTGCTGAGACTGTGTTGTTTAGACGTTACAGATTGTGTTAGATGCTGAAGCAGGCAGAAGCCGACAATACTCCGAAGGCACTGGCCAAAGCTGAATGTAAAATGAGCATCTCTTAGATAAGCCTTTGCAAAAATCACCATCCAAAATGCTTGCCCTCCAGGTTGAGAGAGTAAAGAACTCCTCGTCTGTGCAGCTGGTTGAGTGAGCACTGCAGCCATGTGCGTATGTTGTGACTGTGGTTGAGGCTGGGTTTGTCTATGTCTAAGTATATCTAGTGTTGTATGGAACCTCTCCCAGTGTCTGTGGTTATTCTTACTGGGCAGTTCCCCCGCTTGAGTTTGTGGTGAAATGTGAACAAGGCGAATATGGGCCTGTTTTCCCGGGCTAACTTTAGCAGGCTCAACACAGACGGATGTTTGAATAGTAGTGCAAAAACTGGACTGGTCTGTTTTTTGTGGTTGAAAAATGAATAGGCCCCACATTGGCAGGAGTAAGCAGTGTGGGGTTTGTGTGCCTTCAGCAAATTGTGGAACCTGGTGTTCGGTACCTAATTCTCTAGTTCTAAGCGCGGAAAGGCAAGTCCCTTCTTCTTCATCACTGTCACCGTAGTTGTCATCGTCTTTTTCGCAGCTGCGTGAAATGAGCACTTGATGAAGCACAATGCAGTTTGATGAATGTCTATTAAAGTCATTCACTCTCACAGGTTTAATGGATGATGTTTTAGTACCTATTTTTAATTTGCGTATGACACGATGAGCAGATGTTCCGCTTATCCTATTCAGTAACTGCTGCATTTGGGCAATCCTTTTAAAACGGCATTTCAAGTACTACTTGAGCAGCTTTCAACAGAATCTAACAAACGATTTAACTGTACTGAAGAAAATATAACTGGATGAAGAAAAGCCACGTCTGTATCTTCAGAGGTCTTTGGTGTCTTAAGTTTTTATTCCCAAAAGTGGGTTACACACATTTTTTAGGTTGAACATGTATCTTATTACAACTGCATGATTTCTAACAACAAAGGGTTTTTTTTTTTGTAATTTTGTACAGTTTATACATAGAGTGCAGATTTATATTATTAGTCATTTTATTGAATGGCCATATTTCATCATTGTCTAAATAAACTCCATGTGTTACAATGATCTTTAAAATCTCCAACCTTTGCATTAGCATTAGGCCTGCATGATATGAGGAAAATCTGCTAGATATGCTACTGAAATGATGTTATAAAACACCTTGCACATGAATACCCAACCCGTTGAACAGAACATGAGAACATAAGTACATAAGAATGTGTTTCCTTTGGAAGTTGCTGATCTTCCTCCACCATCGTGCCAGGTAATCTCTCTGGTCGCCACCAAATTGACACCAGTTAAGCTGGCTGACTTGGGCTTCATCTGATTGGGCAAATGGTGTGAATTCATGGCCCATGTATCCAGTGCTTCATGCGATAAGTCAGACGTTCGCATGTGAATATGTAGCGCATGTAAATAAACGTATTTTTTCCTATTCATTGTGCCTGTGATATGTTTACTGCATATGTTCATATCACAATGATGATGATCCGTTAGAACTAATAAACATATGCTATACACAGATAACAGCCTTCATTGTAACTGTTTTCCTTCACTTTTTTAAAATGTGTGCGTTGACACCGGTAGCGTCTTAAATAAGCTGTCCTTTCTTGATTAGCGTCTTTCTTTAATCAGAACTCCTCTCTCTTCTCTTTCTTGCTCAAAATTCTTCTTGTTCTTTTATCTTTTCCCTCTGTCCATTGTGCGTGCCTACCTGCACATACTCACGTACACACTGATAATATAGTCTCAGTGATAGTATCAGTGTGATGCTGTATAAATTTCCCCTGGTGCAGCTTTTTTTTTTTTTTTTTTTTTTTTTTTTTTTTTTTTATGAGGCACATTAATACATGCACAAACAAACACATACACACAAGTAAACACACACACTGTGAACAAATGCCCTCCCTGTGCGCTGCCAAAGAACTGCTGCAAACAAAGATTAGAGAAAACACATCAATTTATGTGCCACTGCTTTTTATTTACTCTCGGGCTAGGGCTGTGGGTGACAGGGACTGAAAACGCTTTGTCCTAGCTTTCGACTCCCAAGATAGCCTTAATACGGTTGAAGCTCTTTCTTTAGTAAGCAAAGAATTGATTCCTATATAATTACACTCATTAGAGAACTGTAGTCTGAACTTTGCATAATCAACATTGATGCACTGGACACAAAGACACAGAGCTTCAAACACCTCAAGCCTGTTCTGTACTTGCAGTGATGACAATAGAGCGGTGATGACAGTAATAATACTTTGATGATACCAATTATACAAGGGCCATGTTTTTCATCTCTCTCTCTTTATGTCCCTCTTCGTCTCTCGGCCGCTACTCTACTTGGTGTAGTGAAGTGGCTTGAGCTCTGTCTCGCTGGCAGGAGAATTGTGATCCTTACCTGTCTGATACACGAAAGGAATATCCTCGCCTCCAATCGTATTTGTTACAGCCCTTGCTATCAGAAAGGGTGATTAATGCAAATTGTAGACGTTTCAGGAATCAAGAGCCTTTTCCTGCATCTTTTTTTTTTTCCTCGTGCATTTGTGTCTCTCTGCTTTGAGGCAGTGTGTGGAGAATGTACAGTATTTGCATCATGATTATTTTTTTATACTGATTGTGTTTGTTTACGTTACATGGGGCAGTCTGCGATGGGGTTTACATGCGCATCAGTATCCCGGTTATGAGGCTTATTCTAGTTTGATCACATATGGCGTTTACATGGAACACAGAGAAGTCTAGTTGTTCATATCTACTAGTCGACTAGAGGTCGACTGATAGTGAATTTATAGAGGATCGGAGGCAAAACTCAGTTTCTTCATCGCTCCAGAAGTGAGACGCTTTTGTTGCCACCATTGTTGTGTTACCGTTGTTTCACTTGGCTGAAGCCACACCTACGCTGGTAGAAACCGGGCGGTAAAGACATGCAAGTATCTCTGTTTCTTTTGGAGTACCCCAGCTCGCATTACTGGGTTTCTGAGAACCATGGTATGATTCAAGACGACTGTCATTCAGACTATACGAAGTGCACAGCAGAACAAAGTTATGTTGCATCTTGCACCTTGATATAATAGAAAAGTTCTATAAAAACCGACAAAAAATAGAAAAATTATGTTGGGTAAATTATATAAATATAGTAGAAAAGAAAGAGCACACAATGAATAACATTGCACATACCTGTACCAATGTCTGTAGACTGTGAGGGTTTAATATAATATAATGTAACTAATATTCAGGTTAAAAACTGGCACATGCACAAACACAAGAACGGAATACTTCAAAAACTCAATCGTAACTGCTCTCAGTGTGCTCTGGTCAGATATATTTGGTCAAATCTAAATGCATCTGTTTATTTGTACATGTTTGTTGAATTGCTTTGTCTTTGTTTACAGAATGTGAGCGGTTTCCATATGAGTTGGTGACTTTGTGACAGTTTGTGTTGTGTGGTCATGTGACCTGTATGATCATCTCTGCCTCCCATGCTTGCTCTTGTTGTCAGTGTCCCCCTCTCATCAGGCTGATTTAGAAGCTGTTAAAATGCTTGAGATGCTTGCACCAATCCATCTGGTGGGCAGTTTCTGCCTACATCAGGAAGAACCGCCACTCCCGTGCCAACTGCGGCCACGGTCGATGGGTGGGGGTGTTCTTCGAGGTGGGCCGGTGGTTAAAGCTGGTTTGAGCTGGGGAAAGTGCTACAGTATTTCAGGATCAGTGAGCAGCAGACACAAGATCATAAATAGAGTTTTTATTGCTGAGCTGCTATGCTGGGTGAGCCTGGGTCTTTCAGCAAGATCACAGCAGTGATTGATGGTTCCCATGTGCCGAGGGAGGAGGGTGAATGGTGTAGGCAGAGGGGGCACATCAGACAGCGGAAACAGCGGACATGGCAAGGCTGGCAGAGCCTGCTGCCCTCCCTCTCCTCCCCCAGGGTTACCCCACTGACAATCTCTGTCCTGTGTCTGCCTACAGATCTCTGCGCCCAGCCACAGCATGCACTCTTGTCTCACACAACATCTACTTAAAGCTGGAACAGTCTGTAGTTTCTGCAGCCCTTCAGTAGCAATGCACTCATCACCAGTGGAGGAAGCATTCACATCCTTGACTCAAGTAAAAGTAATACCAAACTCTAAAAAAAATACTCCACTGAAGTTAAAGCTCTGCATGAAAAACTTTGCTTAAGTAACTTAGTATGTGTCAATATGTGAGTTGCATTTTACTGCTGTAGATGTTTAAGGTTGAGCTAATTCTAACTACTTTATATACTGCTGGTAGTTTAATCTGCAGCAAAGCATCATATTCTCCAAGATCATCACACGTTTATAACATCGCTGTCTTGTGAGGACCATGTATCTCTAAAAAGTCGACCTCTCATGAGCTCAGAAAAACAGGCCTGTTTTCAGTCTTGTGACACTACATTTTCCAGCGAATCCAAGATGGTGTTTTGATTCTGGTAAGCTTCTAACCAGCAGATGAATTCACTGCCACTACAATGACGTTTTGGGGAATTAGGACAATAGTTTTGCTAATATGTAAAGTAGACTTTTTGCACAATATCTGAAAAAGTAAAAATGTGGAAATTCGTTGAAAGAAAACTTGATTGGGCCTGATGCAATGCAAAATTCTGACATTCATATTATTAATGTTTATCTCGCTCCTTGATACGTGATTAAAACACTTTCTAAACAGCTCAGAGAAAGTAATTTACTTGTCAGTATGGTGAAAAAGTTGTTTTTTTTTCCCCCTGTGGCTCTTTATCAACACAGCTCAATAGACATGCAAATGATGTAGCAGGTAAAATACTTAAACGCTCTCTGCCCTCTGCCCAGTTTTTGGGTCATGAAGCATAAATATACAGTGGCACTCTATGGCAGGCAGGCTTCATTTACACCAAAATGCACAAAAACAAAAAGAACAGTTACCATCCAAAGCTAAATGTTTTGCTTTTGCAATAAAAGATCTGTGCCAGACCGGTCACTATGGAAACAGTTATGTCTTCAGGAGGATACAACTCTACACAAAATGGCAAGCACACGATTAAGGCCTACTTTGTGTGATTGTCTTGTGTTTCATTAAGAGCTGGAAGGTTGTGATGTGATCTAAAAGGTTGTGAAGGATATGCTCTTTCTATGTTATGTTCTGCAGGTCTTCATTTAGGGTTTTGTTTGTACAACCATGCTAATTTGGGGCGGCTAGCTGAGTAGTTTGGCAGGAGTGCGAGGGGGTTGCGTGGTTAAGGACCACAGAGATTTTTTTTCACTCGGTGCCAGGGAGCAGCGTTGCTCAAAGCTTTTGAGAAAACATCTGATGGAGCCTCTTGAGTGCTCCCAGATTGGCAATGTGAATAGAGCTTTCATAGAGACTGCTTGCCCTAATGTGTTTTTGAGTGCTGTGTGTGTATGTGTGTGTCTAAGAGAAAGAGAGAGAGACTTTTTTTCATGCGTGTAGACATATATGCATCATAGACTCCACTTTACTGTAGTCTGTGTTTGTGTGCGTTTGAGCAGTTTGGTTGTTTACGCAAATAAGTCAAGACGGAGGCAAAAAGCCCACAGCTCAACTACACAACTGGGTGTTTTTCAGGTACTTTTTCCGTTGCTGTTGTCTCAATCACTCACTGAGCTACTTTTACTATCTTTTCATTTATTTATAGAGACAGTAGCTGTATATGAAACAAACAGCTCTTCTCTCTGACGTCTATCCTGGGAAGGTTTCTTCACTTCACTGACCACAGATCCCTCCTTGGAAAATCTGAGGTGTTCAAGCCGCAGCCTTTTTTGACAGTCATGTCACTTGCTTGTAGGTCTTTCACAACTACCACTTTATTGCTTTCCTTTAACCCCTAATATATTAAATCAGCAGGTAGGTAGGAGGTTTTCTTTACACCTAGTGGTTTCTTGTGATTCCTCAGTAACTTCTCAAAATATACGAATAAGCTTCTCACACCTGTATATTTAATGCACTTTCCACCAAGGGGTTATGTTTTCACTTGCATTTGTTTGTTGGTTTGATTGTCTGTCAGCAGAATTACACAAAAACTACTGCACCAATTTTCAACCAAAATTGCGAGGGCATTTGATTGAATTGCAGGCCAGTGGGGCTTTGGTGAGTGCCCTTCTGCTTGTATCTGTAATTCCTCCATTCTAATTTAATGCCAGCAAACATTAAAAGAGATGATTCATAAGCCTAAGATGTTGTTTTCCTGCTTGTCTGTGTGATGCTGCTTGGCTGACATCCTCCACAGAGGCAGCATTGTGGCTTGCATGGCTGCACAGACAGCAGGCAAACATAAAGCCATCACAAGTGAAGTTTCCTGACAGGGTCTCACTGGTCCTCAGAGAGCTACACTGCAGCACTCTGTCTCCCCCAAGTGGTGCCTCATTCTTTGCATCCCGGGATCACTGCCGCTCGCCCTCGCCGCTTAAAGAACAGCCCTTTTACCTAGACTGTGTTTCTTCTTGATGTCTTTATGAGCATGTACAGTAAGGGTGTAACTGTGTTTTAAGCGTGCTGACAAGCGTGACTGCATCAGACAGCAACAGGGTCAGATTCCACAAACTCCTCTACAAAGCTTTTGGAATCAGGGGTATTTTTGCCTGTGTGTCCATTGCGGCTATCAGGTTTTAATGGGCTGGCTTTGTACGCTGGTTCATTCAGGTCAGGCCAGGCCAGGTCGGGCCAGACTGTGAAAAATGACACCCCAATCCACAGGAGACAGGGCACACAGCCTTGCTCAGTTCCACACTGTGTTGCACACGCACAGTGAAGTGTTTTGGAGAAGGAGCAAGCATCAGACATGTGTACTTTTGACAACAGAGTGGTCTGTTACCTGAGCTGTAAATGTAACACTCTGTTACTACTCTGTTTGCTCTGTTTTAGTGTTCACTTCTGTTTACCATGTTGTTACTTTCCACGTTCCTTCATGTATATTTATCTCCTTCTCCGTCTTCTCCTTTTGTTCTGTCACAGGTATGAAACGTCCGTTCAGCCCAGCAGCTCTGCTAAATACCGAGCTGGACAGGAGGGGGTTTGGCACTGGGCTCGGAGTGCAGATGGACAGGGATGCTTGCTGCGACACCCAAGATGAGGGTGCAGTGCCAGATGAGCAGTCACCAGGGGGCGCCCTGCCTTCTGCACTCCACAGACCCAAAAGAGAGAGGAAACAGCGGAGCTACACCCTATGTGAGGTCTGCAACATCCAACTCAACTCAGCCGCACAGGCCCAGATCCACTACAATGGCAAATCCCACCAAAAGAGACTCAAGCAAATCAGCAATGGCAAGATGCCAAGCAACACAGGTAGGCCTGGACTGCTGCTTAAGTGACCATTTGCTTGTTTGTTTATTGTTGCAAAATTAAATGGAACTGCAGAACATTGGATATAGAGCTCTGCCACTGGATTTTGGAACAATAGGGCCATGCAGATTAACAGAATCCCACACACTGTTTGCAGTACACTGTCATGAGCCTCTGTGCCAATCCCCCAACTTGTATTCAATAGAAGTTAAACAAATTGGATTCTATTTGCTGAAATGTGTTCAGACAGAGCCTTGGGCTAAGGACACACACAAACACATACACACATTCAAGTAAAGCAGCAGTCAGCAAGTGAGAAGCTAATTAAGTGCTGGTTGTGTTTGATGGTTGTGTTCCTGGGAGTGATGCTGCTCGGGTGAAGTTGGACATTTTGTCATTCAAGTCACAGCCCTCGATTAGGACTCTGCTTCAGGGGATCAGTCACTCAGTTAAGTTTGACTCTTTCACACTCACGGTCTCTCATGCTCTTTCTTCAGCCTTGCGCATGTTACACTGTGCTTTCACAATTTCCACAAAAAAACACTGAACGCTGAAAGTAAAGTATGCAGACAAATTCAGCATACTGTGGAAACTTAAAGCACAGGTCGACTGAAGACTACAGACTGAAATGCGGTGACTGCGTCTCACTACTGCAGGCTCTAAAAACCATTAACATGGCTTCTGCCCTCCAGTAATGCGCATATCAACAGTCAGAGTCTAATTTGTTTGGACATATGTAAATGTATGTATGTGTGTGTGTGACAGTCTGTCTTTCTGATAATCCGTGGCAATAATTCAACCACCATTTAAAACACCCATCAGGATGTATTTGTGAAAAGCACAGATCACAGCAGTGTCAAGCCCTGAAAATATATTTGTAATGCAGTAATGGACCAGCTTGTTTAACAGTTCAATTTCTTTGGCAGCCAGTATGAATATGTGAAATGAAAAAATCCCTGAGAAAGAAAAATACTTTTAAAGCGCCAACAGCCTCACCAGTTTGTGTTACATTTTAACCCTAACATGGTAACACAACATATTTTGGTGTCTGCATGAGCATGACTTATTGATTAATTCCAGTTAGTAAATAATGTATCACCTGACAGGTAAAAAATGATCGAATCGTCATCCAATCACTTCTTTGTATTTGTGCATCATTTGACAACAGACACAAACAATGGCAACCACAGCATGCAGTGTGATCAGCTTTATTGAAATAAGAAGCCAGCAATCACAGAAAAGGCAGCAGTTTTTATTTCACTGAATTGTGAAGTACAGCATAAGCAGATGTACCCAAAAGAGTAACTTTAGCATTTTTGCAATTTGCAAAGCGAAAAGAGAAACAACAAGAAAGCATTCACACGTCTTTGTCATTCTGTGCAGCAAAGCCTTTTAGAAAATTGTTCTAAAAAATGCCAGTGCTGACAGAAAACTTTCACAAGTTAACAGTGCTTTCAGATTTTTCTCCGTTAGTGTAGTCCAAGTCTTAGATCAGCACATAAGAATGAAATTTTTCTGAGCTGAAAATTGGGGTTTAGCAATTCTTCAAAAACTGCTTATCCTACCTTTTGGTGAGAACTTCCTCACCCATAAACCACCCTTGGGAATTTCTGTGCTGAGAAGCGCAGGTAAATACGAATCCAGAAAAGTGTCCTCTGCATGTATGGATATTTCTTTTTTTTCTTTTCAGAAAACAGACCTTCAAACATGATGGATTATCCTTTTTAGACGCTCAAAAGCATAACTCATTTACCTCCATGCACATGTATAAACACTCCGTCCGCAGCATCAGGCCTCAGCACTGTTGGCTCTAGCACTGTTGGCTCTAATCAGCCCTTATCAGAGTCTGTTCATCTGATTCAGCAGGTTCAGTCTGCAGCAGAGTCAGCCAGTGAGATGGAGCTGTCTGACTGTTCATTCTAGTGATTCAGTGAATTTACCAGCATTTCAAGCAGTGATTCCTTAATTTTCCCTCTTCTACCTCTTCTCTTTTCCCCAAGACCGACCACATCACTTGCGGTGGTGCAACTTTATACATATGAAAGCCTACTTTGTTTGATTTTCTGTCCTTAGTGCTAGCTTGTTTCTTTTTGGATTAAGTAGACTATTAAGTTATTTCTTCTGACAGAAGTGCTGAGCAGAATGAATGGGAGTACGCTTGCCACCGGCTGTAGTTTTAGCTGCATGTTCAGGTGCCAATTTTAACAGAGGATATGACCAGTGCTAAATATTTGATCATTTGGCCTTTGTTGTTGCAAGTTCTTTGAGGTTAGCTTGAGTTGTCAAAACTCTTACATGCACCAGACAGTCAGGCATGCAAGAAACTTGATAATTTCTATAATATACCACACACTCTGTCATACATGCAGGGCACGCGTTGTCTAGTCTAAACCCACTGCTTTTGTGCACTGCTGCAGGTGATGCAGTCTGCATATAAAAAAGTTTGTGGGTATGTGTTTATGTGTTGTGTAGTGTGGGTCTGTGTGCGGTACACAGTGCATGCTGAACTGTTGTGGTGTGCAGATTCTCTCTGACATGCAGTCACAATCACACAGCCTTATCTCTGCTCACCTTCTGCTGACTCCCCCAGGCAGCCAGCCCTGCTGTGTCCTCAGCTCCACCACAGCTTCTCTGCTGTGTTTGTGTGTGTCCGTGTATGTATGTGCGCATCTTGCATGTCTGGCTCAGATATTTTTAGAATCCTTAAATGCTGCAGTGTGTACAACTTGTGTTGTGGAAACATAAATACGTGCCCACGCTTGGGTGCATCTGTGTTTGTGTCAGCCCACATATGTACAGTAAGGCATCTCTTCCCAGTATAGATGTTCATCGGCTTTTGGACTCAGTTCAATCAATAAAGAACAAACCAAATATGAGTTTTCAATCTCTGTGTGTTTACGTGTGTGTGTGTGTTTCTCCCAGCGAGTCGTCTCCATGTCGGCGTGCATCCCCCTCCCTCTCTGCTTCACTGAGCTGACAGTGGGTCCGGGCTCTTTTTCTCTCTTTCATGTCCCCCTCCTTCCTCTTTCTTCCTCCTCTTTTCTCTTTTCTTCTTCCATGAATGCTGGACATGCAGCATGCTTCACATTCTTTCTTCTCAAACTCCGAACACCTGTCAGTCCATTGTGTCGACTAAATGTGGTTAAAGCTGGGGTAGGCAGTCAGATTTTGGCATCATCGGAGGAAAAAAATCCATAATATTGTAATGCAAGTGGTCTGAGAGGAAACTATTGACTTTTGCACCCTTTCTTGTCTGTTTTCAGGCTTTAGAAAATCTATGGTAGACTTTGGCCATTCACAGGTCTTTTTTCCCAGAGGGGGCGTTCAGTTTTTCGGGAATCCAGTGGGATTACTGAGTGATAGGGAGTAAATTTCGCTATTCATCACATGATTGGGATGGGGCAGGAAAATAAGTGAGCTGGAGTGGACAGAAGCAGGAATCACAATAACAATAGGTCAGAGTTTTTTCATAATATGAATAAGTAATAATGAAAAATATGATTTTGTGGGAGTGGGATGGGACAGGAGTGAAAATCCTCTCCGTCACCCTCTAATGCATGTGCTTGTTCTCATCTGGTGGGAAGGTCTTTGGATAAAGCTGTGTATTTTCAAATGCTGGCGTTTCTTTATTTATTTTCCTGTTCCCGATTTCTGCCTACTGCATCTTTAAGGCTTTTACACACCAGTGTGGTGTTTTGTGAGTAATTTACACATTTTTTCAAACTGTTGTTTTTGTCATGAGTAATTTCACACAGAATGTGAATACTATGTGACATAAAAGTGACTTCTTTTTTGGAACATGGTCGATTTCTCTGAGACTTCACGCTGCAAATGCAGGCATCACGTTGTGCGAAATGGATGTTATGTCACGACTACAATGCCGGACCTGTTGGTTGTTTGTGTTCCTCGCCACCCTGATGCCAAAGGACCAAATATTATGAAGACAACCACGTGAAGAATGGTTATATAACGTTAAGTTCATATTAATCAAATACAGGAGACCCTGTCTAACTTTTTAACTGGAAACTGCACATAGATGACACTGGAGCATATATAGATATACTGTATATATTGACTTTTTTTTCCCTGGTGAATGAGCTGCCGCAAATCTGCTATGTCCCATAGTTTTGATGCAAAATATTCAAGCATTTCACATTATCACGTTGTTTATCTGCTACATGTAAAATATGAAATAAGCGGGGTTGCATAGTAACATAAAGCACACAAAAGGCTTCCTTGCAATCATTCATTCATCAACAGTCATCTAGCAAAAACCCCCATGCAAACACTGAACAAGACTTTCAATGGCGTATGTAAACACGCTGTGCATCTTTCTGTGTGTATGTTTAGACGCACCGTAGCTTCCCATCACGTATAAAACGCCATCATCATTTGTGCTCACATAAAACATTCCCCAAGAGACAGACGTCATGATATAGCCGCACAGAAATAACATCTGGACTCAATTTCTGTTTTACCTGTTTTTGTTTCTCAGCTGGATTGTGACAAGACTCTGAGTCTCTTTTACGTGGACTGGGTATTGTATTGCTATGCAAATATTGATTGGTCGAAATGGAAAAATTGTACAAGTTTCCTCACAGTGCTGTTGCATGTAAGCATGAATGTTGTGTGATGCTGTTCTCAGAGGAGGGCGGCCTCGGACTCTTCCTCGTCTACACCAACACACGGCAAGAAACCAGTGCTGAGACGCAAGACAGGTCTTGATCTTTTCTAATTAGTATTGGTATTAGTTTTGGCCAAGGACACACACACACCCAGACACACCACAATCTGAAGACAGACAATTAAAACCAAACTGTGCTCCTGAAAACGAGGCAGCCCGTGCTGAGCCAGGATGCTTCCCACACTTGCTTATTCCATCTCCATCTCCTCTTACACTCGCTCGCACATGTGACTGAACTGTGTGGTACAACAATAAATCACCCTTCTTTTCAGAGCAGATGAGCAAATGATGATGGAAGGGTGTGGAGAGAGCGGGGGGGGAGTGATGAGGAGAGTGGACAGCAGCCTGGCCTGATGTGACCCAGCCGAGGCGACTGTGGACATATAAATCTAACAGTCTGACAACATGCTGTTTGCTTGAGTGTTGCTGTTTGTGTTTTCCGTTGTATTAATTTATCTTAGCTTTGTGAGGAGGATAAATGTCTCATGTGGAAGTGAGAATGAGAGTGAGAAAATTTGCATTTTTGTTTTTTTGTTTTTTTTCATGGTACTCCATATCTCATTTTCTTTTAATTTGTGTATTTTTTTTGCAGCGTGTGTGTGCGAGCGTATGTTTGTGTAATGCGCGCCTCCACTTCATGGTTAGTCTCTTCATCATGGTCCCTGTCTGACTCTATCTCTCTGGCTCTGTTTTAATAAAGTGTGAGTAATTGGATTAAAGGCAAGGATTTTCTGCATGAATGCATTTGCGCATCTGTTTTATTTTTGTGCTGCCTTGCCATTTTCCTATTTTACCCCAGCGGAGTGAAATGACTTCTCCTTCCTAACGCCTTTGGACATATATGTGCATAAGTTGTGTGTATGTAGTGTTGTTCATGGTGTATATTCACATCTCGGGGTATTGTCAAGTTACTGGTGTCTCTGGTCGATGCATTGAATGGTTTTACAAGCTCATCAGTTCCAATGAAAGCTTTTTATAAGCTCATCAGTTCCTATGAAAGATTATGGGGGAAATGACTATGTAGCCGCTGGTTAAGGGCTGTGTCTAATTCCAGAAAACGAACACATCCTCATACATAAACAATAGAATCCATCTATTGCCAATGACTCCTAAAATGTTTGCAGATTTTGCTAGTCGACCGCCTATTGAGGACGACGCATTAGCGCCGCCACAGGCAGCAGGAGAAACTGCACAAAATGGCAGATGTATGCAGCAAAACAAATGGCACACACAAAAAACACAGACAATAATAAAATACAAAAAAAAAACGGTTAAAGTTCAGGCACAAGATCAGCTCGGTTAGGGGTTGGAAAACATTATATCTGGGGATGAAATGTTACAGACTGGTGTTTA
>JAPQRN010000026.1:11159155-11197826 GCA_037367275.1 Coranthus polyacanthus
GTTCAGGCACAAGATCAGCTCGGTTAGGGGTTGGAAAACATTATATCTGGGGATGAAATGTTACAGACTGGTGTTTAGTTTATTGACCTTTCAGTATTGTCACAGGTTCATAAAGACTACAGTCATTGAAACACAGAACTAATTTTGCTGTAACAATTTAACATTAATACTAAATAGACCTTCAAATGCAAATTTCAAAGAGGCCTTTATGCAAGTTCAAATTTCTGATATCACGTATCAGAAATTTGAAATCTGTTTACTTTCGGATTGAAACGGATGCTTACGTTCGCAGGTTTGTTGTTCAACTATATCCGCTCTGAGCTCCTCCCACGAAGGAGTTTGACCTTGAACGTCGTCACCAGACTGAACTGAGCGCTGTCTTGTCACTTACACATCACAACATGACGATTAGGGGTGTGACTGCTAAATGTCGGCGCACAGCGAGACGTGATGGTGTGTCGTAGTAACCGGGTTGTGAATACGTTTTCAACAGAAAACATTTGCATCTATTTTGTGTCATTTCACATTGTGGTAGTATCCTAATATAATACATAGATACAAATATCATTAAGTCAAATCTCTCACAGTATCTTTTCTGGTTATGGCAAACTCTTGAAATGTGGCTGCAGAGTCGTGCACTTCGTTCCCTTCCCTTCCACCTATGACCCCTGCCTCTCCCTCCTCTCTCCCTCGCCCCAGGGTGCGCTTCTCTGTGTGACGGCAGTTCAAACTCTGGGAAAAGGTCAACGGGCACACCGGGTCAACACACAGGGCCCACTAGAGCGAGAAACATGAGGGACGGTGCTTATAAGGCCACAGGCAGAAGGGTGCATCTCTCAGAAATCAAACGATGTCTGTGTTTACCCGGGCTCTGACAGGTCGGCCAGCTCTGTCTCTGGAGAAGGCCAAGTGAATCACACTATCAGTCCTTATCTAGCCTGTCTGATACACAAACCCATATTGCGCCAGCTGCCATAGACATATCTGCTAAATGAATTGGACAGTTTGCTAAATGTCACAAAATATCAGTCAGTTTCAAAAGTATTTTGTCAATTCGGTCACCTAGCGTGAACCTCTTTTTCACTCAGTGTTTGCCCTTGTTTCCTCCCCTTGTGTCCTTTTATTTTCAAACAGACTCTGACTCTTTGTGCTTTATTTACATCGGTTGTGTGCAGGCCTGTCAGTTATTACATATCACAATTATTAGAGCAAACCACAATCATTCTGCAAAATATTTCCTCATCTTTTTACACTATTTGAGATTTGACTGACACTCTTTTAATGTCATCTTGTTGCATCTCCTTCATATCAACGTGTTTAACTTCTATTGGTACCTGTTATCAGTAATTTGTTTGTATTTTTTTTTACTTACATCAAATCTGCACTATAGGTCTGGGCGATATGGCCAAAAATATCATCTAATGTTATCTGGAAATAATAATATCGCGATACATGTCAAATCATTATTTGTTTCACGTTTAAAAGCTGATTTTTGCTCCTGAGTGAAATTCTGAGAAATCAGATTCTTTATAGTCATGACAAACAACTGCAAAAAAAACACAGATTTCACAACTCTAGAGGCGCAAGACAATTCAAATGGCAAAATAAGCTTGCGTAAAATTAAGTAAGACAATAAAACATTGAAACATTTTGTGTTTTATCTGGCAATGTAAACAAAATAAACTCTGAAGACAAAAGAAAATTGATATTGAAATATTGATAATTATGATCACAATAATTATCAGAGATGCAATTTTTTTGTTCAAGTGTCAATGAACAACTCCTCTTCGTCATTAGGTGTACCGTATGTATAAAAAAATAACTGCTAGTATGATGATTAATCACGAATAAAAAATTTGACTATCGTCACAGCCCTAGTTATGTGTGCATGTCATGGAGAATTTTTTTCCAACATGTGCTGATTATAGCTTTATGTATTATTAATTTGATATTGAAACAACAAAGAATGTGATCTGACGAGTCTCGCTCTCCCTCTTTGCCATCTTCCCTTCAGTGGCAAATTGTAAAAAAGCCCATGAAAGGCTTTCTTTCTGGACATAGAAGAGTCCTTTTAACCCCCCCCCTCTCATTTTGCCTCCACCTTAGCCATCCTCTGAGCCCCGTTATTACAGGCCTTTAGAAGGGCAAAATTACAGCAGAGTGACTTATTACCTGCTGTATCCAGGGACAGGAATGGAGGTTAGAGAGGAAAAAAAGGGTAGGCAGGAGTAAAGGGGAGACAGAGAGTGATAAAGGACATGAAGGAGAAGAACAAGGAAGACGGAGGTTCTAAGAGGGGAAGGATCACACCGGCTCGCCTGAGGAAGAGGGACGGGGTAGAGGAGACTGAAGGGATGGCTTGAACAGAGCGAGAGTGGGTGGTGAGAGGGGGAGCGAGAAACAGACGTAGACAAACACTGTCATTTACAGAGCGAGGCAGAGCTGTCTGCTAATGGACACATGATATATGGCCCGCTGAAAGTTTGCTCTGCCTTACAGTTCCCAAAGTTCACACGTATCCTTCACATCCGCTGCCTTGCCAACAGAAGCTATGCACTACGGGGCAGCTAAGCGGAGGGTTACTCTGTTATTTCCTGGCAGCATTGGGATGTTATAGCGTCATTTTTTTGGAATTTGATCTAATCTCACGAGAGCCCTTGTATCACGTTGAATGAGTGCAATCAACAGCAAAGTAGTCTGACAATGTTGGAGCGGCGCTAGTACGCCGTGTGGTGGACCTCCAGAGACCCTCGCTGTGTTGTACATGAAGCTCAAGTAGACAAGCTTTAGTAAACAGATGTAAACTAGGTGGAAAGGGATGAGATTGAGAATGGGAGGAGGGCACGTATGGTGTGTTAACAAACACAGAAATAGATATCTCACCAGCGCTGATGACAGGAGCTTATCGCCTAATGCACCCACAAAGGAAAACACTCTCACAGCCTCACATCCTTTTGCTTTCATTTCATGCTCCTAAAAAAAAAAAACATTTTCACATCTGTGTTTATCCCCAAACTCAAACTAAATCACATGATAACAGCAGATATTTCACTGAGTAGTGAGGCATGCTGTGAATGCAGTGGGATACACGGGGATACAGTCAAAAAGCAACTGTTAACTAAACCTCTTCTCTAAACGTTGGTGTGTCATAAAGCAATTTTCTGCAAATGCAAGCTAAATTATGGCTTATGTTTTGGTGCTTTCCCACCGCATGGTACCAGCTCAAGTTGTCTTTTATGGCTTTCCATTGGCCAAAAGTTGTGGATGGTACCTGATGGTACCTGGTGTCACCTCCGTCGAGGTTCTAAATAAAGTGATTCGATACCAGGAGAGAATCATCACTATCACTGTGTCATCATTGTGTGAGAAGGGACTAAACAAGCCCACCATTTTTAAATAGCCAAGCTATTCACTGCAGCCGATGTTATACTTGTTTATATTATATTATCTATTATACTATACCTGCCTTTCCCAAACTTGGAGACAAACAACAAAAATAGGTCTCGGGCCTGTTTGTATTGCATCTCTGCAAAATATTTATTGCAATATTTTGAAAGCATAGATGCTCTGGCATTCATGATTTATTTTTGTAAGTTTGGGTCCTGGTGGAACATCAAATTTCTCTCTTGAGTTTGGGAAGCCAGGTACCAATGATGATATTGCAACGCGCAAAACTACGTCGTGGTCAAACACGGAGGTGCAGACGTCCCAACAAGGAAGTTTCATGCAGCGTTGCTATGGCGACCAGGTACATTGAGGGGATACTAAACAAAGTACCTGGGACCGAAAGAGAGTCGAGTCGAATGGACAGTCACATAAGGATAGATATTTAAGGAAAGGCCAAGCAAGTTAATATGTTTAGCAGCTTTCAGAGGCAAAGCGCTTCATTATAAAGAAATATTATAAATAAATGAAATGACAGTACTTTAGACAGTTGACAGATGTTTTTAGCCCAAAACGGTCCCACAGAGCTTTACAATCTGTAGAACATAATTTAAGACTGAAGCTCCTCAGTTCAGATAAGGAAAAAACTCTTCAGTTTTCCAACTGAGTGCAGTTAAAGCACAGTAATAAGAAAAGTTGAGCGGAACAATGAAGATCTTTTATATCACGGATATAAAAAGTAGGTTTTAATGATGGTCACAGCAGGACTGACCATGAATTAGTCTGTTTCCGAACTTTCATTGCCACCTGATCTTATCTACTGTTGGGATGCCAGCTCTTAGAGGTTTTATGCAAATACGCACTGTTCCCCAGCGACTGTGACCAAAACGGTAGAGACAACGACAACTCCTCTCGACTCTCACAAACACACACACACACACACACACACACACACACACACACACACAATGCCATTTAGAGAGCGAGTGAGGCAACTCATGGATGATTTTCATTGTTATTCATGTATTAATTTATTCGCTCATGGCAGACGTGAAACAGGGCTGTAATATGCAGATGTGGGTTTGTTTCTCGATGGGAATTTTCTGGTCCACTGCCTCTAGCTGCCACTAATAATAAAGACAGGCAAGGAAGGTGGAGGAGAACAGGGGGAGGGGGCCAGAGAGAGAGTAAAGTGGGAGTTAGAGAAGGATGGTTGGAGTTGTCAAGATGCCTCCAGTCATACATCAGCTCTCAAACAAATCCCCCACTCCCCTTTCTTCAGATACACACTCTCACACAACACACTCATGCAAGCAGTGACCAGGTGTGATCTTACTCTGAACGATCTTGTCCTTGACATGAAGGTGAGCATGTAGATGTGTCCTCTCTCTACTGTTGACAAGACTCCTGAGCAGCTGGAGGCTGTTGCTCTTCTGTCTTCAGAGCAGCGGTAGAAGCTGATTTGAGCTTGTTTACCTTCTAGTTTTAGACATTATTTTGCAGATTTTGTCACAGTTCCTCTATTATCCAACTAGTCAAGCTAAGAGTCTTCATCTACCTTTGGATAAAACATTCCGTGATCTGTTCTGAGTTATGTTGAGGAATGAAAATTGAATTCATTTAATCAATTCCTCTGTTACAATAGCCGTAAAATATTTCTATGTGCATTTTGTAAGCATTAGAAAAAGTAAAATTCACTCCCTGACTTAGGTTAATGCACTTAATGGGAGAGGCAAACACCTTTCGGTTGTGTTAGACTTTCTCACTGTCATTTTGATGGACAGGGTCATAAAACTTCCGCCATAATCTATTATTACCTGTCATTTTAATTTTCTTTTTAGCAATAATATACAGAACAAATTTACAGATTATGCATTTATACGTGCATGGAAAGAGAACGTGAACAGAGACACTGACTCACTTTTCAACACCGCTTGAAGCAGGTGAATGACTTTTTTGTCGTCACCCATCACCCCACGGGCTCCTCCCTTTTGTCCAAATATGGTCACTTCTGGCTCCAAAAAAAGCCAAGATGGCAACGACCAACGTCAGTCCAATGGGTGACATCATGGTGACTCCATCCACTTCTTATACACAGTCTGTGCTACAAAACCAGTTATTTTCTTCTTTTTTAAAAAAAATTCTTTCAAAATTTCACTTCAAACTTTCTACCACACCCTGACATAGACGTTTTAGTTAAGTTTATAACTAATAAATAAATAAATAAGCGACTCTTAATGTAGGGACGTTCAGTGCTACATACCAGACAAACACACATTATTGCTCTAATGCTCAAAAACGTCAGCATCTACTGACAATTACCGCTTAAAACACAAGCCACAGCCAACCTTGTGACACTTGTCAACATCAGCCTTTGTTTCTCAGTGCATAAAGAAAATACATATCTTTGTAATGCAGCTGCTAAAAAGCCGGCTCGCTTTTATGTGCAGCTTTATTATAGTTCTCGCAGCGAGTAGTGCAGTCTTGGTAAAGAAATAAGCACTTTACACAACTGACTGTGTCACTACCCGAGACATAAATAACCAAAGACTGTAAGACACCCTGTAGGCAATTGGCTGTTAGACATGTTGTTTTCTGCGTGTGTTGTTTCGGGGAGGCACCGAGGTTAGTCCCTTCAGGAGGGTCATAGCCGTGCAACATCGCCATGCCGGAGGAGTAGCTAATGATGTCAAGGACAAGATGCTAACAGGCAGCGAAGGATTCACTCTATTTTCTCTTCCCTGTTGAATTTATAAGAGGTATTAACCCTCTCCTGTCTGTGTGATTGAATGGAGGAATGACAGCACGGGGAGAGGAAGGTGTAAGAGGCCCTGGGAGAGTTAATATAGAGATGGATGAAAGTCAAAGACAATCATACAAGAACGTAACTCGAGAGAGACACGTGTGTGTTTAAGAAACTTATCAGCAGTCTTAAATAACCAACACACTACGCAGCTAATTGCAGTTGTTATATAACATATAAACTGGTGAAAGTCAGGAAAACATCATGCCCTGTACTGAACAGATTTAATTTACAGGGATCTAGAGATGTACTAATTGCAATTTTCTTGGCTCGTTTTAAAGCCAGCCCCGATTTTCTCTCTTTCTGAGATTTATAAACAATCGTTTTTTTGTAACCTTTCCTTAATGGAAAATTCAATCATATGCTCATAATAAAATGCTGACTTTTAAATCCCTTTTAAATTTTCTCCAAAACTGCAGCAGGTTATAGGTCCTTCTCTCAGTCTCACTCAAACAAATCTCAGACAGAGCTTTCCTGTACAAATAAAATCCAACTGAGAATGAATTACAGTATATCCCACTTTATCTAATATGTTACTGCCACGTCAACATTACTCATGACTCAGTTTAGCAGCCTGGCACGACGACTGCAGAGACGTGCAATGTTCATTTCACTTGGCGAGTCAACTCTAATTTTTTTTTTTGTGTGTGTGTGTCTTCTTCGCTCATGGTGAAGAACGTCCACAGTGACGACGTTAGCGTGTGTGTGTGTGGCTGTGACGTTAATGTCTGTGTCGCTGTGCACATGATGCGACCCATCGTGCGGCTCATGCATGTAAATTTGATCGGCACAGAATCGGATATAAGTGAGAGTTTGTCCGGTCACCGGTTATGGCCGATCAAGCTGAAAAACCACTGGAAAGCACCTGATCGACCTGTACGTCTCTGGGGTAAATAAAATATCAAATCCATTAAGGAAATAAACTTTGAAATTGGCTCAATTGGTTTGTAGCAACAGTGGGATATAATTTCAAAAACTACTCACATGGTGTTTATTTAATCTGTGGGGTAACTATTAACTGTCGGCTTCAAATGATCAGTGAAAAAAGTACAGCGTTTCCTTAAGAAGTGCAGTCTGTCAGATTTGCACACACACATGCATGGCTATCTGGAGCTGAAGCCCACAGGCATGCACCCAGGCCGGAGTCCAAGCCGTGTCAAATCAGCAGAGTCTTCACCAGAGGCCAAATCTGTAGCGTATAATTAGTTTTTAATCAGCACCCTCATTCAGGCGAGCAGTAAAGATTAGCCCAGCTTGGGCTCTGCTTAAAATAAGCATTCATAAATGCGTGTGAAAGCCTCTGACCCATCGCATCCAATCATACACACAAAATACAATGCTCCCTCCCTCCCGTCCTCTCATCCTCCCTCTTCTCATTTTCCCTGCTTATGCCTGTAAAGCTACTCTGTATTTTCCCTTCTCTCTTCCTGTCTCTTCTGTGAATTTGTTAACATTTTCCAGGGATGTTGGTGTCTTTATTCATGAAAATGCACAGCATCCTCCTCCGTTCGTGCCCACTCTATTGTTTTACAATCTACAAGGGCACAGGGACGCACACCAACACACTAGCCCTATACATAACACAACAAGCGTGACCTTCATGACACCTTCTGCACTGGAGGGTCTGTTTGGATAATCCAATATGGAGAATTTAAAGTGAGTGTCTTTATTAAAAAAGCTGCTGGGGTTCGAGAGTGTAACATTTTAGATGAGCTCGTCTTGTCTAATCCCTGCCTCTCTCAGGGGTGAGCTGTGGCATTTATGCCAGTAATGAAGTGCAGTGAGATGAAAGCCTTTTTAATGGGATTTAGTTAAACTGGGACACAAACCAGAAAGTCACGGAGAGGAGAGGAAAACGCTTCCTCATCATCACGGCCAACGTCATTGTTATTTCTGCTCACATGCATGGCCTGCTCGCACGCTGTGATTATTTAATGAATATGTCTGTCACCTCTCTTTTCCATTGGCTGTGAGACATGTCAGTGACAGCCCTCCTGTTTCGACACTGTGTGCATTTGCTCCTGTGGCGTCTCTCGTTTTCCTGTTTAATTTTTCCCAATGAAGAGACTTTTTGTCCTTCCTCCCTCTCTGCTCACGGTCCACTATTGATCATCAGAGAACAAATAGTGACGTTGAGTATGATTATATGTAAACACCACATTCCGTTTGGATATTCTGATTTAGGCCTTTTTCCGAATGGAGCCTTTTCCGACCGAGACGTGCGGGATATGCTGATATTATTCCAGTTTTGTGAGGATTCTTTGGACGTGCATACGGCGCATTCGGAATCACATCTGCTTGTTTCACTGCAGGTTGCGACACACGGCCCCTGTTTACAGTCAGCTGGAGTAACAACAAAGATCCTCTCTGGTAGAGATGGATGAATCCAAAGAAAAGTCCACATTTCGGGTCGGAAGGAGAAACACACCTACTGTCAAACACCATAAAAGACGACATCAACAGGTTTTTGGATGTGAGCAAATATCAAAAAGCAGAATTTTTCCAGAAGGAATGAAAGAGGGAGGTTGTTTTCACACCGTGGAACGTGTACCCTGTTTTAATAAGGGTATGCAGTGGAATTTTCATTTTCATTAGTCATGTAAACAGTTTATTAGGAATTTTGTCTTTTTCTGACAAAAACTGGAATATTTTGACACACTGCCGTCACTGCCGTGGTGTAAGTTGTAGTTTAAGTCGAGACATATGAGAGGGTGAGCACAGGGCCAGTTCAGGTAACGCCTACAAGTCTTTACTGTAACGGCCAAATATTTCTATATTGCATATTTATATCTACAATATGTGTGCTTATGACAGACGTTTCTGCTATGTCTAGGCATTATGTTGTGTGCAGTAGACAGTCAGTGTTTTGAAAAAAGGAAGCTTTGCTGGAAGTTGAGACACAAAGCTAACAGCCTCAGGCAGTCTCTTTCTTCTAGGATGTGGAAGAGAGCACACACACATAAACACACGGTGATGGAGAAGCATGGAGAATCAATATTCAGACCCTTTACTGAAGTACAAGTACCAATACACCAGGGCTAAAATACTCCATTACAAGTAAAAGTCCTGCATGAAGAATCCTAGTAAAAGTACAGAAGTATTAGCAGCAGAGTTTAGTCTCTCTGAAACACAGCTATCGTGCCATATTTTATAACACCCATTGTTATTACCCATTTCCTTAAAAGTAAAACTGTCAAATAAATGTATGGAATAGAGGCATAGAATGAAAATAAGGTATGGGGAAGTCCCTCAAATGTGTAATTAAGCACAGTGTTCAAGTGAATGTACTTACTTCTCACCACTGAAGCAAATCGCAGCGTTAGCAAAGCACCAAGAGGCTCAAACTTAGCCGCAAATTCTGTGCACACGTTTCTGATGTTCCAAATTGGAAATTACTAGCTGATTATTTCTAGGTGTAGATGTCATAAGTGTTTGCCTGAAGTAGCTCTGAGCTCGTGGTCTGGGAAAGTTGCAGTTAAAAATCAAGAGGAAGAAAAACAAACGTTGTGTCACGTTTGAGTTCTCGCTTCTTTCGCCTTCTAGTCCAGTTGTCACCAGATGTTTTAATTGCGATGAATTTTTTTATAGCCGTAAACCGGAGTGTTGTCACGGAGGAGCAGGAAAAATACTTGACCACTTGTTTTCCACTGTATTGATTCGATTAAATTACAGTCCTTGTTGATAAGTTTGGTATCCAGTCCAAAGTGAAAGTAAGTTTGAAAATTCAAAAGTATTGCAAATAAGGAAAAAATAAAGCGTATTAAATATTGATTAAATGATATCAAGCGGATCAGGTGGCATCTTATCTCACATATAGATTGAATGGTTTCTAAAGCTCTTAATGGTCTTATTTATCAGATTTGCTTTTGGCCGATGAACCCTCAGGTCTTCTGGAAGTGGCTTTTTAATGACCCCTAACGTCAGAACCAAAGGCTTTCTTTCATTGCCACGGTCCACGTCTCTGAACCAGCCTTCCAGATGACCTGAGGGCAGCAGAAAATGTTGGTATTTTTTAAAAGTAAACTGAAGACCTGTCTTTTTAGTCTGGCTTTTAACAGATTTTTTTTATCATCCTTTTATTATGTTTTTTTATTATATGTTTTACTTTTGTTTTATTGTGTGAAGCACTTCCTGTTCAATTTGTCTGTAAGAAAAGTGCTACATAAATACATAAATACATGATTGATTGATTGATTGATTGATTGATTGATTGATTGATTGATTGATTGATTGATTGATTGATTGATTGATTGAATGCAGGTCCATTGTTGTCAGTATCTAATTCTTTCTGACTGTCCAGGCTCCAGCATCGACACCCCTGGTCCGATGTGCTTTCTCTGTACCTTTTAATGTTCCTCAGGCCAGTTTCCAGCTTTCTAAGAGCCACACTCTACACCCTCTGACACCGCAGACAAAGCAAAATGGGATTTGCATACCAGGAAACAAATCACTGTGAACGGCTGTCGCAGTGAGGCGTTCAGCCTGTGAGAGCCAGTGTGTGTGACCAGCGCAGGCTCCAGCTCGCTCCAGCCAGCCAGCGATCCTGCTGCTGCTGTGATGAGTTTGGCTCATGACCTCCTCAGGGCCACGCTACCATATTGGCCCTCTGCTTATTGTTCTGTCAACAGCATCTGTTGGACCTGATAACAGGATTAGACCAGCCCCCTATAGGCCTGCTGGAGCTGGCCTGGATTAGCCAGCAAGGCCTATCTTTCCATACATGTGAGTGTCTGTATATGTCTGTGTGTGTGGATGTAATTTTAACCAGAGTCAATCCTCTCTATCCTGTCAGAGAACCTACACCACAGAAAAAGAGGCTTGAAACTGACTCTTTCACATCCAGCAGCCTAATGTCATTTTCTTCTACATTTTTCCTTCTACCAGCACTATATCTTCTAAGATCTCATCGTCACTACAGTTAACGAAAACAAAGGCTGAATCTAAAAGTAGCAGCGAAGAAACAACTGAACCGTTAACTGAAATAAAAATGTAAAAAATGCAAAAATTAAATAAAAACTGCAGTGAACGATGCAACACCAACTAACAAGCCACTACGACTGCAGGGAAAGTCAGCTTTGTTTACATTTTCTGCCTCAATTTACAGTTTGGTTCACGGTGAACAAGAATGAAGTGGCTTTTGCACATTGCATTACATGGGACTTTTAATAAACAATGGTTTTGTAAATCATATTTGATGTCAGTGATTCTTTCCTCCTACCTATTTCAGCTTCTATAAATCAAGGTTTTGCTCATAATACCTGGAAAAGTAAATAGAAATGAAAAGAAAACTGGTCGATTCCTCAAAACTAACTATAATACTTGTGTAATTGTAAAACTAACTAAAACTAAACGCAAATCAAAAGCAAACTGAACCTTGTCTATCATATCCACCACTGAATAACTCCAATATGTTGTGAATACACTGAAGGAAAGTAATATATGTCATGAACGGCCATGAAATGTGGAAGATTTAAAAATGAAATATGCTCTAAATTCTGGATCATCTTCCAGATCCGCAACAGATTGGTCATGTTGATAGATATTGTCATGCAGCATTGTAATGGACTATGGATCTGGATCTAGATCTGGCTCATCTTCCGGGAGGATGGAGACATGGTAGAGACCTACCTTGTGTACATTTTTCAAGTCGAAATGTGCCGTCGACTTTGAGTTACAGGCACATTCAGACGGACAGACGCACTCAATTAAAAATGAAAAAACTGATTCTAGCACCGAGAACCTGTATTTTATAGTTGACTGCAAGGGCAGGCATTTCTAAGAATGTGCTATGAAGTGCAGAGTAAATCGAGCATGATTACCCTGGTCAGTAGATTGAAGGTCATGTCAAGGTCTACTTGTGTGTTCCTCATGAATATTGCATGTTTCTCTTTAGCTTAATTACACCCTGTCCTGGTTTTCCAGGTAATAAACAGCTTCCTGGATTAGAGGAGCAGGATCTAAGCTCTTCTTCATGCGGAGAGATGAATCCCTGGATCAGAATCTCATGAAAAGTAATGCAATATCATCTCTTTGAAACCACTGAGAATGTTTGTTGTGGTAACTTCCGGAGTCATTTGTCAGAAAAGCTGTATAAAAGACAGGCCAACAATAGCTCTTAACTTGTGGGAGACAAACACACACATATACAGGTCGATAATGGCCTTGGCATCTGATAGGGATGTGAGAGGGCTGAGAGGTGCACAGGAAGGGCACAATCTCAGAATAAACAGAGAGAATCTCACAGCAGTGCGGCACAGACGGCTACAGCCTCCTTCACTTTCCCCTGGGATACACAAATCTGACTTTCTGTTCCCTTGTGAGAATGTACCTGCAAGAGCACATTCCTGCCAAAGCCCCACACCTGCTGATCTGTTTGGCTCCACTTGACCCAGGAATTTGGCAGTATTTTGCATTAAAAGCGAGTGAAAGGTTCTCCACTTCATGTGAGACCAGTTTACTGTGTGTGTGTGTGTGTGTGTTTTTCCCATGTCTGGCTTCCGTGTCAAACAAACGGCAAGAGTCAAGACCTTTTTCGCTGGAAAAAAAAAAATCGACTCTGTGTCTCAGAACAGAGCAGTGACTGTGGAAGAGAGGCTAAGGAGAAGAGTAAATAAACTAGTTGTCAGTCACGTACCACTCTCCATCCTCTCTTCTCCACACTGCCTCTCTAATCTCTATCCCACTCGCTCACTCTCTTTCCAGAGCTGTAATCAGGGAAAGGACTTCCAGCTGCTTAACAGATGAAGCTATTGTGTGTTTCATATCATGACACACAGTTTCTGCCCTCCCCTTTTCGCCATTTCTCTCTGCTCGAACTGACATGCGCATTGCCATGAAAATGATTTGAGACGTTTGAGACAGAAAAGTGGCTTTTCCATTTCCTCTTCCATCCCAGCTTGTCAAGAGCTGCATTTAAAATGGCTGGCAGATGCCACGCTGCAGCATAGTGATTGTCGGCATCTCGAGTGTGTCACCGTGACTCGCTGTGTCAAGCTGCACCATTAATTTCCGACCAGTAAAATTAATCAGATGCTCTTTAAAAAAAAAAAAGAAAAAAAGAGGCCACTGGTCAGTGTGCCTTCATCTCACACTTCCTTACAAGAGGCAGAGATGAGCAGTGAGAGATGCAGTTTTAATCTCTCCTAGCCCCCAAATCTCACACATCCCACACATTCTCAGTATTCACCACTTGCACAATAGGCCATATTTTAATCTATAAAACATCAATCCTCAATTTCATGAAAGATGCACTCTGAACTAAAACTTTTTTGTCAAAGCCCTCCGAATAAATACATATTAGGCCGTGGATCATTGATTAGATTCTGTCTGATGAATCCCATCTGAGAAAATTGTTATGGATATTCTTTCAAACAGACCAACTTTGACAGGACAGGGAGGAGGAAGAGACCCTCAGTGACACTAATAGGCTTATTTTGAGAACGATCGCTAATCAAACGCTTATGTTAAGGTTATTTATGTGACCAGCAGCCCATTTTCTGGTAATAATACACGTAGATACGAACAAGAAGAGCCATTTAAGCTACGTCAACACATATACATTTTTTAGTTTAAAATGCATGACTTCTCCTACGCTTTTGCTACCTACCGAAAACGTAGACTTTTGGAAATGCTGCTGGTGTTGCGTTAGTTTGGAACCTCCAGGGTTGTGTTGTAACGTGGACGGACAAAAACAGAGACTTTTAGAAAAAACAATGACGCAGACGCCCACATTTGCTGCCTGGTTGGGTCTTATCAGTCACTACGTATCCTTCCCCGATAAGTCCCATCCCTTTCATGTGGTCCTTTCCAGAAGAAAACAAGATGTGGCCCTTGACTATAGGCTGTTAATTCAACATGGATACTGAATTACTGCCGATTCTGTTCTTGTCATCTCTGTTAGCAGCTGTTTTATCATCATACTACTGATTATATTCAGAGCAGGTGAGATGTTATTCAAGCTATTTGCAACAATTCATGTGTCCTGTGGCGTTATCACTGGTCATGTGATATATTTTTCAGGTGCGTTAGAATGTTTAGAGATTATTTCTGAAATGTAGCCAAAACGTTAGTGTGGACCGAGAACATTTTCATTTGAAAGCACCGCTTTTAAAATGAACACACATTAGTGTATATAGTGCATTAGTGTGAACGTAGCTTTAGTGACATCAACACTGGAAGGTATGCAAATTAAATTTCTGTTTTCCTTGTAGGCTTTGTAAACGAACGTTTACATTTGGTTTAATCCATGCTGTTAATGTGAATAGATGATAATTGAAATGTCATCGGTTGAATAAACGTTCGATTGTGCTACTTCCCCACTCAGGTGTCATTAAACCAGAAGGGAACACAACAAGATGATCATTAAAAGAGTCAGTCAAACCTCAAATGGTGGAAAAACGACGTGGAAATAGTGATGGAAACATTCCTAAAGATTATGCAAAGTAATTGGGATCAGGAAACTATGTAATAATTGTGTTAGGCCTGTACCCAGCTCTTGTCTATTGTGTGCTTCTGTAGGTTCCAGTCCAGTAACCCCAAACAGATTGAATAATGTAGACATTGAATGGACAGATGGTTAAGATGAGATGTTAGTCCATGTCTGGGGTCTGTGTATGCAGGAGAAGGAGGTAGTACAGCTTCAGAGGGCTAAACAGGTGACCGAAAGCGTGAAAACAGATCGATCCAAACACTTCAACCTCATTCTCTCACTGCCCTCTCTTCAAGCAATTAATCAATAATCAATAATAGTGAATTACAGAGCCTTAAGGGAAACAAGGGTGAAAAAGCGTATTGTTAGGCTGGAGTAACTCGTATATCTCTCTCTCACTCTGTTTCTGTCTTTCTTTTTTCTTTCGCATGTAGTAAGAGGAGTCTGCTGTAAGGGCAGGCAGAGTGCTTCAGACACTTCGTTTTGCAACTTTCAACAAAAAGCCTCCATTTCCCTCTGCTCCCGCCGCCTCCCTCCCCTGACAGAACCAGTCTATCCGTCTATTGTCTCACCATCGCACTGACTCCCTGTCACTGCCTCTATCTATTATTCGAACTCTGTCTGTCAGTCTCTCCCGTACTCTCTTCTTTTCCACACTGTTAGCCTGTTTCTGTCAAACAGTTCCTTCACGTCGCCCCTTGCTCTTTATCCCGACACTTGCTTTGCTTCCTCTTAACAGGCACTTTATCATATATTACCGGAGCTGCCTCGAATGCGAAGCGCACCCAGACGCGTCTTTTTGATGATGTGTTCGCACATGCACGTGAAGGGGATTACTCACAGACTTCCACGTTAGCATCCACACGTATGCACACACACACCTTGGCAGCTGCACGAACATGCACAGATGGTGTCCAGGTGTAAGATGTGACATAGTCCAGATAACCAGCCATCACCTCCTCCCATCCACATCGCAATAAGTAACAGCTGAGACGGATTCCTTTGGCACAGCTCATTTTCCCTTGTTACCTATCACTGTCCCTGCCTCTGCAGTTTAATAGTTTATTTTTTCTCTTGTCCTTTGATTTACTTGTTTTGTTGTCTCTCTGCCAGCGGGCCTTCTGCTGTCTTAAGTCATAGTTGGTCCAGTTTTTGACGAAGCATCTAGACCGCATGCACATTTTTAGCACTAACCAAAAAATGTTAGACTTTCAGTGGTTGGTGAGCCAGAAGTTATTATATGATTATGTGCTGACAGTAATAATTCAGGGCTGCTACCAAAAAAACATCCAGAAAGCTTTATAAAGCACCATTATGCCTGGTATGACTCGTACTGTAGTGACACAGTTACGCATGCATACACGCTAGATGTGCACAGTGGTGTTTGCACAGTGTGGCGATGTGGTTTGCTCTCTACAGTATGTGTGTATGTTTGTTTATTTGTGAGTGTGTTTGTATGCAGAGGAGGGGGTGGTGGTTACAGATTGTGCTCGGTCCAGTAGCCCCCTCCGAGTCAGAGTGGAGCTGTCTCAGCTCGTCAGCATTAGACTCGCGTGGCACCCTGATCTGCCCCGACAGTCAGCCACAGGAAATGATGGGACGTGAAACCGCCCATAGCACCCATGTGACCTGGTGTGCAGGGGTGGGGGGGTTGGATGAAATGTAAAAACAGGAAGACAGCAAGGCGATGTGTCCTCACAGTTGCGGAGGCTGAAACCATGGCCCCGCCTGGCACGACTCATGCAAGGTGCACGGCTCCTTGGCATGCGCACACACACACAAACACACACACACACACACACACACACACACACACATGAATGCACTGATCTTACACACATACACACTGCCAGACACGCACATAGCGACACTGGGTGCAGACCATGAATGCTGTGATATTTTATCCAGCTGAATGGCGGTGAAATGAATCTCAGCATGCCTGGCTCTAGACCTTTAGGATCGGGGCATTGTCTTTCAGTCTACATGCTTCAGCTGCTTCAGTGAAACACAAACATGCACACACAGGCATGCGGCAAATAAACACATATGGATGTAACAAGGTTTTAGCATAGACACAGAAAACAGCCTCTGAAGCTACTAAAGAACATGCAGTATTAACGTTGTGTTTTTTATTGTATATATTTTTTATGATTTTCACTTTCGATGTTACGTTTATTGTTAAATGACACAGTTTGTAAATAGAAATGTAAAAAAGACAAACAACATAATTCATAGGGTAGTGTGTTACGTTACTTTTCATAGACACAGTACAGGGTGAAAGGTTCTTGTTTTTGTGGGTGAGTTTCCATGATCACTCATCTATCAGCAGGACTATGTAAAAACTACAACACCGATTTTCACAAAGCTTGGTGGAAGGCTAGAGCATGGACCGAGTACGTCCATAATGGGACAGAACTTGACTTTGTTTCACTTATTCTAATATTACAGTAGCGTTGATTGAAATGTAGGACTGGGGCCTTGGTGGAGGTGCAGTTTTCGTTGATATATTTGATCACTGTTCCCCCATGCAGAGTCATCCCTTCCATCTGGCTTCCCAGACAGGGACAGAGTGAACGAGGTTATGGGTCGGGCGGGGCTGTAACTTGGCCTTAGTTTGGAAGAAGAGGACACAGAGATACAGCAAGCCTACAGGGTTTTTCCAACACTCAAACCCTATAGCCTCTCACATTTATGGGCCCTTCTTAACGTATTTTCCAGGACCACGATCAGGTGCATCAGAGGCTGTCATATTTCCAAAGGAGAATGAAGCCCTGTGTTTCCACTGGTACATGTGGTTTAGTGCATACCTCTTACTGGATTTCTTTCCCTTCTCACCTTCAATATCCTCTCTCAACCCTTACTCAAATCATGGTTTCTTCGTTCTTTGCCTCTTTTTCCATCCTCTGCATGATGGTCTGCTTCCATACTGTCATATCGTGTAAATCTGACAGAGTCTGCAAACGAGCTCCTTTCCGTCTTTGTATTATTCACCGAAATGTCATTCGTGTCATTCGTGTTGCTGCATCAAAACAGCAACACAAATGACGTGGTTACCACACTACAGCTGTGATGTGTAATATCTTCCACTGCCGCTGCTTAAAAACACAGAGCCTTGTTCAACACATGGCAAACCACAGTGATGCAATGTGCATCCCACCTATAAAATTCATAAACATGCATTCATAGCTGTTTAATACTTAAAGTACCTTATGTGACCCCCTGCTTATTTTCCCAACACAGAGACAAATGTGAGGTTGACCTGAGGATGATCACTAGCCACATTTTGTTATGTGAAAGCCCTTGCTTTCAACTCTGAATGGCCTTATCTTCAATATACAAAGCAGCATTCTGCCACTGCAATGACTCTCTTTCCCTTTATCTGAGTCAACAAGCAGACATACACTGCCTGTCTTATTGTATTATTTATTGAGCTCAAAGACATAAGCTCTTTCAAGGTGAATGTCACTGAAATGTACAATTTTTTGTCTGTCGTGAGCCCAATTTACTCACTTTTCATGTGCACACTACGACAAGGAAACGAGTATTGTCATAAAAACTCTTTGTTTCGTCTTCAGTTTAAAGCTAGGAAAAAGGTTTGATGATATTGCAGCCTCACGGCAATAAAAATATTGGAGAGCGTCTATAGACCTGTAGTGTTGTAAGTCTTCTTTTTAATGTATTATAGGCAGGGACATTCATCAATATGTGTGATCATGAGCACGAACCCTTTAAAAACAGGAAGGCTAGAGATTAATATGTGATAATGTACAGCCTGAAGCCACACTCCTCATAACGAATAAGAGATTGATTTTTTGGCCTCAGAAAATATTTGTCTGCTGTAGTAGAGCATTAGAGCAAAATGTCAGTGTCAGTAATCTTGGCTGTTGTCACTGTAATCTTTCTATATTTCGGCACTCACACTTAAATCAACTTGACAACACAGAGTATATCAACAGTCATTTTTTACAAAACTATTCTCTTTCAAACGCTTTCTTATGTGGCCACAACACAGCTGAAGTCACTTTGAAAACAATTTATTAAATGTATAACCCCCTCTAATTGCAGTTTGGCGTGCCAAGGCAGCAATTAAGGCATGAAAGTACAATACAGTATTGTTCATTCATTGTGCAGAATGTGACACAGGAACTCAGAAGAGTTATAGACATGCAAAATGTTTCAAAATGAAGATGAACAGTGCACAATGGTTAGTAGCAGAAGAAAAGTCCTGAATAATGGTCCTCGAATACTTGATGTGGGCTCAAAGGCAACTTTTTTTGGTGTGGTTCAGCGCATCATATAAAACTACATTTATAATTTCTAATCATTAAAGGTATACCACGTAGTATTTTCCTAAAATCAGCAACGTATAGACTCATACAACAATAATCACTGTGAATTAGGGTTCGGCAATACAATGATAATTATCATTATCGCAGTTTTCTTTTGGCATTTGGGTGGATTTCGTTTACATTTTCAGCTGAAACACAAAATGAGTCAATGTTTTCATGTTTTACTTCATTTCACTCGTGCATATTTTGATGTTGAACAAACATTTTGCTGTGACTGTTTGATTGATCGTGCATGAACCATCATCAGCTTTCACTCAGGCCCAAAAATCAACCTTTAAACTTCAAAGAAACAGTGATTTGATATTTATCGTGATGATCGTGGATATGGTGATAACATTTTTGGCCATATCGCTCAGCCCTGCCCTCAATCGTCACTTATGACCCACAACAAGGGCGCGTGATGGTGTATTGACCAGACACTGCCCTATGCCTGTATTTTCTTATTTCCTCCTGTTTTGCTGTGTTTGGGACGTGTCTGGGTGTGGACGTTTGGGCACTTTGTGTTCTTCGCGGCACGGATGCAGGCAGCAGGAGAGTGAACGTGACGCAGAACGAGGTCATTCGAAACAGGAGTTGTTTGCATGGGAGCTCCAAATAAAGGAAGAAAATAATCAAATGCGATTAATTATGGTATGGTTATTTTAACAGATGATATATCGTTACCGTGATATAAAATTACATATGCAGTGATTGAGGATTTTGACTCTAATTCAACTATACCGGATGAACCAGTACACCTATTTTATTGTCCAGTAATATATGTAATGTATGTATTCTTCATATACCGTCATACTGTAGCATAGCTGAAACAACAGCTGTAACGCTTCAATAAAGAGAAGATTATATACTATTGTTCACTGTTAGAAGGACTACAGAGTTCTGCAGAGTGTGTTGAGAGGAGACCTGTATTAATTGTGCGTACCCTCCTCCTCCTCCTCCTCCTTCGTATAACTTTATAACACAACAATAACTGTGATTAATATGTTGCTTTGGAATGGAAGCAGAGTCAAAGTTGTCGGCATAAGCATTTATTTTTAAGCTCTGTTTTTACTACATTGCAGTTTCCACAATAAACTCTGTTCACATTCTGCAACTGTTTCACGCACGGCTGTGGTTCAGGAGGCAGAGCGGGTCGTCCTCAAACCGGGAGGTTGGCCGGTCGATCCCGGGCTCCACGTCCACATGAGTGAATATCCCTGGGAGAGACACCGAACCCCTAGTTGGTCCCAGTGGCTGCTCCACTGCTGTATGAATGGATGAATGAGACGCATTGTAAAGTGCTTTGGGTCCATTTAACATTCATATATTGTGTCATTTTGAGAGGCCAAGCCAACCCTATGTTAATCAAAGCCCCCATTATATGTGAGGAAATTAAAATGTTTTTAGATTCTATGTAGCAATAAGCCTCACACCTGCATTAGTCATATATTTAGCCCTACTTGCACAGGACTAGTATAACCTGTGGACCTCCGGGGATTTAGAAATGAACCCCCATGTTTTTGTTTTGTGCAGTGCATTCGGTCGGGATGAGCGAAGTCTGTGTTTTATTCCAATTTACTGGCATTATCTGCCGGATGACATCATGTCAAGGCTCACTATTAATAGGCTACCACTTACAGATAACTCTTTAGCCTGCTGAAAGATAGAAAAATGTCCCTTTATTTCCTTTCCTTCTTTTGAGCACCAATTTCTGCCCTTTCTTTATCAGGTTACGGCGGAAATGTCTTTACTTACGTAAAGGCAAAACACAAAATTCAGGCTCAAGGGGACACTGTACGAGGCTCTCAAGCACTATGCATTGTTTTCTTATTCTCCTTTAGATCAACGTTTCTCATTTATCCACACACAGGATTTACTCTTCTGGTGTCCTTTGTAACCTAAGTAACCTCTTTAAACATGCATGTAAATTACTTCATTTAATTAACTTTACCAGCTCATACGTGTTTCAGCAAGATTTCTGCTCACAACGAATTCAAATATCGATCAGATCTATTAGAGCAGAGATTGAGACTTTGTAAAACAAAACAGAATTCCTCGGTTCATTTTGTATTTTTATTAAGGGAGAAAAATGCACCCGTTCTAAATTTTGAACGGGATGCATCCCTGTACTGTTGAATAGTATCACAGGACCTCAGTGTTTGCCAAAAAAGTTTTATTTCACAAATTACAGACATGACAGATATTTGCACAGGGCTAAGATCAGATGACCTCCACAGTTATTACAACCAGATACAACAGATAATACAAGCATTCAAATACGGCTTTAGTCATGCATAAAATATTCCAGACTCTTAAAAAAAAATACTGACTAAATACTAAGTTCAACATAAAACAGATCTGTCCAACATGATATAATGGCGTGCATGACTGTTCACATGAATATTCCATTCAGCCAAAAAAGTGTCTGGTTATTCTTGGCAGCAATTACGTCTGTTTGACTGCCGATGCTTGGGTGTTTTCTCTTCTTCTTGAAGCATGAAGCAGACATTAGGAAGCCCACCTGGCTTTCGTTGCACTCAGCCAGCAGTTTCCTTCTCCACCTGATCCGTTTCACTCTGACTCACCTCCTCCTCATCCGGCTCCTCTCCTCCAGCCTCCACTTGTGAACCCAGCCAAGGCGACAAAACACACTGATGATTTATTTATGTTGGGGAACCCATCGTTCCCTCTTTTCTAACAACTCTTTCTCTCTCTCTCTCTCTCGCTCTCTCTCATACACTTTGACTCTGTCTCTTCTCGTGTTTCTCGCGTCTCGTGTCTGTCTGTGAAACCGTATGTGACAGTGATGCTAAATGGGGCATCCTTTCTCCCGTTGTGACGAGATGGAGTGTGCAGGTGGCAGAGCTTACAAGCGCAGCGCACACAAACACACACTTCCTCTTACCTCTGCAGTGTCACGCTGCGCTGACAGCATCGCTGTGCTCTGGGGTTAATTCACAAGATCTAGGTGTTTGACACTGCTCCATTTTTTTTTAAATAAATATACTCTAGCAGCCAATACATGTATGTCAAGTCATATTGTAAAATGCCTGCGACATCTACAGTCAGGACTTTCAGAGACAGATGTTAGCTGCTTTATTATCTTCTCATTAGTTCAAGTCATTTAAAAATAGAATCTCATCTATCACAGAGAAATGGAGTCAAAACATTATGGTGCTGTGTCTATACATTTAACACTAGAACGGGTCAAATTTACCCACGACTGCTTTTCAGTTGTGCATGACTCTGTTTTAATAAAATACTGAAGGTCCCCAGTTTTTGACTTTTCCTAAAATTGTGTTGTGTTACATTTCCTGTCGTTAAATATAGTCCATATGAATCCAGATTAAAACATGTGCGCCTTTATACCTATAACCACCACTGGGTAAAATTGACCCCGATACAGATGCATTGATTTTTGCACCGTTTATGTTTAAACACTGTAAGTTTCTAGGCAACAGTATTTGTTGTTGTGTGATCTGATAGATACGTCAAGTCATTTATCACAGCTGACAATGGAAAAGAGATTTATGAACCAAACAAATGTGCAGATATATTTTAGACTGATGGCACTGACGGTCATGTACAGCTATTAATGTTCTTAACTCATGTTATGTCTTGAGACATTCCTACTTAATACAATGACAGAGACAGACATTTTTGTGGACTAGAATTGTCCCCTAGTCTTAAATCTGTTTTTCAAGCGAAACTGTCTGGCATAGCCTTGTTTCATTTAAGGTTACATCAGGGTTTTTCCTACCATTATAAGGCTTAGACGCAGGACCAAAGCCATTCTGAGCACCACCTAAGCCAAATTAGTGTGTGGAGTGTGCATCGACACTAACTAAATGAATTTGCCCCAAAGTCTCTGATGTCGAAGAAAAACAGTTATAGTGAGTGTTGCTCTGGGTGAAAAGCACAAAGTAATGATGTGAGTGAATGTAGAAAATCAGGTGCTCATCTGAGACAGGGCTCAAGCGAATGAAACTAAAAAGGCCGAATGACTGAACATAAATGATGAGGTTAGAAAAATAAAAATCCTTTATTACCTCATGGATACACCGATGCATTCTGACTCCAAAGAGTCTTCATCCAGGCATGAAAACGCAAACTATATACTATATAGTTTTTGACCTACTTTACTTGTCACATAACCAGTGTCACATGTTACATTTTTTAAATTGAGCATCTGTGCCTTTTGTGTTTTCATGCCCTGATGAAGATTCTTCGGAGTCACAAGGCATTGACGGATGACTGCCATTTTTTTACATTTTTGGTATACCTGCTATCAGTCATTCAGCTTTTTTTGGTTTCATTCCAACTAAATGACTTTTCCCAGATCTAATGAGTGTAGCTGGGCCTGTAGACTCCTTAATAACAATGTAATGTAATTTTTTTTGCAAGAGGAACCCCCAGCACCTAAGCCCTCTACAAACGTAGGGAAAATTCTGATATGAAGACTGTAAGTACAGTGAATTTTCCCAGCTTTCTATTGCAAATATGGTGAAAAGAAATAAAGCTAACTAAGCCCTCTGTAAACGGAGGGACAATCTGTAGTTTAACGTTGACTTTTTCAGTCATTCACAGCTCATTTAGAAATGTTTTATGGATAGATTATGAGTCAACGTTTGGTTTGTCTGGATGTGACAAAAAAAATCCCTTCTCCTCCAGCAAAAATATGAGCCAAAGGGATTGCTTTATCTTTTTATGCAGTTCGCTAATTAATCAGTGTGACAACTTTCCAACTGTAAGAGAGTTACAGAACATCGCACCAAAGTAAATTCAGCTCGTTATTAAAATATTTACAATTCCAGATGTGTTGCATTATTGCTCTGAGCTCCTGTATCTAAAAGACAGAGACGGTTACAGCCAAATGGATTTTTTTTTTTTTGGGGGGGGGGGGGGTTCACCCAAAAATCGTGCTTAAGAATAGCTTGTTAATCATACAGACATGCAGTAAGCGTGTTGTCATCATTATCGGGCTTTGTCACCTTGTTTTTAATGCATTGGGGATTATTGATTCTTTTTTCAGTTTTTGCATCACAGCGCGACTTCCCAACACCAACGCCGATTTCAGCCTACATAGATGGGACGATAGCGCATAGAAAAGACGACCCCTTTGTGTAAAGAGCAGTGACGATCACGCACGACAGACGTTGCAAAGAAAAAGATGCAGCAACACAGAACAGATGAGAAAAAGTGTCAGGAGAACTAATACCGACTCGGAGGATGTGAAGCTCAGTTGCATAGAAACAGCCAGTGGAAATGTAAAAATACATTTATATATAGTTTGTACTTGAGTAAAGAATGTGTTGACTTTTGCCTGTTCATCAGACATGCTTTCAACATTTCAGAGCAAAGAATCCTCATTTTTTCCCAATTTTGAAACCTAATGGTATAAACATTAACATTTGGCTGCGTGGTTATAACACATTTTTCTCCAAACACATCTCTTACTCCTTTACATTGACTTCAGCTATTACTATAATAGAAACTGTGATCAATCTGTCAAGAACTCAGAATGATATTCTCATCTGTAAGTTGACAAACAAGCTAACCACCAAAATGCGGCCTTTTCACTTTAACACACACTCTCAGAGTTGCTTTCAGGTGCTCTTATAGGACTGGGCATCTTACGTTGTCACCCATCAGCATCTGTCTTTGTTGTCCGTCCATCTTCAAATTACTTTAGCTCCTCACAGTCCACCCGCTCAGAGATCCTCCAACCTGCTGTCAGTCTTTCTGTCACCTACTTACTTAGGCTTTCTGTCAGCCAGTCGGGTAGTTGGCCAAGTCGTTACGCTCGGAAGGTGTTCCCTCTCAGTGCCTTCAATTCATTTGTTTGTTTGCCAGAGGAAGGTTGTGGTGAGAGATGTACGGGGAGGCACTGACAGAGAGTTGGGAGAACAAATATAGCGATAACAAATTGGCGAAGGGATTGAGAGAGAGAGAGAGAGAGAGAGAGGGAGAGAAAGAGAGACAGATGTCAGTCTGGCGAGTGACTTTTAAAAAATAAAAGTGTGTGAGAAGTAGAAGAAGTAGAAGGGAGAGTTTACTTTTTTATTTACAGAAGCAAGAGAGAGCTGATGTGTTTGTGAGGGAAGGGGGTGAGTGAAAGCTTTTAGAGAGAGCGGGGCACTGAGAGAGCAAGAAAGGCAAATTGTTGGTTTAGAGAGAGGGAGAGAGATAGAAAGATAGATGGCTGTTTGCCTCCTTTGCTGCTGCCAGTCATTACCTAGTCGAGCCTCAGCAGCAGGTTGGCAGCTCGAGCTCTAATTGAGGAGGCTGGTGGCTCGGAACAGCAGAGAAAGAGGCTGGGCTAGCTCTCCTCTTTTCTTGTTCATAAATTAGCCTGTCACTCATTACGCCCTGGCATGTTGTCGAGATCAGAAAACACAATTTCCAAACACATTTGCATTTGCTACAAGAGGCTCATAAAGCCTGACTGTACACATTTAGTTTTTGTGGCGAACAGCATGTATGCATACTAGGGGTGGGACACACCATCGATACGGGAACGTATCCTATTTCTTCCTCTTATCGTATGCTGTCGATCGACTGGGCCAAATGTCGATATTTCTTTGAAAACCCGTGGCACACGTGGACACGGATGTTGCCGTCGTGTGCGTGTTAAGAAGGACAAAGCTAAGACTCTTTCTGTTTCATCTCAGTTGTCAAATACTTTGAAACGGTCCCGACAATGCAGTGAATAAATACACAAATCCTGCTTTGTGTCTTCTTAAGCCCTATTTGCACACGACTTGTACTAACTGGGGACGTCTAGTAATTTGCAAAAATTGTGAAGGTTGTCTGTGATCTTAATCCCATGTGAATCTGCTTGAATTTGTAGAGCAAAAGTGACCTAGCATATTTTACCAAACACAATGGTCGTGGTAATATTACTCCTGTGTGAATCTCTGCGATTTGCAAGTTTTTTTTGTTTTTCTCCTTCTGTTTTTTGTTTCGTCCCCCCCCCCCCAGTTGAGAATGATGGAGATTGCACTTGCAATTATAGATGAAAGTTCTGACAGCATTTTGGTTGCAAATTCAGGAGGCTCATGCCGCTACACAGCATGGAGACCCATTCGCATAAAGAGCGAGCTCAAATCCGACAGAGGAGTGAAATCTCAAAACATAATGAGATGGATGAGATGGGTGACGTGCAGGGCAGCATGCGGTAATTTCTATCTTTCAACAGGCTCAACGGTTATTATGTGGTAGTCTATTAATAGTGAGCCATGACATCAAACCCAGGGGATAATGTCAGTAAAAAACACAGACATGGGGGGGGGGTAAAATCACAGAGGGTCTTGTACAAACCGGTCCTTTGTGGGTATTTTTGCTTCTTCAGTTACACAGACATCGTGAATTATTGCAGGTGATTTTTATCGCTGAATCATGATACCATCGTTATCATGGGTAATGTATTGAGATAGTATCGTATAGTGAGTTACTCCCACTTCTAAGGCACAGTGTGAGCTGTCCAGCAAATTTAATAAAAGACTACTTGTGTACATTTATGTTGCCAGCAGTATGAGGAAGATAATCTGCAGCCATACATCAATATCCATTAACTCCGAGAGCATGTGTCTTGTTTAGTAAATACACAGCTCCCTGAGTGCCATCCCCGCACTTTCTGTACGCACCAATTGCTCTCTTTCTGCTCATGCATTCCTGCCACATATTGGAAAACAAGAAGGTGGACATTACAAGGTTGTCATTCCTTGACAGGTATTGATCAAGCTGCTCGTGAGAGACAGCTAGATGAACTTCACATCAGCGCCTAACAGAGGCTTTCTGGGAGTTTGCAACCATCTGTTAATGAGTAATGCAGGTTGGGATATGTGAGGAGAATGTGGGGAGGAGAGGGAGGGGAAGATGTTGTAAAGATGCCCAGATGCCATCGCTAAAAAGATGTCACATGGCATTAGGCTTGCGCGCACTGTCATCTTCTCAGGTGACAGCCGCTTTCTCCATATTTCACGCTTCCTCGTCCTCCCTTCCCTCAGGTCCCGTGCCCCAGGCTGTCACGCTGTCCCAGTGCACCCACCACTCCCTCCAGCCCATCTCCATCCCCACCCACTGCACCCCACTGCCCGCCCAACCCGAACCAACCCTGCCCACTCGGTGACAGCGCTGACACGCTACAGTGCACGCACTGCATGATAATTACAATCGGCTCACCTTCTCTGGAGCTTCCACCTTACCTTCTCATCCCCAAAATCACACATAAACAAACAACAAAGCACATTCGCTGTTTCCTGTATCTCTGTTACCTTTATCGCAAAGTTTACACAGTTCAGCAGCGTCGTGTTAATATTAGCTGTAATTATTTGCAGACATGAGATAAACTTTTTAATAGTGCTGAATGATAAATTGTATTTGAACATGCGAGATAAACACATTGCAACAGACTATCTGAAATGTAATGAATAGGTAACATAAATAAATAAATGTGCTGTTTAATTGGTTGGGTATTAATGAGCAATTTGTTCGACAAAAGTGTGTTCAAAAGAACTTCACTAGTCAGTGTTTGGGATCTGTGTATGTGAGCATTGAGCAGAAAGAAAGGACCTGTATATGCACACGTTGTTTATTTATTTATTTGGTTATTTGCCGATGTTCATCTGTTGCATTACATTCATTCATTCATTCAAACCTATATGATTTAATTTCTTCTCATTCAAAGATATTGCAACGAATGGCATGAATACTTTAAAACGATGCAGTTACTTTTTTATAATGTCGATTTCTTTGTTTCCCCGGCATCAAAAGGGGGAATAAATAACAACAAAACCAAAATAAACAAACACAAAATTACATCGGTATTGGCCCAGAATTTCAGTGCATCCCTACGGAAAAAAATGTCGATCTGTGTTTCCCGGGATGATGTCTTCAAATGTCCTTTTAGAACCTGGAATCAGAAAGACTTGATCAATTATCATAGCTGTAATTAACTGATTTATCGCATAACTGTTGCAGCTCTAGTTTATTTGTTGCAAGTCATATCGATATTGAACACTGTTATCGTGCATCGCAGACTTTCCTCGCATCGTCCAGGCCTGCTTTTTCATATGTTCAAAGGACCATAACATCATGCTTCACACATGCTTCTTCCTTCCAGGGCTCATGCAGATCACTCGATCATGACTCGGAGGCATTTTATCAATAATCCAGGGTATTAGAGCTTAGTGGGGCAGGAAAGTACTGAACGGAACAGAGTTGTAAAAAGATGCAATTTTCAAAGACTGGAGTGTGACAGCTTGACCTTCTCTTCTCTCCGGGGTCCATCACTCATCAACATAGACACTCTGCTCCCAGCAAACCAGTAAATATCATTAGTATTAACAAAGTCCATCGTTGTTAACTGAAGAGTCATCGTCCTCTCTGCCCATGAGGAGAAACAATTACTCCGGAGCTTATTTACCAATCTTACGTCTTCATGAGCTGTAAGTCATCACCAAAGTTGCGATAAAATGACGTATTTTACTATTTTACTATCACAGAGATGCAGGTTGTGATAGTAACCTGCATCTTGCTCCGTGTTTCCTGTCTCTCTACACTGTCGACCAGAACAACAAACCAAAAAAAGACACAAAAATGTGACTGACTTTAAAGGTATAATATGTAACATTTCCACAATACAATATCTAAAAATGAATAGGCCTACGTTTTATATTTTGTTGACTTGTGGCATCATATCCCCTTTGGTTTAATGTCACTTGCGGCTTTTTCATTAGAATGAAATGACAAAACATGAATATACATAACTAAATGTAATGTCCCTCATCTGTAAACATGATATATGCATAACTTTAGATACATTTTCGTCTATAATGAAGGCGAAAACGACTCCCGTGGATGATTATCAGCTCTGATATTCAGTATTGTTACACTATCAATATCACTTTTTTTTTTTTTTTAAATCTGAATTCTGATTAAATAAAAGACTTTAAAGAGGCACTAGTTTTGGTTCTGTTGCAGCCATTTGCTGAATTGTACTTCCTTTATTTGATTTGACAGCCAGCTTCAACCTGCAGGAGCCGAAATCAGGGGGAGGGGGAAAAAAAACGCCAGAACTGGAAAATACCTTCCTTCTGCAGCTCTCTCCTCTCTGTCCAAATCAAAAGACTAAATATTGTTGCTGTAGAAAAGAGAATCTGATCAGCGATCTGTAATTACAGCTGGGGCAGATTTTCCACAGAAGTGGAAAGAAATCTTATTTCCTCTCAGACCATTTGAATTACAATATGGTAAACGGTTATTATTGATTTTTTTTTTTCCCCAGAGACGCCCAAAAACTATCAAGCACTGCATCTTTAAATGGTTTTAGACATTGTTTTGTGTTTTTCTCACTGCAAATCAGTCCATGATCCCAAGCCAATTCAAGATGTCCTCAATCTTCGTCTTTGGTTTTCATTTTGATTGAGAGACTCCCAGCAGCAGAAATAACGTACTGTGCATTTAAGAATCTTCTGGAAACAAGTCTAAATGTTTGTATCATTCATCACCGTAGAGCTGAACATCTCAACGGATTAGTTCAAAAACACTATGATGATATTTGTAAAAATGTCCCTGCGTTTACCAGCATTTTTGACCGTTTTAATCATTAGTCCCCCTTCTGTTATTACATTCCTTGACACTAAACTTTTCATTTGTGGGGGATTTTTTTCTCAATAGCTTTCACCGCTCAAGACTCAGTAGTATACAAAAAAATACTTGCTGAAATAAACAGTGTTGCGGTGGTAACGCTGACCTTTAACAGTCCAGGAGTCCCTTACTGTTAGATGTAACTGTAATGTAGCAGAGTGACAGACAGTCTTCTAACATAAAGAACAAATAGGTTAGAACAAATCTTCTTGGCTGAGGCTGACTGATGTAAAGCTTGGAGCCATTCCCATGTTTCTAATTAGGCCAGACTCAGGCGTGCCAGCCAGCAGGCTGATGGTTGGCATGAGGCAGGAGGACAGCCCAGCTGCCCCTGTGTCCTCCACTCTGCCCCAGGGGAGCGTTTCTAGGTCCACTGCTGCCTCCGTGAATGGCAGGGAACAAAAACCTGGATAGAAGGGGGAAAGGTAGATCACACCCCACGTAGCAGTCTGTCAGAGGCAATATTTCATCTTTAAAAGGAAGTCTCTATCAGCAGTATAATGTTTACCACCACTCACTGCCGCCATGAACAACAGTCTCACTACACCTTAATAAACTGACAACGGCACGATGAAAAAATTAGTCATAGGCAAGTGTGAAATTAGACCGGTTATGCGCGCCGTATACAAAAAAAAAGTAAACCTTTTCCGTGTGCCGTCGGAACACATTTTAAGACCTTTTCCTTGACACGCAGCGCCGACAGGCAGTTTTGTCTGACCAGCAAGTACAAGAAAGCAAAGAGAGGAAAGTGAGCAGGGGAGAAACAAAGAGCAACAAGAGATGAAGGCAGACAAACAGAGTGAGAGAGAGGAAAGTACAAGATTAGATAGATACACAGTTTGAGGAGGGGGAGACAGAGCAGGACGTGGGAGAAGAGAGGAGAGAAGGGGAAGTGAACTGAGAGCGGGAGAGAGGCAGAGAGGGAGCAATTTAATGCTGTAATTAAGTTCCTGATAGCACCCTGGGAGATGTGCTTTGGCGTCGCTCCAGGACAGCTTAGCATTGCACCAAGGCTCTTCAACCCACAATCTATGCTTTCACACACACCATTTGAACAAACAGAGATTTAATGCGAGCAGACTCTCGGTGCTCTCAAGCCAATTCCGGATCCCAGAATATGTGTCAGCTTTACCAAATGATGCATCGACAAGAAGAGACACAAAGGAGAAGCAGACTGGGAGAAACCATCACTTGCAGTCACTCTCATGTCGCTCTCCCTCGCACACTGTCGTGCAGACAAGGCAGCTGCCTTGACAAGTGCACACAAATCATCCTTATAAGAGCCCGAATGGAAACCTGTCTCAGAAAATATTCTTTTCTCCCCCTTAATGTTTACAGTGCTCCTATTATACTTCTGCCATCCACAGCTTTTCACTGCCTCCTACTGCTCCCACTGCTCATTTTCTTCTTCTTTTTTTTTTTTTCCTTCTTTGACAGCTTGGCAGGACGTGCATTTCATTAAAACAGATCAGTAACAGTGCGGACCTGTAAAACAATAAGTCTGACTCATGTGGTGCCACGTTGTACAGGTATGACTATGAAGAAGACCAAAAAAAAAATACTTGCTAATATCCCCATCTGCGCAGTCCTGTCAAGGTAAAAGGTGCCAACTGAGTGAAGAAGAGAGGAAGAAGTAAAGAGAGAGAAGACGCGGAGCGGATCAGAGCAGAGAGGGAGGGAGAGGGAGGGAGGGAGAGAGGGAGGGAGGGAGAAGGAACAGGCAATTACACTCCGCTCCTCTCCAACAGCCCCATTCCTCGCCTCCTTCAGGCCAAGCGGAGCAGCAGCAGAAGCAATAGGATTTTAACTGAGGATACCGCGCATCAGTAGGATCTGAGATTTCTCGGGGATTGGTCACCAAAGACGGGGGGAAAAGGGATACACTATCACAAAGAAAGAGTTGTCATAACAGAGACATAAGAGGAGAACAAGTCGCTGCAACACATTTCGAGGCTCTTCACAACTACTGGACGCCAGTAGTTTACACCTGCCCGTCGCGCATGTCCTCTTGGTCGGGGGATAAAAGTGCGTAATTTATTTTTTTTTTATTATATATATATTTTTTTTTTTTTACAGTTTTTACGCGCGCCGAGCTGGAGAGACGCGGATTCGGTCCTGAACGCACGATGCTGATCGGTAAGTGATGAAGCCTCTTTATACCGGTGATGATGGTTTCTGCGCTGGCTCATATAATCCCTATGATACATTTACGAAGGGTTTTAGCGTCACAGCGTAATGATTTTTAGAAAAATCATAGCTCCTACTCGTAGATAAAATAATATAAGTATGTTATGACAATAATATAAGTACTTATACACATGATTAAGTACCAAGTCAGCAATAAGCGCGCTATTTAATCATGCGCGCAGGCTGGTCGTTCACCGTCGTTTTTCAAAATTTAAAATTCGCGTGGATTGTTTTAAAAGCCACATTTTAAAGGGCCACGTAGTCGTTGTAGCGGTCACTGTTTTAGTAGCGGAGTTGAAACTATCGATCAAGTAATGGAGCTTTAACGTGTCCCTGAAAACTCAATGTGTGCGTCCTGACCTGTGCGGAGTTGCGGACACCTTGGCACCCTTAACTCCCCTCGATCCAGAGGAGGGTTTAACTCTTAAATTGAGGGGGAAAAAAAATATATATATATATTTGAATTAATGATGAATGATTATGTATGTTTTCCGTGAAAAATGTGAATGGCTGAAAGAGTTAATAGGCCCCTGACCTGTTTTTTTTTCTCCTTCTTCTTCAAACGTCAATGTAGCTAAACTAAAAATCAAGAGTGCCCATGATCATCAAATAATAGAAGGAATGCATTTGAGGGGAAATTGATTGTGCTGGAATTATTGGCTCTTTGTATTGATTTATCTCACAGAGGAGGTTATGCGTGCACGCGTGTTTTTTTTTTTCTTTAAAATTCAGTGAGATAAGCCTCAGAAATAAACATTTGTTTTTTTGCCAGTGAGCCTTCTGACAATTATTTATTCATATGATAAAATAAAACTTACTAGGGTGCTGAAAAGGAATTTGTGGGTTGCTCTGATTTTTTTAAGGGCAGAAAAAAAAATCTAAAACCCTGACTATTGACTATTTGATGCTGCCAATGTAAAAAAAAAAAAAAAAAATGACCCAGTAATTCCAAAGTAAAGGACCACTTTCCTTCATTTGCATAATCTTATCTGTGATTATATCAGAGAATGAAGTTGTGGGTTACATTTCTTTTGTGTGGGCTGAGCAGAAGGATAACTGATGGACCTGCTCTGCTCCACTCCCCTGTTCCACCTGAAACGTTGATTTATAGCCATGTCTCAATCTTCTATTCCCTGCATTCTGCTGAAATGCAACTATTCTCACGGTTATATTTTTTTTTTCCCTCTGGGTGTATTAAACTTTGAGCCCCTCTTTCCAATTCAGAGGAGAAGAAATAGAAAACAAAAGAGCATGTGTAAGTGAAGCGGATGAGGTTATTACAAAGGTACGAGCAGATCGTCTTGTTTACTGATTTGGATCTAATGGTGGTATTCTCGCGCTTAAGTGCACACCAGGCCTCAGGACGTGATGGATCTGGTTATAACGGAGATTGTGGGGTGCTTTGAGATCTCAGTGCTTTTAAAATGGCTTCAGTGCATGGGCCAATGACTCATGCAAATGGATGCCACATTAGCATTTTTCTACATATTTACTTCTTTTACTCCCAAACACCATCTTCTGATCCCTTCGCCGGTGAAGATGGCTGCACACAGACCCAAGACTTCAGGACTGAGGCGTTTCAGTTGGCCTTTTTTTTTTTTTTTTACACAAAGATCCCAATATATTGCTAATATAAGAAGACTTATGTGCCGACTTTGCTTGTTTACACTGAACCAAATGATGTTGGCATAATGCAGCGTGGCCCCCAGCGTCAGCATCTATGTGCCGTGTAATGCATCAGATACCGGTGTTGCTTTCAAAACAATAATGGTGGGTGATTTTGGCCCTTGCTCGTAGGGTAAGAAACTCCCAGACTTCACTGTCTCTCCAATCGCAGACATTTTCTACCGTAGCGTCTTGGTTTCTATAGCTGCTGTTTCTTCAGAAATGTTCAAATCCCCCAGTGGTGGGTCGCTTACGTAACACACCATCAAAAAGTCTTACCTGCGCTCCCTTTTACACAAACGTCGAGTCACCTCTGTGACCACTTCTGCTGGCTGGTTTTGTGTCGTTTGTACAGAATAGCAAGGGAATAAAGGCACATCATTGCCACCTTGAACAGCATGTGGATAAGAGGCTACTGAAATGTTGTCTTCTCACCTCTGTTGCCGGTGCCTCCCTACCCCATGAGTGAGCTAAAAGAGTAGCTTTACGGACCTCAACATGTCAAGCCTTGCTCTTGTGCTGAATTCAGCTCAGCTATTATGTCATCTTAAAAGCTCCTTGGTGGGGCATTGGGGAGCGTCTTCTCAGCACAAGAAAGCAGCTGTAATTTCAAAATATTCACGATTGCAAAAGAGGCGGGCCTCTGTTTTCATTCAGGATTGCCTGTACAAGAGTTGAGCAGGAAAAAAACCTGGCGGTGGGGGCTCGACCTTGTCTCACTTCACCCATCCTGCCACAATCCCCTGCAGGCAGTAGACAGGTTGTAGGGCTATAGGAGGGCTGATTATAGGCCTGTCCCCCTGAGAGTGGGAGCCATTCTTCCTCTTCCAGACCTTTTTATCTGCAGGATCAGCAGTGGGGGGAACAGGAATGCATGGGAAGGAGGGTTAATCTCTGCTAAACGGGGTCTCCAGCTTGATCAGGGCTAATTACATGGTGTTAGGGTTACAGTCTGTGACCACTTAATGGGGTGGCCACACCCGTAAAGATGCACCGTTTGAGTACATCGTTTGGGGAAAAAAAATAAGCAGAATGGCTTTAAAAAGCAGGTTTGTTTGTTAACTCATGCAGTATTAGGATATAGTATTATGTTGTGCCTGTTATCGTATCTTTAGCATAATGTCAACTGAATGGCAGTCTTTGACCTTGAGATGTTGGTATCCACTCGCTCTTGGTTTCAGCTGTAATGTGTAGAGGTTGGAGTGCTTCCCAAGCAGCAAAAAGCAATAACATGTCTGTTTGAAGTGGTCGTGCAGGTGGAGGGGGGTGTAAATGTGGAGGTTAATGAAAAGGCAGCGTTGTTGGACTGAAGGCTTTGGTCCATTTCCCACCACCTCCACATCTGCAACACCATCAAGTCAGCAGTCGTTTACATGAATAGTCTGTTGCTCGAGTGTGTGTTTTGCTAAACGCTTTTGTCTTTTGGGTTAAGGCGGAAGCGAGCTTCTGTCTGGACTGAGCGTTTCTTCGTGGGATGGAAATGCATGAATGTGTTTGTGCACACGCACACGCATGCAAAAGCAGAGCGTAAGGCAGGGAGACATTATGATGGATGGAGCTTCTGAGCCTCGCGTCTCCTCGTTCATCCCTCGTGGGCTGGAGGGATGGATGTGGCTGCTCTCCAACTCCTGCTCTACCCACTTCTACCTTCTGTCTCCCTCTCTCATACACACTCACACACAGGAGAGACAAATAACCCACTGCTCAATTAGCTCAACAAACACCTCACCTCAAATGACAAATCTGTAGTCAAACTGACTTTTTTAGTTTTCATTACCTCAGCTCCTATTAGTCGGTGTCATCTCGGTAAAAACTCCTGTTAGGATGAAAGTAATGTCTAGTACGACGTCACTGTGTATAATACATTTTTTCGTATTTATTATTTCTCATTCTACTACGTTTTATATGTTGTCCCACTGGAGTTCAGTTCTATCTCACTTTTACGCAGCAGTCATTGTATTTGTGTGGCTCTTTTTCACTTTAATGTGCCAGTCAGCCTTTGCTTCCAGGTAGAAGAACATTGGGACATGTTATCACTCAAAAACTTTTTCTTTTTTGTTTTTTCAGCCTTGCAGTAGTCACCGTTCTTTTTCTGGTTTTATCTCTCCCTTTAGAGATCAGTCCAGCAGGTGATGGGAGTTTTGAGGAGGATTCTATTCATGGAAGCTCTCAAAGAGTTGTATATCATCAACCTCTAATGTTCAGTGCTTTTCAAGAGTCTTTTTTGTGATGAAGTGCTGTTATTCAAGCGTGAATCGCACCTACTAGTCATATTACAGTGTGTCGCATAGCATCATATTCTGGTCTTTTAACACTATTGTGGATAAAATGGGAATGTCTGATCCTTCTCTTTGTATCATTATCACTTAATGTTCAGAATATTCAGGCCTTGGTCTGATTCTGAGGGATTGACATGAAAGCATGGCATTTAATGCTTATGTATATTAATTTACTCTTGTTGTAGTCAGGGATTTAACCCTATATTTGGAGTTTATGTATGTGACGTACATTCATGGCGCCGTTGACAGATGACCAAATGAAATGAGCTACAATGAATAACTCGATGGATTTCGCTGAATTTGAACATTGTTGGAAACATTTGATATAATGTAAGTAGAATTTAACAAAATATATGGCATATGTGACATTTTTGCAATTTTAATCCAGAAATGTTACATATTATCTCTTTAACCATTTTAAATGGAGTTGGGGAGTGAGGTGGAGTGAGTAGGTGGACCTCAATGATTAGCCCTGTCTACATGGACATGCCCTTCTTTCACATAGGTCAAAGGTCACTCAAGAGCAGCTGCCCCTGTCAGTGAGCCAGGGCTGTTCTGATTCCCATTTGCATTAGCTATTCATGAGATATTTTTCTTTGTATGCTCTTTGTTGTGCTGGTCTTAATATGTGAGTGTGCAATTTGTACATTGACAGAATCTACATGTATCTCTGCTCATGCATGTAAAGCATGTGTATGCATCGTTCGCATGTGCCCCGTTCTGGCCTCGGGCCCCCCTGTGGGGAAAATGTCTGCATGTGAGTGACAGTTCAAGTCATTTCATTGAAGAGACAGCGTGGGTTTGATTGGCCCGCCTGCTGAACTGATGGCTTCTGGATGCTGAGAGCTGTAGGCATATGGGAGGCCCAGCAGGAGCTCTGACAACATGAGAAATGGTCCCACGCTGCACTCGGCACCAAAACCTCACCACTTAGCCTTTTCATTCCCTGGGTGCTAAGGCTAAAGCTGGAGGCCTTGAAGGCAAACAGCAACACATCACCTCCAAGTGCTACATGCGTGTGTGTTTTTGTGTGTTTTTCCGAGCTTGTGAATTCCAGCCGCTAGTGCAGCTTTCAGTTGAAGTGGATGACTCGTCCTCCGCTCGATGCTCTTACCTTGACTCAAACGAGTCCGTGAAAAGTTAATGGCCTTTAACAGCAGCAGGCCGAAGGAAGGATGATAAGAAATGCAGATTAAGAAAAGAAAGAGCAGACAAAGAGAGAGGCGGAAAATTAGCTGAAGGAAGACGAGTGAAACAAAGAAAGAGTGGCAGCACAAAGGAGAGGAGTTCTGTTATTCTTTCCTGTGGTTCATAGTTTCTTTTTCTCTGTCTCAAGTATATTTTTAAGTCATCAAACCTTACTGTCTGTATAACCTTCCCAACTCTCCAAGCGTGTGACTGAGAAAGTAAGAAAGGCCATCGATTTTACAGTCAACTCCAGCCATCAGAACCTGGTGGCCTGACACCGATCTGCAATACTCCAGGGTCCAATGCGCATAATAGAGTGCAGCTACTGTGTAAATGGTGGTTAGTGTAAACAGAAGACGTGGTGATCCAGCTCTAATGGCTGTCTGTGATTCAGCTCTTTGTTAGCCGTTGCACTGCTGACCTCTACCTGCGCAGCACCCCATCTCATGTGCATTTCACTGCCCATGCTTGCCGGATTAATTACGGTTGCCGGGAATTAATGCACAGTCCTTTTTGTTCATGAACAGATGTACAAAAGACTGCTTAAGCCTAAAGGTACAATGTGTTACCTAAATGTCAAGAGAACTACTGGCCTGTAGCCAAAAAAGACGTTAAGAAAAATAAAAATCTCAAAATGAAATGACACGATGTTTAATACACAACATAACACTAGACGACAACAGCAAGTCTCAGTTATTAACGATCTGTGATGCTGTTTAATGTTTGTTTACAGCAGTAGTGTGCAGCAAGTCTGAGAAACACAAAGTGAAGATTTTTGATCTCAAACTCCTGAATATCTCTGTGAATTCATTTATTTGGTGAGAAAATAAGGCTTGGAGTTTTAAGCAATGCATGAACATTACAAACGTGCAATCACAATCCATACATCACAGTATAGATTTTTGTAGGCGCACAAACACCTACAGATAGAAGTCGACAAACAACTAAACATAAATCAATTGACAAAATGCAATCAGCAAAGCATACGGTTTGCATTTTGTGTGCTCACTCACAAGATGCAATTACCAATATATATATAGTAAGCATTTCTTTTACACACACACATACACACACACACACAGGGACACACACAAATTGGCAAAGCTGTGCACAAATAAATACACTTGTGACGGACATAAATCAAATGAAAAACCACAATTCCAAATACATATCCCACTTTTTTTTTACACACCCACATGGACACACACTTAAATGGAATCAGATGTATAAATATCTTGTGTAATCTGCCTGCAGTACGAACACAGAATATGAATATGCATAAATTTGTCCATAAAAATGCAATTGCAAGTACATGAATACAGTGGGCGATTTTGAGCGCACAAGCATAATTGTTTAGAAAACATGTGGAGTATGTTCAAGCAGTGCACGTAATACATCCCAGTTCACCTAAAGCCTGCTGTTTAGTTCAACTGTCTCACTTCCCTATGATGTTTTACACTACAAAGGTGTTTGTGTGTGTTGCTGTGTTTTGGGGAGTGTGTGTATGTGTGCATTGGCTTGCATCTCTAACAGGAATTGGCATTCTCACTTTTTTTCGTCAGTGCTGAGCTGTTGGGGAGAGAGTCTGACTGGGAATGATCAGCTCTAATGATTTTATGAGAGTCTACATGATTAATGTTGGCACAGCAGTGTGTTTGTGAACAAACCTCTCTCTCTCTCTGTCTTTTTTCTTTCTTTCTCTCGCTGTCTCTCTCTCTTTCCTGTTCATACCCTCCCACGCTGCCCTTCCTCCCTCCCC